>JANJGN010000030.1:9597262-9719762 GCA_026770705.1 Isurus oxyrinchus | reverse complement strand
TCATTCCCTCACACACGCACTCATTCCCTCTCATACACACACACACACGCACTCATTCCCTCTCACACACACACACACACACACACTCATTTCCTCTCACACACACACACTCATTCCCTTTCTCACACACACTCATTCCCTCTCTCACACACACTCATTCCCTCTTACACACACACACTAATTCCCTCTCACACACACACACACACTCAATCCCTCTCACATACACACACACTCATTCCCTCACACACACACACACACTCATTCCCTCTCACACACACACACACTCTTTCCCTCTCACACACACACACACACATGCACACACACACACATTCCCTCTCACACACACACACACACACACACACACTCTTTCCCTCTCACACACACACACACACACACACACACACACACATTCCCTCTCACACACACACACACTCAATCCCTCTCACATACACACAAACTCATTGCCTCACACACACACACACACTCATTCCCTCTCACACACAGACACAATCATTCCCTCTCACACATGCACACACACTCATTCCCTCTCACACACAGACACACACTCATTCACTCTCACACACACACACACACTCAATCCCTCACACACACACACATACTCATTCCCTCTCACACACAGACACACTCAATCCCTCACACACACACACACACACATTCCCTCTCACACACATACACACACTCATTCCCTCTCACACACACACACACACACACACAATCATTCCCTCTCTCACACACACACACACTCAATCGCTCTCACATACACACACACTCATTCCTTCTCACACACACACACACTCAATTCCTCTCACATACACACACAATCATTCCCCCCCCACACACACACCCATTCCCTCTCACACACACACTCACTCATTCCCTCTCACACACACACATAGTCATTCCCTCTCACACACAGACACACTCATTCCCTCACACATACACTCATTCCCTCTCTCACACACACACACAGTCATTCCCTCTGACACACAGACACACTCATTCCCTCTCACACACACACACACACACACACACCCATTCCCTTTCTCACACACACTGATTCCCTCTCTTACACACACTCATTCCCTCTCACACACACACACACACACACACTCATTCCCTTTCACACGCACACACACACTCATTCCCTCTCATACACACACTCAATCCCTCCCTCACACACACATTCTCTCTCACGCACACACACACTCATTACCTCTCTCACACACACACACACTCAATCCCTCTCAAATACACACACACTCATTCCATCACACACAAACACACAGTCCCTCTCACACACACACACACACACACTCATTCCCTCTCACACACACACACTCAATCCCTCTCACACATACACACACTCATTCCCTGTCTCACACACACACACACACACACTCATTCCCACTCACACACACACACACACTCATTCCCACTCACACACACACACACACATTCCATCTCACACACAGACACTCATTCCCTCTCACACACACACACACACTCATTTCCTCTCACACACACACACTCATTCCCTCTCACACACACACACACTCATTCCCTTTCTCACACACACTCATTCCCTTTCACACACACACACTCATTCCCTCTCTCACACACAGACTCATTCCCTCCCTCACACACACATTCCCTCACACACACACACACACTCATTCCCTCTCTCACACACACACACTCATTCCCTCTCACACACACACACACACTCATTCCCTCTCTCACACACACACACTCATTCCCTCTCACACACACACACACACTCATTCCCTCTCACACAGAGACACACTCATTCCCTCACACACACAGATGCTCATTCCCTCTCACACACACTCATTCCCTCACACACACACACACACTCATTCCCCCTCTCACACACACATACACACACACACACTCATTCCCTCTCACACGCACACACACTCATTCCCTCTCACACACACTCATTCCCTCTCACACACACATACACACACACACACTCATTCCCTCTCACACGCACACACACTCATTCCCTCTCACACACACATACACACACACACACTCATTCCCATTCACACACACACACACACTCATTCCCTCTCACACACACACATTCATTCCCTCTGACACACAAACTCACACACACTCATTCCCTCTCTCACACACACACACACTGAATCCCTCTCACACACACACACACACACACACACACACTCATTCCCTTTCACACGCACACACACACTCATTCCCTCTCATACACACACTCAATCCCTCCCTCACACACACATTCTCTCTCACGCACACACACACTCATTACCTCTCTCACACACACACACACTCAATCCCTCTAACACACACACACACACACACTCAATCCCTCTCACATACACACAAACTCATTGCCTCACACACACACACACTCATTCCCTCTCACACACACACTCACTCATTCCCTCTCACACACAGACACAATCATTCCCTCTCACACATGCACACACACTCATTCCCTTTCACACCCAGACACACACTCATTCCCTCTCACACATACACACACACTCATTCCCTATCACACACAGACACACACTCATTCCCTCTCACACACAGACACACACTCATTCCCTCACACACGCACTCATTCCCTCTCTCACACACACACAGTCATTCCCTCTGACACACAGACACACTCATTCCCTCTCACACACTCACACACACACATTCATTCCCTCTCACACACACACACACACACTCATTTCCTCTCACACACACACACTCATTCCCTCTCACACACACTCATTCCCTCACACACACACACACACTCATTCCCTTTCACACACACACACACTCATTCCCTCTCTCACACACAGACTCATTCCCTCCCTCACACACACATTCCCTCTCTCACACACACACACACACTCATTCCCTCACACACACATACACACTCATTCGCTCTCACACAGAGACACACTCATTCCCTCAGACACACAGATGCTCATTCCCTCTCTCACACACACTCATTCCCTCTCACACGCACATACACACACACACACTCATTCCCTCTCACACGCACACACACTCATTCCCTCTCACACACACATACACACACACACACTCATTCCCACTCACACACACACACACACACTCATTCCCTCTCACACACACACGCTCATTCCCTCTCAAACACACAAACTCACACACACTCATTCCCTCTCTCACACACACACACACTCAATCCCTCACACACACACACACACACACACACACACACTCATTCCCTTTCACATGCACACACACACTCATTCCCTCTCATACACACGCTCAATCCCTCCCTCACACACACATTCTCTCTCACGCACACACACACTCATTACCACTCTCACACACACACACACTCAATCCCTCTCAAATACACACACACTCATTCCATCACACACAAACACACAGTCCCTCTCACACACACACACACACACACACACTCATTCCCTCTCACACACACACACTCAATCCCTCTCACACATACACACACTCATTCCCTGTCTCACACACACACACACACACTCATTCCCACTCACACACACACACACTCATTCCCTCTCACACACACACACACACACATTCCATCTCACACACAGACACTCATTCCCTCTGACACACACACTCAGACACACTCATTCCCTCTCACACAAACACACTCATTCACTCTGACACACACACTCACAAACACTCATTCCCTCTCACAAAGACACACTCATTCCCTCTGACACACACACTCACACACACTCAATCCCTCTCACACATACACACACTCATTCCCACTCACACACACACACACTCATTCACTCTCACACACACACACACACTCATTCCCTCTGACACAAACACTCACACACACTCATTCCCTCTCACACACACACACTCACACACACTCATTCCCTCTCACACACACACACACAAACAAATTCATTCCCTCTCTCACACACACATACACACACTCATTCCCTCTTACACACACACACTCATTCCCTATCACACACACACACACTCAAACCCTCTCACACACACACATACTCATTCCCTCTCACACACACACACACACACACTCATTCCCTCTCAAACACACACACCCATTCCCTCTGACACACACACTCACATACACTCATTCCCTCTCAAACACGCACACTCAACATACTCATTCCCTCTCACACACACACACTCATTCCCTCTCACACGCACACACACTCATTCCCTCTCTCACACACACATTCCCTCTCACACACACACACACACACACACACTCAATCCCTCTCACATACACACACACTCATTCCCTCTCACACACACACACACTCATTCCCTCTCACATACACACACACTCATTCCCTCTCACACAAACACACACTCATTCCCTCTCACATACACACACACTCATTCGCTCTCACACACACACACACTCATTCCCTCTCACACACACACACACTCATTCCCTCTCACACACACACACACACACACACACACACACACAATCATTCCCTCTAACACACACACACACACTCAATCCCTCTCACTTACACACAAACTCATTCCCTCACACACACACACACTCATTCCCTCTCACACACAGACACAATCATTCCCTCTCACACACGCACACACATTCATTCCCTTTCACACCCAGACACACACTCATTCCCTCTCACACACAGACACACTCATTCCCTCACACACGCACTCATTCCCTCTCACACACACACACACACACTCATTTCCTCTCACACACACACACAGACACTCATTTCCTCTCACACACACACACACACACTCATTCCCTCACACACACACACACTCATTCCCTTTCACACACACACTCATTCCCTCTCTCGCACACACTCATTCCCTCTCTCACACACACACTCACACACATTCATTCCCTCTCACACACACACACACACACACACATTCATTCCCTCTTACACACACACACTAATTCCCTCTCACACACACACACTCACACACATTCATTCCCTCTCACACACACACACACACACATTCATTCCCTCTTACACTCACACACTCATTCCCTCACACACACACACACTCATTCCCTTTCTCACACACACTCATTCCCTCTCTCACACACACTCATTCCCTCTCACACACACACACACTCATTCCCTCTCACACACACACACTCACACACATTCATTCCCTCTCTCACACACACACACACACATTCATTCCCTCTTACACACACACACTAATTCCCTCTCACACACACACACACACACACACACATTCATTCCCTCTTACACACACACACTAATTCCCTCACATACACACACACTCATTACCACACACACACACACACACTCATTCCCTCTCACACACACACACACTCATTCCCTCTCACATACACACACACTCATTCCCTCACACACACACACTCTTTCCCTCTCACACACACACACACACACACACACAATCATTCCCTCTCACACACACACACACTCAATCCCTCTCACATACACACAAACTCATTGCCTCACACACACACACACACTCATTCCCTCTCACACACACACTCACTCATTCCCTATCACACACAGACACACACTCATTCCCTCTCACACACAGACACACACTCATTCCCTCACACACGCACTCATTCCCTCTCACACACTCACACACACACACACACACCCATTTCCTCTCACACACACACACTCATTCCCTCACACACACACATACACACTCATTCCCCCTCTCACACACACTCATTCCCTTTCACACACACACACACTCATTCCCTTTCACACACACACACACTCATTCCCTCTCACACACAAACACACACTCATTCCCCCTCTCACACACAATCATTCCCTTTCACACACGCACACACTCATTCCCCCTCTCACACACACTCATTCCCTTTCACACACACACACACTCATTCCCTTTCACACACACACACACTCATTCCCTCTCTCACACAAACACACTCATTCCCTTTCACACGCACACACACACTCATTCCCTCTCATACACACACTCAATCCCTCCCTCACACACACATTCTCTCTCACGCACACACACACTCATTACCTCTCTCACACACACACTCAATCCCTCTCACACGCACACACACTCATTCCCTCTCACACACACACGCACACACACACACACTCATTCCCTTTCACACGCACACACACACTCATTCCCTCTCATACACACACTCAATCCCTCCCTCACACACACATTCTCTCTCACGTACACACACACTCATTCCATCACACACAAACACACAGTCCCTCTCACACACACACACACACACACACACACTCATTCCCTCTCACACACACACACACACACACACACACTCATTCCCTCTCACACACACACACTCAATCCCTCTCACACATACACACACTCATTCCCACTCACACACACACACACACTCATTCCCTCTCTCATACACACACACACACATTCCATCTCACACACAGACACTCATTCCCTCTGACACACACACTCAGACACACTCATTCCCTCTCACACAAACACACTCATTCACTCTGACACACACACTCACAAACACTCATTCCCTCTCACAAAGACACACTCATTCCCTCTGACACACACACTCACACACACTCAATCCCTCTCACACATACACACACTCATTCCCACTCACACACACACACACTCATTCACTCTCTCACACACACACACACTCATTCCCTCTGACACAAACACTCACACACACTCATTCCCTCTCACACACACACACTCACACACACTCATTCCCTCTCACACACACACACACAAACAAATTCATTCCCTCTCACACACACACACACACACTCATTCCCTATCACACACACACACACTCAAACCCTCTCACACACACACATACTCATTCCCTCTCTCACACACACACACACACTCATTCCCTCTCAAACACACACACCCATTCCCTCTGACACACACACTCACATACACTCATTCCCTCTCAAACACACACACTCAACATACTCATTCCCTCTCACACACACACACTCATTCCCTCTCACACACACATACACACAGACACACTCATTCCCTCTCACACACACATACACACACACACACTCATTCACTCTCACACACACATACACACACACACACTCATTCCCTCTCTCACACACACATTCCCTCTCACACACAGACACACACTCAATCGCTCTCACATACACACACACTCATTCCCTCTCACACACACACACACTCATTCCCTCTCACATACACACACACTCATTCCCTCTCACACACACACACACTCATTCCCTCTCACATACACACACACTCATTCCCTCTCACACACACACACACACACACAATCATTCTCTCTAACACACACACACACAATCATTCCCTCTAACACACACACACACACACTCATTCCCTCTCACATACACACACACTCATTCCCTCTCACACACACACACACTCATTCCCTCTCACATACACACACACTCATTCCCTCTCACACACACACACACACACAATCATTCCCTCTAACACACACACACACACTCATTCCCTTTCACACGCACACACACACTCATTCCCTCTCATACACACACTCAATCCCTCCCTCACACACACATTCTCTCTCACGTACACACACACTCATTACCTCTCTCACACACACACACACACTCAATCCCTCTCAAATACACACACACTCATTCCATCACACACAAACACACAGTCCCTCTCACACACACACACACACACACACACTCATTCCCTCTCACACACACACACTCAATCCCTCTCACACATACACACACTCATTCCCACTCACACACACACACACACTCATTCCCTCTCTCATACACACACACACACATTCCATCTCACACACAGACACTCATTCCCTCTGACACACACACTCAGACACACTCATTCCCTCTCACACAAACACACTCATTCACTCTGACACACACACTCACAAACACTCATTCCCTCTCACAAAGACACACTCATTCCCTCTGTCACACACACTCACACACACTCAATCCCTCTCACACATACACACACTCATTCCCACTCACACACACACACACTCATTCACTCTCTCACACACACACACACTCATTCCCTCTGACACAAACACTCACACACACTCATTCCCTCTCACACACACACACTCACACACACTCATTCCCTCTCACACACACACACACAAACAAATTCATTCCCTCTCACACACACACACACACACTCATTCCCTATCACACACACACACACTCAAACCCTCTCACACACACACATACTCATTCCCTCTCAAACACACACACACACACTCATTCCCTCTGACACAGACACTCACATACACTCATTCCCTCTCAAACACACACACTCAACATACTCATTCCCTCTCACACACACACACTCATTCCCTCTCACACACACATACACACAGACACACTCATTCCCTCTCACACACACATACACACACACACACTCATTCCCTCTCACACACACATACACACACACACACTCATTCCCTCTCTCACACACACATTCCCTCTCACACACAGACACACACTCAATCGCTCTCACATACACACACACTCATTCCCTCTCACACACACACACACTCATTCCCTCTCACATACACACACACTCATTCCCTCTCACACACACACACACTCATTCCCTCTCACATACACACACACTCATTCCCTCTCACACACACACACACTCATTCCCTCTCACACACACATACACACACACACACTCATTCCCTCTCTCACACACACATTCCCTCTCACACACAGACACACACTCAATCGCTCTCACATACACACACACTCATTCCCTCTCACACACACACACACTCATTCCCTCTCACATACACACACACTCATTCCCTCTCACACACACACACACTCATTCCCTCTCACATACACACACACTCATTCCCTCTCACACACACACACACACACAATCATTCCCTCTAACACACACACACACAATCATTCCCTCTAACACACACACACACACACTCAATCCCTCTCACATATACACAAACTCATTCCCTCACACACACACACTCACTCATTCCCTCTCACACACAGACACAATCATTCCCTCTCACACACGCACACACACTCATTCCCTTTCACACTCAGACACACACTCATTCCCTCTCACACACACACACACTCATTCCCTCACACACGCACTCATTCCCTCTCACACACACACACTCATTCCCTTTCTCACACACACTCATTCCCTCTCTCACACACACTCATTCCCTCTCTCACACACACTCATTCCCTCTCTCACACACACTCACATATACTCATTCCCTCTCAAACACACACACACACACACTCATTCCCTCTCACACACACATACACACACACACATTAATTCCCTCTCACATACACATACACTCATTCCC
This sequence comes from Isurus oxyrinchus, assembly GCA_026770705.1. Lineage (NCBI taxonomy): Eukaryota > Metazoa > Chordata > Chondrichthyes > Lamniformes > Lamnidae > Isurus > Isurus oxyrinchus. The sequence goes on along the minus strand of JANJGN010000030.1, from coordinate 9,710,290 downwards.
TCTCACACACACACCCACACATTCATTCCCTTTCTCACACACACTCATTCCCTCTCTCACACACACTCATTCCCTCTCTCACACACACACTCACACACATTCATTCCCTCTCACACACACACACACACACATTCATTCCCTCTTACACACACACACTCACACACATTCATTCCCTCTCACACACACACACACACACATTCATTCCCTCTTACACACACACACTAATTCCCTCTCACACACACACACACACTCAATCCCTCTCACATACACACACACTCATTCCCTCACACACACACACACACTCATTCCCTCACACACACACACTCATTCCCTCTCACATACACACACACTCATTCCCTCACACACACACACTCTTTCCCTCTCACACACACACACACTCATTCCCTCTCACACACACACACACACAATCATTCCCTCTAACACACACGCACACACACTCAATCCCTCACAGACACACACACACACACACATTCCCTCTCACACACACACACTCATTCCCTCTCACACACACACACACACACACACACACAATCATTCCCTCTAACACACACGCACACACACTCAATCCCTCACACACACACACACACACACACATTCCCTCTCACACACACACACACTCATTCCCTCTCACACACACACACACACACACACACACAATCATTCCCTCTAACACACACGCACACACACTCAATCCCTCACACACACACACACACACACACATTCCCTCTCACATACACACACACTCATTCCCTCTCACACACACACACACTCATTCCCTCTCACACACACACACACACACACACACACAATCATTCCCTCTCACACACACACACACTCAATCCCTCTCACATACACACAAACTCATTGCCTCACACACACACACACACTCATTCCCTCTCACACACACACTCACTCATTCCCTCTCACACACAGACACAATCATTCCCTCTCACACATGCACACACACTCATTCCCTATCACACACAGACACACACTCATTCCCTCACACACGCACTCATTCCCTCTCTCACACACACACACTCATTCCCTCTCTCACACACACACACTCATTTCCTCTCACACACACACACTCATTCCCTCTCACACACACACACACTCATTCCCTTTCGCACACACACTCATTCCCTCACACACACACACTCATTCCCTTTCACACACACACACACTCATTCCCTCTCACACACACACACACACTCATTCCCTCACACACACATACACACTCATTCGCTCTCACACAGAGACACACTCATTCCCTCACACACACAGATGCTCATTCCCTCTCTCACACACACTCATTCCCTCACACACACACACTCATTCCCCCTCTCACACACACTCATTCCCTCTCACACACACATACACACACACACACTCATTCCCTCTCACACGCACACACACTCATTCCCTCTCACACACACATACACACACACACACTCATTCCCTCTCACACACACACACTCATTCCCTCTGACACACAAACTCACACACACTCATTCCCTCTCTCACACACACACACACACTCAATCCCTCTCACACACACACACACACACACACACACACACACACACTCATTCCCTTTCACACGCACACACACACTCATTCCCTATCATACACACACTCAATCCCTCCCTCACACACACATTCTCTCTCACGCACACACACACTCATTACCTCTCTCACACACACACACACTCAATCCCTCTCAAATACACACACACTCATTCCATCACACACACACACACAGTCCCTCTCACACACACACACACACACACACACTCATTCCCTCTCACACACACACACTCAATCCCTCTCACACATACACACACTCATTCCCTGTCTCACACACACACACACACACTCATTCCCACTCACACACACACACACACTCATTCCCTCTCACACACACACACACACACATTCCATCTCACACACAGACACTCATTCCCTCTGACACACACACTCAGACACACTCATTCCCTCTCACACAAACACACTCTTCACTCTGACACACACACTCACAAACACTCATTCCCTCTCACAAAGACACACTCATTCCCTCTGACACACACACTCACACACACTCAATCCCTCTCACACATACACACACTCATTCCCACTCACACACACACACACTCATTCACTCTCTCACACACACACACACACACACTCATTCCCTCTGACACAAACACTCACACACACTCATTCCCTCTCACACACACACACTCACACACACTCATTCCCTCTCACACACACACACACAAACAAATTCATTCCCTCTCACACACACACACACACTCATTCCCTCTTACACACACACACTCATTCCCTATCACACACACACACACACTCAAACCCTCTCACACACACACATACTCATTCCCTCTCACACACACACACACACACACACATTCCCTCTCATACACACACACCCATTCCCTCTGACACACACACTCACATACACTCATTCCCTCTCAAACACACACACTCAACATGCTCATTCCCTCTCACACGCACACACACTCATTCCCTCTCTCACACACACATTCCCTCTCACACACACACACACACTCAATCCCTCTCACATACACACACAGTCATTCCCTCTCTCACACACAAACACTCATTCCCTCTCACATACACACACACTCATTCCCTCTCACACACACACACACTCATTCCGTCTCACATACACACACACTCATTCCCTCTCACACACACACACACACAGACACACACACAATCATTCCCTCTAACACACACACACACACTCAATCCCTCTCACATACACACACACTCATTCCCTCTCACACACACACACACTCATTCCCTCACACACGCATTCATTCCCTCTCACACACACACACTCATTCCCTTTCTCACACACACTCATTCCCTCTCTCACACACACTCATTCCCTCTCTCACACACACTCATTCCCTCTCTCACACACACTCACATATACTCATTCCCTCTCAAACACACACACACACACACTCATTCCCTCTCACACACACATACACACACACACATTAATTCCCTCTCACATACACATACACTCATTCCCTCTCACACACACACACACACATTCATTCCCTTTCTCACACACACTCATTCCCTCTCTCACACACACTCATTCCCTCTCTCACACACACACTCACACACATTCATTCCCTCTCACACACACACACACACACATTCATTCCCTCTTACACACACACACTCACACACATTCATTCCCTCTCACACACACACACACACACATTCATTCCCTCTTACACACACACACTAATTCCCTCTCACACACACACACACACTCAATCCCTCTCACATACACACACACTCATTCCCTCACACACACACACACACTCATTCCCTCACACACACACACTCATTCCCTCTCACATACACACACACTCATTCCCTCACACACACACACTCTTTCCCTCTCACACACACACACACTCATTCCCTCTCACACACACACACACACAATCATTCCCTCTAACACACACGCACACACACTCAATCCCTCACAGACACACACACACACACACATTCCCTCTCACACACACACACTCATTCCCTCTCACACACACACACACACACACACACACAATCATTCCCTCTAACACACACGCACACACACTCAATCCCTCACACACACACACACACACACACATTCCCTCTCACACACACACACACTCATTCCCTCTCACACACACACACACACACACACACACAATCATTCCCTCTAACACACACGCACACACACTCAATCCCTCACACACACACACACACACACACACATTCCCTCTCACATACACACACACTCATTCCCTCTCACACACACACACACTCATTCCCTCTCACACACACACACACACACACACAATCATTCCCTCTCACACACACACACACTCAATCCCTCTCACATACACACAAACTCATTGCCTCACACAAACACACACACTCATTCCCTCTCACACACACACTCACTCATTCCCTCTCACACACAGACACAATCATTCCCTCTCACACATGCACACACACTCATTCCCTATCACACACAGACACACACTCATTCCCTCACATACGCACTCATTCCCTCTCTCACACACACACACTCATTCCCTCTCTCACACAAACACACTCATTTCCTCTCACACACACACACTCATTCCCTCTCACACACACACACACTCATTCCCTTTCGCACACACACTCATTCCCTCACACACACACACTCATTCCCTTTCACACACACACACACTCATTCCCTCTCACACACACACACACACTCATTCCCTCACACACACATACACACTCATTCGCTCTCACACAGAGACACACTCATTCCCTCACACACACAGATGCTCATTCCCTCTCTCACACACACTCATTCCCTCACACACACACACTCATTCCCCCTCTCACACACACTCATTCCCTCTCACACACACATACACACACACACACTCATTCCCTCTCACACGCACACACACTCATTCCCTCTCACACACACATACACACACACACACTCATTCCCTCTCACACACACACACTCATTCCCTCTGACACACAAACTCACACACACTCATTCCCTCTCTCACACACACACACACACTCAATCCCTCTCACACACACACACACACACACACACACACACACACACACACTCATTCCCTTTCACACGCACACACACACTCATTCCCTATCATACACACACTCAATCCCTCCCTCACACACACATTCTCTCTCACGCACACACACACTCATTACCTCTCTCACACACACACACACTCAATCCCTCTCAAATACACACACACTCATTCCATCACACACACACACACAGTCCCTCTCACACACACACACACACACACACACTCATTCCCTCTCACACACACACACTCAATCCCTCTCACACATACACACACTCATTCCCTGTCTCACACACACACACACACACTCATTCCCACTCACACACACACACACACTCATTCCCTCTCACACACACACACACACACATTCCATCTCACACACAGACACTCATTCCCTCTGACACACACACTCAGACACACTCATTCCCTCTCACACAAACACACTCTTCACTCTGACACACACACTCACAAACACTCATTCCCTCTCACAAAGACACACTCATTCCCTCTGACACACACACTCACACACACTCAATCCCTCTCACACATACACACACACTCATTCCCACTCACACACACACACACTCATTCACTCTCTCACACACACACACACACACTCATTCCCTCTGACACAAACACTCACACACACTCATTCCCTCTCACACACACACACTCACACACACTCATTCCCTCTCACACACACACACACAAACAAATTCATTCCCTCTCACACACACACACACACTCATTCCCTCTTACACACACACACTCATTCCCTATCACACACACACACACACTCAAACCCTCTCACACACACACATACTCATTCCCTCTCACACACACACACACACACACACATTCCCTCTCAAACACACACACCCATTCCCTCTGACACACACACTCACATACACTCATTCCCTCTCAAACACACACACTCAACATACTCATTCCCTCTCACACGCACACACACTCATTCCCTCTCTCACACACACATTCCCTCTCACACACACACACACACTCAATCCCTCTCACATACACACACAGTCATTCCCTCTCTCACACACAAACACTCATTCCCTCTCACATACACACACACTCATTCCCTCTCACACACACACACACTCATTCCATCTCACACACACACACACACAGACACACACACAATCATTCCCTCTAACACACACACACACACTCAATCCCTCTCACATACACACACACTCATTCCCTCTCACACACACACACACTCATTCCCTCTAACACACACGCACACACACTCAATCCCTCACACACACACACACACACACACACACATTCCCTCTCACATACACACACACTCATTCCCTCTCACACACACACACACTCATTCCCTCTCTCACACACACACACACACACACACACACACACAATCATTCCCTCTCTCACACACACACACACACTCAATCCCTCTCACATACACACAAACTCATTGCCTCACACACACACACACACACACTCATTCCCTCTCACACACACACTCACTCATTCCCTCTCACACACAGACACAATCATTCCCTCTCACACATGCACACACACTCATTCCCTATCACACACAGACACACACTCATTCCCTCACACACGCACTCATTCCCTCTCTCACACACACACACTCATTCCCTCTCACACACACACACACACACACTCATTTCCTCTCTCACACACACACTCATTCCCTCTCACACACACACACTCATTCCCTTTCTCACACACACTCATTCCCTCACACACACACACACACTCATTCCCTTTCACACACACACACACTCATTCCCTCTCACACACACACACACACACTCATTCCCTCACACACACATACACACTCATTCGCTCTCACACAGAGACACACTCATTCCCTCACACACACAGATGCTCATTCCCTCTCTCACACACACTCATTCCCTCACACACACACACTCATTCCCCCTCTCACACACACTCATTCCCTCTCACACACACATACACACACACACACTCATTCCCTCTCACACGCACATACACTCATTCCCTCTCACACACACATACACACACACACACTCATTCCCTCTCACACACACACACTCATTCCCTCTGACACACAAACTCACACACACTCATTCCCTCTCTCACACACACACACACTCAATCCCTCTCACACACACACACACACACACACACACACACACACTCATTCCCTTTCACACGCACACACACACTCATTCCCTATCATACACACACTCAATCCCTCCCTCACACACACATTCTCTCTCTCGCACACACACACTCATTACCTCTCTCACACACACACACACTCAATCCCTCTCAAATACACACACACTCATTCCATCACACACACACAGTCCCTCTCACACACACACACACACACACACTCATTCCCTCTCACACACACACACTCAATCCCTCTCACACATACACACACTCATTCCCTGTCTCACACACACACACACACACTCATTCCCACTCACACACACACACACACTCATTCCCTCTCACACACACACACACACACACATTCCATCTCACACACAGACACTCATTCCCTCTGACACACACACTCAGACACACTCATTCCCTCTCACACAAACACACTCATTCACTCTGACACACACACTCACAAACACTCATTCCCTCTCACAAAGACACACTCATTCCCTCTGTCACACACACTCACACACACTCAATCCCTCTCACACATACACACACTCATTCCCACTCACACACACACACACTCATTCACTCACACACACACACACACACTCATTCCCTCTGACACAAACACTCACACACACTCATTCCCTCTCACACACACACACTCACACACACTCATTCCCTCTCTCACACACACACACAAACAAATTCATTCCCTCACACACACACACACACACACTCATTCCCTCTTACACACACACACTCATTCCCTATCACACACACACACACACTCAAACCCTCTCACACACACACATACTCATTCCCTCTCACACACACACACACACACACTCATTCCCTCTCAAACACACACACCCATTCCCTCTGACACACACACTCACATACACTCATTCCCTCTCAAACACACACACTCAACATACTCATTCCCTCTCACACGCACACACACTCATTCCCTCTCTCACACACACATTCCCTCTCACACACACACACACACTCAATCCCTCTCACATACACACACAGTCATTCCCTCTCTCACACACACACACTCATTCCCTCTCACATACACACACACTCATTCCCTCTCACACACACACACACTCATTCCGTCTCACATACACACACACTCATTCCCTCTCACACACACACACACACAGACACACACACAATCATTCCCTCAAACACACACACACACACTCAATCCCTCTCACATACACACACACTCATTCCCTCTCACACACACACACACTCATTCCCTCTAACACACACGCACACACACTCAATCCCTCACACACCCACACACACACACACACACACATTCCCTCTCACATACACACACACTCATTCCCTCTCACACACACACACACTCATTCCCTCTCTCACACACACACACACACACACACACACAATCATTCCCTCTCTCACACACACACACACACTCAATCCCTCTCACATACACACAAACTCATTGCCTCACACACACACACACACACACTCATTCCCTCTCACACACACACTCACTCATTCCCTCTCACACACAGACACAATCATTCCCTCTCACACATGCACACACACTCATTCCCTATCACACACAGACACACACTCATTCCCTCACACACGCACTCATTCCCTCTCTCACACACACACACTCATTCCCTCTCACACACACACACACAAACACTCATTTCCTCTCACACACACACACTCATTCCCTCTCACACACACACACTCATTCCCTTTCTCACACACACTCATTCCCTCACACACACACACACACTCATTCCCTTTCACACACACACACACTCATTCCCTCTCACACACACACACACACACACACTCATTCCCTCACACACACATACACACTCATTCGCTCTCACACAGAGACGCACTCATTCCCTCACACACACAGATGCTCATTCCCTCTCTCACACACACTCATTCCCTCACACACACACACTCATTCCCCCTCTCACACACACTCATTCCCTCTCACACACACATACACACACACACACTCATTCCCTCTCACACGCACACACACTCATTCCCTCTCACACACACATACACACACACACACTCATTCCCTCTCACACACACACACTCATTCCCTCTGACACACAAACTCACACACACTCATTCCCTCTCTCACACACACACACACTCAATCCCTCTCACACACACACACACACACACACACACACACACTCATTCCCTTTCACACGCACACACACACTCATTCCCTATCATACACACACTCAATCCCTCCCTCACACACACATTCTCTCTCACGCACACACACACTCATTACCTCTCTCAAAAACACACACACTCAATCCCTCTCAAATACACACACACTCATTCCATCACACACACACAGTCCCTCTCACACACACACACACACACTCATTCCCTCTCACACACACACACTCAATCCCTCTCACACATACACACAGTCATTCCCTGTCTCACACACACACACACACACTCATTCCCACTCACACACACACACACACTCATTCCCTCTCACACACACACACACACACACACATTCCATCTCACACACAGACACTAATTCCCTCTGACACACACACTCAGACACACTCATTCCCTCTCACACAAACACACTCATTCACTCTGACACACACACTCACAAACACTCATTCCCTCTCACAAAGACACACTCATTCCCTCTGACACACACACTCACACACACTCAATCCCTCTCACACATACACACACTCATTCCCACTCACACACACACACACTCATTCACTCACACACACACACACACACTCATTCCCTCTGACACAAACACTCACACACACTCATTCCCTCTCACACACACACACTCACACACACTCATTCCCTCTCACACACACACACACAAACAAATTCATTCCCTCTCACACACACACACACACACTCATTCCCTCTTACACACACACACTTATTCCCTATCACACACACACACACACTCAAACCCTCTCACACACACACATACTCATTCCCTCTCACACACACACACACACACACTCATTCCCTCTCAAACACACACACCCATTCCCTCTGACACACACACTCACATACACTCATTCCCTCTCAAACACACACACTCAACATACTCATTCCCTCTCACACGCACACACACTCATTCCCTCTCTCACACACACATTCCCTCTCACACACACACACACACTCAATCCCTCTCACATACACACACAGTCATTCCCTCTCTCACACACACACACTCATTCCCTCTCACATACACACACACTCATTCCCTCTCACACACACACACACTCATTCCGTCTCACATACACACACACTCATTCCCTCTCACACACACACACACACAGACACACACACAATCATTCCCTCAAACACACACACACACACTCAATCCCTCTCACATACACACACACTCATTCCCTCTCACACACACACACACTCATTCCCTCTAACACACACGCACACACACTCAATCCCTCACACACCCACACACACACACACACACACATTCCCTCTCACATACACACACACTCATTCCCTCTCACACACACACACACTCATTCCCTCTCTCACACACACACACACACACACACACACAATCATTCCCTCTCTCACACACACACACACACTCAATCCCTCTCACATACACACAAACTCATTGCCTCACACACACACACACACACACTCATTCCCTCTCACACACACACTCACTCATTCCCTCTCACACACAGACACAATCATTCCCTCTCACACATGCACACACACTCATTCCCTATCACACACAGACACACACTCATTCCCTCACACACGCACTCATTCCCTCTCTCACACACACACACTCATTCCCTCTCACACACACACACACAAACACTCATTTCCTCTCACACACACACACTCATTCCCTCTCACACACACACACTCATTCCCTTTCTCACACACACTCATTCCCTCACACACACACACACACTCATTCCCTTTCACACACACACACACTCATTCCCTCTCACACACACACACACACACACACTCATTCCCTCACACACACATACACACTCATTCGCTCTCACACAGAGACGCACTCATTCCCTCACACACACAGATGCTCATTCCCTCTCTCACACACACTCATTCCCTCACACACACACACTCATTCCCCCTCTCACACACACTCATTCCCTCTCACACACACATACACACACACACACTCATTCCCTCTCACACGCACACACACTCATTCCCTCTCACACACACATACACACACACACACTCATTCCCTCTCACACACACACACTCATTCCCTCTGACACACAAACTCACACACACTCATTCCCTCTCTCACACACACACACACTCAATCCCTCTCACACACACACACACACACACACACACACACACTCATTCCCTTTCACACGCACACACACACTCATTCCCTATCATACACACACTCAATCCCTCCCTCACACACACATTCTCTCTCACGCACACACACACTCATTACCTCTCTCAAAAACACACACACTCAATCCCTCTCAAATACACACACACTCATTCCATCACACACACACAGTCCCTCTCACACACACACACACACACTCATTCCCTCTCACACACACACACTCAATCCCTCTCACACATACACACAGTCATTCCCTGTCTCACACACACACACACACACTCATTCCCACTCACACACACACACACACTCATTCCCTCTCACACACACACACACACACACACATTCCATCTCACACACAGACACTAATTCCCTCTGACACACACACTCAGACACACTCATTCCCTCTCACACAAACACACTCATTCACTCTGACACACACACTCACAAACACTCATTCCCTCTCACAAAGACACACTCATTCCCTCTGACACACACACTCACACACACTCAATCCCTCTCACACATACACACACTCATTCCCACTCACACACACACACACTCATTCACTCACACACACACACACACACTCATTCCCTCTGACACAAACACTCACACACACTCATTCCCTCTCACACACACACACTCACACACACTCATTCCCTCTCACACACACACACACAAACAAATTCATTCCCTCTCACACACACACACACACACTCATTCCCTCTTACACACACACACTTATTCCCTATCACACACACACACACACTCAAACCCTCTCACACACACACATACTCATTCCCTCTCACACACACACACACACACACTCATTCCCTCTCAAACACACATACCCATTCCCTCTGACACACACACTCATATACACTCATTCCCTCTCAAACACACACACTCAACATACTCATTCCCTCTCACACGCACACACACTCATTCCCTCTCTCACACACACATTCCCTCTCACACACACACACACACTCAATCCCTCTCACATACACACACAGTCATTCCCTCTCTCACACACACACACTCATTCCCTCTCACATACACACACACTCATTCCCTCTCACACACACACACACTCATTCCGTCTCACATACACACACACTCATTCCCTCTCACACACACACACACACAGACACACACACAATCATTCCCTCTAACACACACACACACACTCAATCCCTCTCACATACACACACACTCATTCCCTCTCACACACACACACACTCATTCCCTCTAACACACACGCACACACACTCAATCCCTCACACACACACACACACACACACACACACACATTCCCTCTCACATACACACACACTCATTCCCTCTCACACACACACACACTCATTCCCTCTCTCACACACACACACACACACACACACACACACACAATCATTCCCTCTCTCACACACACACACACTCAATCCCTCTCACATACACACAAACTCATTGCCTCACACACACACACACACACACTCATTCCCTCTCACACACACACTCACTCATTCCCTCTCACACACAGACACAATCATTCCCTCTCACACATGCACACACACTCATTCCCTATCACACACAGACACACACTCATTCCCTCACACATGCACTCATTCCCTCTCTCACACACACACACTCATTCCCTCTCACACACACACACACACACTCATTTCCTCTCACACACACACACTCATTCCCTCTCACACACACACACTCATTCCCTTTCTCACACACACTCATTCCCTCACACACACACACACACTCATTCCCTTTCACACACACACACACTCATTCCCTCTCACACACACACACACACACTCATTCCCTCACACACACATACACACTCATTCGCTCTCACACAGAGACACACTCATTCCCTCACACACACAGATGCTCATTCCCTCTCTCACACACACTCATTCCCTCACACACACACACTCATTCCCCCTCTCACACACACTCATTCCCTCTCACACACACATACACACACACACACTCATTCCCTCTCACACGCACATACACTCATTCCCTCTCACACACACATACACACACACACACTCATTTCCTCTCACACACACACACTCATTCCCTCTCACACACACACACACTCATTCCCTTTCGCACACACACTCATTCCCTCACACACACACACTCATTCCCTTTCACACACACACACACTCATTCCCTCTCACACACACACACACACTCATTCCCTCACACACACATACACACTCATTCGCTCTCACACAGAGACACACTCATTCCCTCACACACACAGATGCTCATTCCCTCTCTCACACACACTCATTCCCTCACACACACACACTCATTCCCCCTCTCACACACACTCATTCCCTCTCACACACACATACACACACACACACTCATTCCCTCTCACACGCACACACACTCATTCCCTCTCACACACACATACACACACACACACTCATTCCCTCTCACACACACACACTCATTCCCTCTGACACACAAACTCACACACACTCATTCCCTCTCTCACACACACACACACACTCAATCCCTCTCACACACACACACACACACACACACACACACACACACTCATTCCCTTTCACACGCACACACACACTCATTCCCTATCATACACACACTCAATCCCTCCCTCACACACACATTCTCTCTCACGCACACACACACTCAATCCCTCTCAAATACACACACACTCATTCCATCACACACACACACACAGTCCCTCTCACACACACACACACACACACACACTCATTCCCTCTCACACACACACACTCAATCCCTCTCACACATACACACACTCATTCCCTGTCTCACACACACACACACACACTCATTCCCACTCACACACACACACACACTCATTCCCTCTCACACACACACACACACACATTCCATCTCACACACAGACACTCATTCCCTCTGACACACACACTCAGACACACTCATTCCCTCTCACACAAACACACTCTTCACTCTGACACACACACTCACAAACACTCATTCCCTCTCACAAAGACACACTCATTCCCTCTGACACACACACTCACACACACTCAATCCCTCTCACACATACACACACTCATTCCCACTCACACACACACACACTCATTCACTCTCTCACACACACACACACACACTCATTCCCTCTGACACAAACACTCACACACACTCATTCCCTCTCACACACACACACTCACACACACTCATTCCCTCTCACACACACACACACAAACAAATTCATTCCCTCTCACACACACACACACACTCATTCCCTCTTACACACACACACTCATTCCCTATCACACACACACACACACTCAAACCCTCTCACACACACACAGTCATTCCCTCTCTCACACACAAACACTCATTCCCTCTCACATACACACACACCCATTCCCTCTGACACACACACTCACATACACTCATTCCCTCTCAAACACACACACTCAACATACTCATTCCCTCTCACACGCACACACACTCATTCCCTCTCTCACACACACATTCCCTCTCACACACACACACACACTCAATCCCTCTCACATACACACACAGTCATTCCCTCTCTCACACACAAACACTCATTCCCTCTCACATACACACACACTCATTCCCTCTCACACACACACACACTCATTCCGTCTCACATACACACACACTCATTCCCTCTCACACACACACACACACAGACACACACACACTCATTCCCTCTAACACACACACACACACTCAATCCCTCTCACATACACACACACTCATTCCCTCTCACACACACACACACTCATTCCCTCTAACACACACGCACACACACTCAATCCCTCACACACACACACACACACACACACACATTCCCTCTCACATACACACACACTCATTCCCTCTCACACACACACACACTCATTCCCTCTCTCACACACACACACACACACACACACACAATCATTCCCTCTCTCACACACACACACACACTCAATCCCTCTCACATACACACAAACTCATTGCCTCACACACACACACACACACACACTCATTCCCTCTCACACACACACTCACTCATTCCCTCTCACACACAGACACAATCATTCCCTCTCACACATGCACACACACTCATTCCCTATCACACACAGACACACACTCATTCCCTCACACACGCACTCATTCCCTCTCTCACACACACACACTCATTCCCTCTCACACACACACACACACACACTCATTTCCTCTCTCACACACACACTCATTCCCTCTCACACACACACACTCATTCCCTTTCTCACACACACTCATTCCCTCACACACACACACACACTCATTCCCTTTCACACACACACACACTCATTCCCTCTCACACACGCACACACACACTCATTCCCTCACACACACATACACACTCATTCGCTCTCACACAGAGACACACTCATTCCCTCACACACACAGATGCTCATTCCCTCTCTCACACACACTCATTCCCTCACACACACACACTCATTCCCCCTCTCACACACACTCATTCCCTCCCACACACACATACACACACACACACTCATTCCCTCTCACACGCACATACACTCATTCCCTCTCACACACACATACACACACACACACTCATTCCCTCTCACACACACACACTCATTCCCTCTGACACACAAACTCACACACACTCATTCCCTCTCTCACACACACACACACTCAATCCCTCTCACACACACACACACACACACACACACACACACTCATTCCCTTTCACACGCACACACACACTCATTCCCTATCATACACACACTCAATCCCTCCCTCACACACACATTCTCTCTCTCGCACACACACACTCATTACCTCTCTCACACACACACACACTCAATCCCTCTCAAATACACACACACTCATTCCATCACACACACACAGTCCCTCTCACACACACACACACACACACACTCATTCCCTCTCACACACACACACTCAATCCCTCTCACACATACACACACTCATTCCCTGTCTCACACACACACACACACACTCATTCCCACTCACACACACACACACACTCATTCCCTCTCACACACACACACACACACACATTCCATCTCACACACAGACACTCATTCCCTCTGACACACACACTCAGACACACTCATTCCCTCTCACACAAACACACTCATTCACTCTGACACACACACTCACAAACACTCATTCCCTCTCACAAAGACACACTCATTCCCTCTGTCACACACACTCACACACACTCAATCTCTCTCACACATACACACACTCATTCCCACTCACACACACACACACTCATTCACTCACACACACACACACACACTCATTCCCTCTGACACAAACACTCACACACACTCATTCCCTCTCACACACACACACTCACACACACTCATTCCCTCTCTCACACACACACACAAACAAATTCATTCCCTCACACACACACACACACACACTCATTCCCTCTTACACACACACACTCATTCCCTATCACACACACACACACACTCAAACCCTCTCACACACACACATACTCATTCCCTCTCACACACACACACACACACACTCATTCCCTCTCAAACACACACACCCATTCCCTCTGACACACACACTCACATACACTCATTCCCTCTCAAACACACACACTCAACATACTCATTCCCTCTCACACGCACACGCACTCATTCCCTCTCTCACACACACATTCCCTCTCACACACACACACACACTCAATCCCTCTCACATACACACACAGTCATTCCCTCTCTCACACACACACACTCATTCCCTCTCACATACACACACACTCATTCCCTCTCACACACACACACACTCATTCCGTCTCACATACACACACACTCATTCCCTCTCACACACACACACAGACACACACACAATCATTCCCTCTAACACACACACACACACTCAATCCCTCTCACATACACACACACTCATTCCCTCTCACACACACACACACTCATTCCCTCTAACACACACGCACACACACTCAATCCCTCACACACCCACACACACACACACACACACATTCCCTCTCACATACACACACACTCATTCCCTCTCACACACACACACACTCATTCCCTCTCTCACACACACACACACACACACACACAATCATTCCCTCTCTCACACACACACACACACTCAATCCCTCTCACATACACACAAACTCATTGCCTCACACACACACACACACACACTCATTCCCTCTCACACACACACTCACTCATTCCCTCTCACACACAGACACAATCATTCCCTCTCACACATGCACACACACTCATTCCCTATCACACACAGACACACACTCATTCCCTCACACACGCACTCATTCCCTCTCTCACACACACACACTCATTCCCTCTCACACACACACACACAAACACACATTTCCTCTCACACACACACACTCATTCCCTCTCACACACACACACTCATTCCCTTTCTCACACACACTCATTCCCTCACACACACACACACACTCATTCCCTTTCACACACACACACACTCATTCCCTCTCACACACACACACACACACTCATTCCCTCACACACACATACACACTCATTCGCTCTCACACAGAGACGCACTCATTCCCTCACACACACAGATGCTCATTCCCTCTCTCACACACACTCATTCCCTCACACACACACACTCATTCCCCCTCTCACACACACTCATTCCCTCTCACACACACATACACACACACACACTCATTCCCTCTCACACGCACATACACTCATTCCCTCTCACACACACATACACACACACACACTCATTCCCTCTCACACACACACACTCATTCCCTCTGACACACAAACTCACACACACTCATTCCCTCTCTCACACACACACACACTCAATCCCTCTCACACACACACACACACACACACACACACACACTCATTCCCTTTCACACGCACACACACACTCATTCCCTATCATACACACACTCAATCCCTCCCTCACACACACATTCTCTCTCACGCACACACACACTCATTACCTCTCTCAAAAACACACACACTCAATCCCTCTCAAATACACACACACTCATTCCATCACACACACACAGTCCCTCTCACACACACACACACACACTCATTCCCTCTCACACACACACACTCAATCCCTCTCACACATACACACAGTCATTCCCTGTCTCACACACACACACACACACTCATTCCCACTCACACACACACACACACTCATTCCCTCTCACACACACACACACACACACATTCCATCTCACACACAGACACTAATTCCCTCTGACACACACACTCAGACACACTCATTCCCTCTCACACAAACACACTCATTCACTCTGACACACACACTCACAAACACTCATTCCCTCTCACAAAGACACACTCATTCCCTCTGACACACACACTCACACACACTCAATCCCTCTCACACATACACACACTCATTCCCACTCACACACACACACACTCATTCACTCACACACACACACACACTCATTCCCTCTGACACAAACACTCACACACACTCATTCCCTCTCACACACACACACTCACACACACTCATTCCCTCTCACACACACACACACAAACAAATTCATTCCCTCTCACACACACACACACACACACACTCATTCCCTCTTACACACACACACTTATTCCCTATCACACACACACACACACTCAAACCCTCTCACACACACACATACTCATTCCCTCTCACACACACACACACACACACTCATTCCCTCTCAAACACACATACCCATTCCCTCTGACACACACACTCATATACACTCATTCCCTCTCAAACACACACACTCAACATACTCATTCCCTCTCACACGCACACACACTCATTCCCTCTCTCACACACACATTCCCTCTCACACACACACACACACTCAATCCCTCTCACATACACACACAGTCATTCCCTCTCTCACACACACACACTCATTCCCTCTCACATACACACACACTCATTCCCTCTCACACACACACACACTCATTCCGTCTCACATACACACACACTCATTCCCTCTCACACACACACACACACAGACACACACACAATCATTCCCTCTAACACACACACACACACTCAATCCCTCTCACATACACACACACTCATTCCCTCTCACACACACACACACTCATTCCCTCTAACACACACGCACACACACTCAATCCCTCACACACACACACACACACACACACACACACACACATTCCCTCTCACATACACACACACTCATTCCCTCTCACACACACACACACTCATTCCCTCTCTCACACACACACACACACACACACACACACACACAATCATTCCCTCTCTCACACACACACACACACTCAATCCCTCTCACATACACACAAACTCATTGCCTCACACACACACACACACACACTCATTCCCTCTCACACACACACTCACTCATTCCCTCTCACACACAGACACAATCATTCCCTCTCACACATGCACACACACTCATTCCCTATCACACACAGACACACACTCATTCCCTCACACATGCACTCATTCCCTCTCTCACACACACACACTCATTCCCTCTCACACACACACACACACACTCATTTCCTCTCACACACACACACTCATTCCCTCTCACACACACACACTCATTCCCTTTCTCACACACACTCATTCCCTCACACACACACACACACACTCATTCCCTTTCACACACACACACACTCATTCCCTCTCACACACACACACACACACTCATTCCCTCACACACACATACACACTCATTCGCTCTCACACAGAGACACACTCATTCCCTCACACACACAGATGCTCATTCCCTCTCTCACACACACTCATTCCCTCACACACACACACTCATTCCCCCTCTCACACACACTCATTCCCTCTCACACACACATACACACACACACACTCATTCCCTCTCACACGCACACACACTCATTCCCTCTCACACACACATACACACACACACACTCATTCCCTCTCACACACACACACTCATTCCCTCTGACACACAAACTCACACACACTCATTCCCTCTCTCACACACACACACACTCAATCCCTCTCACACACACACACACACACACACACACACACACACTCATTCCCTTTCACACGCACACACACACTCATTCCCTATCATACACACACTCAATCCCTCCCTCACACACACATTCTCTCTCACGCACACACACACTCATTACCTCTCTCACACACACACACACTCAATCCCTCTCAAATACACACACACTCATTCCATCACACACACACAGTCCCTCTCACACACACACACACACACACTCATTCCCTCTCACACACACACACTCAATCCCTCTCACACATACACACACTCATTCCCTGTCTCACACACACACACACACACTCATTCCCACTCACACACACACACACACTCATTCCCTCTCTCACACACACACACACACACATTCCATCTCACACACAGACACTCATTCCCTCTGACACACACACTCAGACACACTCATTCCCTCTTACACAAACACACTCATTCACTCTGAGACACACACTCACAAACACTCATTCCCTCTCACAAAGACACACTCATTCCCTCTGACACACACACTCACACACACTCAATCCCTCTCACACATACACACACTCATTCCCACTCACACACACACACACTCATTCACTCACACACACACACACACACTCATTCCCTCTGACACAAACACTCACACACACTCATTCCCTCTCACACACACACACTCACACACACTCATTGCCTTTCTCTCACACACACACAAACAAATTCATTCCCTCTCACACACACACACACACACACACACTCATTCCCTCTTACACACACACACTCATTCCCTATCACACACACACACACACTCAAACCCTCTCACACACACACATACTCATTCCCTCTCACACACACACACACACACTCATTCCCTCTCAAACACACACACCCATTCCCTCTGACACACACACTCACATACACTCATTCCCTCTCAAACACACACACTCAACATACTCATTCCCTCTCACACGCACACACACTCATTCCCTCTCTCACACACACATTCCCTCTCACACACACACACACACTCAATCCCTCTCACATACACACACACTCATTCCCTCTCTCACACACACACACTCATTCCCTCTCACATACACACACACTCATTCCCTCTCACACACACACACACTCATTCCGTCTCACATACACACACACTCATTCCCTCTCACACACACACACACACACACACACACACACACACAATCATTCCCTCTAACACACACACACACTCAATCCCTCTCACATACACACAAACTCATTCCCTCAAACACACACACACACACACACACAATCATTCCCTCTAACACACCCACACACACTCAATCCCTCTCACATACACACAAACTCATTCCCTCACACACACACACACTCATTCCCTCTCACACACAGACACAATCATTCCCTCTCACACACGCACACACACTCATTCCCTTTCACACCCAGACACACACTCATTCCCTCTCACACACAGACACACTCATTCCCTCACACACGCACTCATTCCCTCTCACACACACACACACACACTCATTTCCTCACACACACACACTCATTCCTTCTCTCAAACACACTCATTCCCTCACACACACACACTCATTCCCTTTCTCACACACACTCATTCCCTCTCTCACGCACACTCATTCCCTCTCACACACACACACACACTCATTCCCTCTCACACACACACACTCACACACATTCATTCCCTCTCACACACACACACAAACATTCATTCCCTCTTACACACACACACTAATTCCCTCTCTCACACACACACACACTCAATCCCTCTCACACACACACACACACTCATTCCCTCACACACACACACTCTTTCCCTCTCACACACACACACACTCTTTCCCTCTCACACACACACACACACACAATCATTCCCTCTAACACACACACACACACACTCAATCCCTCTCACACACACACACACACTCAATCCCTCACACACACACACAATCATTCCCTCTCACACACGCACACACACTCATTCCCTTTCACACCCAGACACACACTCATTCCCTCTCACACACAGACACACTCATTCCCTCACACACGCACTCATTCCCTCTCACACACACACACACACACTCATTTCCTCACACACACACACTCATTCCTTCTCTCAAACACACTCATTCCCTCACACACACACACTCATTCCCTTTCTCACACACACTCATTCCCTCTCTCACGCACACTCATTCCCTCTCACACACACACACACACTCATTCCCTCTCACACACACACACTCACACACATTCATTCCCTCTCACACACACACACACACATTCATTCCCTCTTACACACACACACTAATTCCCTCTCTCACACACACACACACTCAATCCCTCTCACACACACACACACTCATTCCCTCACACACACACACTCTTTCCCTCTCACACACACACACACTCTTTCCCTCTCACACACACACACACACACAATCATTCCCTCTAACACACACACACACACACACACTCAATCCCTCTCACACACACACACACACTCAATCCCTCACACACACACACAATCATTCCCTCTCACACACACACTCACTCATTCCCTCTCACACACAGACACAATCATTCCCTCTCACACACACACACACTCATTCCCTATCACACACAGACACACACTCATTCCCTCTCACACACAGACACACACTCATTCCCTCACACACGCACTCATTCCCTCTCTCACACACACACAGTCATTCCCTCTGACACACAGACACACTCATTCCCTCTCACACACACACACACACATTCATTCCCTCTCACACACACACACACACACTCATTTCCTCTCACACACACACACTCATTCCCTCTCACACACACACACTCATTCCCTTTCTCACACACACTCATTCCCTTTCACACACACACACACTCATTCCCTCTCTCACACACAGACTCATTCCCTCCCTCACACACACATTCCCTCTCACACACACACACACTCATTCCCTCTCTCACACACACACACTCATTCCCTCTCACACACACACACTCATTCCCTCACACACACATACACACTCATTCGTTCTCACACAGAGACACACTCATTCCCTCACACACACAGATGCTCATTCCCTCTCTCACACACACTCATTCCCTCACACACACACACTCATTCCCCCTCTCACACACACTCATTCCCTCTCACACACACATACACACACACACACTCATTCCCTCTCACACGCACACACACTCATTCCCTCTCACACACACATACACACACACACACTCATTCCCTCTCACACACACACACTCATTCCCTCTGACACACAAACTCACACACACTCATTCCCTCTCTCACACACACACACACTCAATCCCTCTCACACACACACACACACACACACACACACACTCATTCCCTTTCACACGCACACACACACTCATTCCCTATCATACACACACTCAATCCCTCCCTCACACACACATTCTCTCTCACATACACACACACTCATTACCTCTCTCACACACACACACACACTCAATCCCTCTCAAATACACACACACTCATTCCATCACACACACGCAGTCCCTCTCACACACACACACACACACACTCATTCCCTCTCACACACACACACTCAATCCCTCTCACACATACACACACTCATTCCCTGTCTCACACACACACACACACACTCATTCCCACTCACACACACACACACACTCATTCCCTCTCACACACACACACACACACATTCCATCTCACACACAGACACTCATTCCCTCTGACACACACACTCAGACACTCATTCCCTCTCACACAAACACACTCACTCACTCTGACACACACACTCACAAATACTCATTCCCTCTCACAAAGACACACTCATTCCCTCTGACACACACACTCACACACACTCAATCCCTCTCACACATACACACACTCATTCCCACTCACACACACACACACTCATTCACTCACACACACACACACACACTCATTCCCTCTGACACAAACACTCACACACACTCATTCCCTCTCACACACACACACTCACACACACTCATTCCCTCTCTCTCACACACACACAAACAAATTCATTCCCTCTCACACACACACACACACACTCATTCCCTCTTACACACACACACTCATTCCCTATCACACACACACACACACTCAAACCCTCTCACACACACACATACTCATTCCCTCTCACACACACACACACACACTCATTCCCTCTCAATCACACACACCCATTCCCTCTGATCACACACTCACATACACTCATTCCCTCTCAAACACACACACTCAACATACTCATTCCCTCTCACACGCACACACACTCATTCCCTCTCTCACACACACATTCCCTCTCACACACACACACACACTCAATCCCACTCACATACACACACACTCATTCCCTCTCTCACACACACACACTCATTCCCTCTCACACACACACACACTCATTCCCTCTCACATACACACACACTCATTCCCTCTCACACACACACACACACACACACACACACACACAATCATTCCCTCTAACACACACACACACTCAATCCCTCTCACATACACACAAACTCATTTCCTCACACACACACACACTCATTCCCTCTCACACACAGACACAATCATTCCCTCTCACACACGCACACACACTCATTCCCTTTCACACCCAGACACACACTCATTCCCTCTCACACACACACACACACACTCATTTCCTCACACACACACACTCATTCCTTCTCTCAAACACACTCATTCCCTCACACACACACACTCATTCCCTTTCTCACACACACTCATTCCCTCTCTCACGCACACTCATTCCCTCTCACACACACACACACACTCATTCCCTCTCACACACAAACACTCACACACATTCATTCCCTCTCACACACACACACACACATTCATTCCCTCTTACACACACACACTAATTCCCTCTCTCACACACACACACACTCAATCCCTCTCACACACACACACACTCATTCCCTCACACACACACTCTTTCCCTCTCACACACACACACACTCTTTCCCTCTCACACACACACACACACAATCATTCCCTCTAACACACACACACACACACACACTCAATCCCTCTCACACACACACACACACTCAATCCCTCACACACACACACAATCATTCCCTCTCACACACACACTCACTCATTCCCTCTCACACACAGACACAATCATTCCCTCTCACACACACACACACTCATTCCCTATCACACACAGACACACACTCATTCCCTCTCACACACAGACACACACTCATTCCCTCACACACGCACTCATTCCCTCTCTCACACACACACAGTCATTCCCTCTGACACACAGACACACTCATTCCCTCTCACACACACACACACACACATTCTTTCCCTCTCACACACACACACACACACTCATTTCCTCTCACACACGCACACTCATTCCCTCTCACACACACACACTCATTCCCTTTCTCACACACACTCATTCCCTTTCACACACACACACACTCATTCCCTCTCTCACACACAGACTCATTCCCTCCCTCACACACACATTCCCTCTCACACACACACACACTCATTCCCTCTCTCACACACACACACTCATTCCCTCTCACACACACACACTCATTCCCTCACACACACATACACACTCATTCGCTCTCACACAGAGACACACTCTTTCCCTCACACACACAGATGCTCATTCCCTCTCTCACACACACTCATTCCCTCACACACACATACACACTCATTCCCCCTCTCACACACACTCATTCCCTTTCACACACACACACACATATTCCCTCTGACACACAAACACACACACACTCATTCCCTCTCTCACACACACACACACACTCAATCCCTCTCACACACACACACTCATTCCCTCTCTCACACACACACACTCATTCCCTCTCTCACACACACACACACACACACACACACACATTCCCTTTCACACGCACACACACACTCATTCCTTCTCATACACACACTCATTCCCTCCCTCACACACACATTCCCTCTCACGCACACACACAATTCCCTCTCTCACACACACACACACACTCAATCCCTCTCAAATACACACACACTCATTCCAACATACACACACTCAGTCCCTCACAGACACACACACACACACTCATTCCCTCTCACATACACACACATTCATTCCCTCACACAAACACTCAAACCCTCTCACACACACACACACACTCATTCCCTCTCACACACACACACACACTCAATCCCTCTCACATACACACACACACTCATTCCCTCTCACACACACACACACACACACATTCCCTCTCACACACACACACACACACACAATCATTCCCTCTCACGCACACACACACACTCAATCGCTCTCACATACACACACACTCATTCCTTCTCACACACACACACACACACTCAATCCCTCTCACACACACACTCACTCATTCCCTCTCACACACACACACCCATTCCCTCTGACACACACACTCACTCATTCCCTCTCACACACAGACACACTCATTCCCTCACACAAACACTCAAACCCTCTCACACACACACACAATCATTCCCTCACACACACACACATACTCATTCCCTCTCACACACAGACACACTCATTCCCTCACACACACACACATTCCCTCTCACACACATACACACACACATTCCCTCTCACACACATACACACACTCATTCCCTCTCACACACACACACACACACACACACAGTCATTCCCTCTCTCGCAAACACACACACTCAATCGCTCTCACATACACACACACTCAATCCCTCTCACATACACACACACTCATTCCTTCTCACATACACACACACACTCAATCCCTCTCACATACACACACACACTCAATCCCTCTCACATACACACACAATCATTCCCCCCCCCCACACACACACCCATTCCCTCTGACACACACACTCACTCATTCCCTCTCACACACAGGCACACTCATTCCCTCTCTCACACACACACAGTCATTCCCTCTGACACACAGACACACTCATTCCCTCTCACACACAGACACACTCATTCCCTCTCTCACACACACACACAGTCATTCCCTCTGACACACAGACACACTCATTCCCTCTCACACACACACACACACACACACACACACACACCCATTCCCTTTCTCACACACATTCCCTCTCTTACACACACTCATTCCCTCTCACACACATACACACCCATTCGCTCTCACACAGAGACACACTCATTCCCTCAGACACACAAATGCTCATTCCCTCTCTCACACACACTCATTCCCTCTCTCACACACACTCATTCCCTCACACATACACACACACACTCATTCCCGCTCTCACACACACTCATTCCCTCTCACACACACACACACATATTCCCTCTCACACACGTACACACACTCATTCCCACTCACACACACACACACACACTCATTCCCTCTCACACACACACACTCATTCACTCTCACACAGAGACACACTCATTCCCTCTGACACACAAACTCACACACACTCATTCCCTCTCTCTCACACACACACACTCAATCCCTCTCACACACACACACACA
The DNA here is from genome assembly GCA_026770705.1 of Isurus oxyrinchus. Lineage (NCBI taxonomy): Eukaryota > Metazoa > Chordata > Chondrichthyes > Lamniformes > Lamnidae > Isurus > Isurus oxyrinchus. The sequence continues at coordinate 9,682,251 of JANJGN010000030.1, read as the reverse complement.
CACACACTCATTCCCTTTCACACGCACACACACACTCATTCCCTCTCATACACACACTCAATCCCTCCCTCACACACACATTCTCTCTCACGTACACACACACTCATTACCTCTCACACACACACACACACTCAATCCCTCTCAAATACACACACACTCATTCCATCACACACACACACACAGTCCCTCTCACACACACACACACACACACACTCATTCCCTCTCACACACACACACTCAATCCCTCTCACACATACACACACTCATTCCCTGTCTCACACACACACACACACACACTCATTCCCTCTCACACACACACACACTCATTCCCTCTCATACACACACACACATTCATTCCCTCTCACACACAGACACTCATTCCCTCTGACACACACACTCAGACACACTCATTCCCTCTCACACACACACACATTCACTCTGACACACACACTCACAAACACTCATTCCCTCTCACAAAGACACACTCATTCCCTCTGACACACACACTCACACACACTCAATCCCTCTCACACATACACACACTCATTCCCACTCACACACACACACACTCATTCACTCTCACACACACACACACACTCATTCCCTCTGACACAAACACTCACACACACTCATTCCCTCTCACACACACACACTCACACACACTCATTCCCTCTCACACACACACACACAAACAAATTCATTCCCTCTCACACACTACCACACACACTCATTCCCTCTTACACACACACACTCATTCCCTATCACACACACACACACTCAAACCCTCCTACACACACACATACTCATTCCCTCTCACACACTACCACACACACTCATTCCCTCTTACACACACACACTCATTCCCTATCACACACACACACACACTCAAACCCTCTCACACACACACACACTCATTCCCTCTCACATACACGCACACTCATTCCCTCTCACACACACACACACACACACACACACACACAATCATTCCCTCTAACACACACACACACTCAATCCCTCTCACATACACACAAACTCATTCCCTCACACACACACACACACACACACACACACACACACACAATCATTCCCTCTAACACACACACACACACTCAATCCCTCTCACATACACACAAACTCATTCCCTCACACACACACACACTCATTCCCTCTCACACACAGACACAATCATTCCCTCTCACACACGCACACACACTCATTCCCTTTCACACCCAGACACACACTCATTCCCTCTCACACACAGACACACTGATTCCCTCACACACGCACTCATTCCCTCTCACACACACACACACACACTCATTTCCTCACACACACACACTCATTCCTTCTCTCAAACACACTCATTCCCTCACACACACACACTCATTCCCTTTCTCACACACACTCATTCCCTCTCTCACGCACACTCATTCCCTCTCTCACACACACACACACTCATTCCCTCTCACACACACACACTCACACAAATTCATTCCCTCTCACACACACACACACACATTCATTCCCTCTTACACACACACACTAATTCCCTCTCTCACACACACACACACTCAATCCCTCTCACACACACACACACTCATTCCCTCACACACACACACTCTTTCCCTCTCACACACACACACACTCTTTCCCTCTCACACACACACACACACACAATCATTCCCTCTAACACACACACACACACACTCAATCCCTCTCACACACACACACACACTCAATCCCTCACACACACACACAATCATTCCCTCTCACACACACACTCACTCATTCCCTCTCACACAGAGACACAATCATTCCCTCTCACACACACACACACACTCATTCCCTATCACACACAGACACACACTCATTCCCTCTCACACACAGACACACACTCATTCCCTCACACACGCACTCATTCCCTCTCTCACACACACACAGTCATTCCCTCTGACACACAGACACACTCATTCCCTCTCACACACACACACACACATTCATTCCTTCTCACACACACACACACACACACTCATTTCCTCTCACACACACACACTCATTCCCTCTCACACACACACACTCATTCCCTTTCTCACACACACTCATTCCCTTTCACACACACACACACTCATTCCCTCTCTCACACACAGACTCATTCCCTCCCTCACACACACATTCCCTCTCACACACACACACACTCATTCCCTCTCTCACACACACACACTCATTCCCTCTCACACACACACACTCATTCCCTCACACACACATACACACTCATTCGCTCTCACACAGAGACACACTCATTTTCTCACACACACAGATGCTCATTCCCTCTCTCACACACACTCATTCCCTCACACACACATACACACTCATTCCCCCTCTCACACACACTCATTCCCTTTCACACACACACACACATATTCCCTCTGACACACAAACACACACACACTCATTCCCTCTCTCACACACACACACACACTCAATCCCTCTCACACACACACACTCATTCCCTCTCTCACACACACACACACACTCATTCCCTCTCTCACACACACACACATTCCCTTTCACACGCACACACACACTCATTCCTTCTCATACACACACTCATTCCCTCCCTCACACACACATTCCCTCTCACGCACACACACAATTCCCTCTCTCACACACACACACACACTCAATCCCTCTCAAATACACACACACTCATTCCAACATACACACACTCAGTCCCTCACAGACACACACACACACACACTCATTCCCTCTCACATACACACACATTCATTCCCTCACACAAACACTCAAACCCTCTCACACACACACACACACTCATTCCCTCTCACACACACACACACACTCAATCCCTCTCACATACACACACACACTCATTCCCTCTCACACACACACACACACACACATTCCCTCTCACACACACACACACACACACAATCATTCCCTCTCACGCACACACACACACTCAATCGCTCTCACATACACACACACTCATTCCTTCTCACACACACACACACACACTCAATCCCTCTCACACACACACTCACTCATTCCCTCTCACACACACACACCCATTCCCTCTGACACACACACTCACTCATTCCCTCTCACACACAGACACACTCATTCCCTCACACAAACACTCAAACCCTCTCACACACACACACAATCATTCCCTCACACACACACACATACTCATTCCCTCTCACACACAGACACACTCATTCCCTCACACACACACATTCCCTCTCACACACATACACACACACATTCCCTCTCACACACATACACACACTCATTCCCTCTCACACACACACACACACACACACACACACACACACAATCATTCCCTCTCTCGCAAACACACACACTCAATCGCTCTCACATACACACACACTCAATCCCTCTCACATACACACACACTCAATCCTTCTCACATACACACACACACTCAATCCCTCTCACATACACACAAACACTCAATCCCTCTCACATACACACACAATAATTCCCCCCCCACACACACACCCATTCCCTCTGACACACACTCACTCATTCCTTCTCACACACAGACACACTCATTCCCTCTCTCACACACACACAGTCATTCCCTCTGACACACAGACACACTCATTCCCTCTCACACACAGACACACTCATTCCCTCTCTCACACACACACACAGTCATTCCCTCTGACACACAGACACACTCATTCCCTCTCACACACACACACACACACACACACACACACACCCATTCCCTTTCTCACACACATTCCCTCTCTTAAACACACTCATTCCCTCTCACACATACACACCCATTCGCTCTCACACAGAGACACACTCATTCCCTCAGACGCACAAATGCTCATTCCCTCTCTCACGCACACTCATTCCCTCTCTCACACACACTCATTCCCTCACACATACACACACACACTCATTCCCCCTCTCACACACACTCATTCCCTCTCACACACACACACACATATTCCCTCTCACACACGTACACACACTCATTCCCACTCACACACACACACACACACTCATTCCCTCTCACACACACACACTCATTCACTCTCACACAGAGACACACTCATTCCCTCTGACACACAAACTCACACACACTCATTCCCTCTCTCTCACACACACACACTCAATCCCTCTCACACACACACACACACACACTCATTCCCTTTCACACGCACACACACACTCATTCCCTCTCATACACACACTCAATCCCTCCCTCACACACACATTCTCTCTCACGTACACACACACTCATTACCTCTCACACACACACACACACTCAATCCCTCTCAAATACACACACACTCATTCCATCACACACACACACACAGTCCCTCTCACACACACACACACACACACACACTCATTCCCTCTCACACACACACACTCAATCCCTCTCACACATACACACACTCATTCCCTGTCTCACACACACACACACACACACTCATTCCCTCTCACACACACACACACTCATTCCCTCTCACACACACACACACATTCATTCCCTCTCACACACAGACACTCATTCCCTCTGACACACACACTCAGACACACTCATTCCCTCTCACACACACACACATTCACTCTGACACACACACTCACAAACACTCATTCCCTCTCACAAAGACACACTCATTCCCTCTGACACACACACTCACACACACTCAATCCCTCTCACACATACACACACTCATTCCCACTCACACACACACACACTCATTCACTCTCACACACACACACACACTCATTCCCTCTGACACAAACACTCACACACACTCATTCCCTCTCACACACACACACTCACACACACTCATTCCCTCTCACACACACACACAAACAAATTCATTCCCTCTCACACACTACCACACACACTCATTCCCTCTTACACACACACACTCATTCCCTATCACACACACACACAAACTCAAACCCTCTCACACACACACATACTCATTCCCTCTCACACACACACACACACAAACAAATTCATTCCCTCTCACACACACACACACACACACTCATTCCCTCTCAAACACACACACCCATTCCCTCTGACACACACATACACACACACTCATTCCCTCTCACACGCACACACATCCATTCCCTCTGACACACACACACACATACACTCATTCCCTCTCAAACACACACACTCAACATACTCATTCCCTCTCACACACACACTCATTCCCTCTCACACACACATACACACACACACACTCATTCCCTCTCACACGCACACACACTCATTCCCTCTCTCACACACAGACTCATTCCCTCCCTCACACACACATTCCCTCTCACACACACACACACACTCAATCCCTCTCACATACACACACACTCATTCCCTCTCACACACACACACACTCATTCCCTCTCACATACACACACACTCATTCCCTCTCACACACACACACACACACTCATTCCCTCTCACACACAGACACAATCATTCCCTCTAACACACACACACACCTCATTCCCTTTCACACCCAGACACACACTCATTCCCTCTCACACACAGACACACTCATTCCCTCACACACACACTCATTCCCTCTCACACACACGCACACACTCATTTCCTCTCACACACACACACTCATTCCTTCTCGCAAACACCCTCATTCCCTCACACACACGCACTCATTCCCTTTCTCACACACACTCATTCCCTCTCTCACACACACTCATTCCCTCTCACACACACACACACACACACTCATTCCCTCACACACACATACACACTCATTCACTCTCACACAGAGACACACTCATTCCCTCACACACACAAATGCTCACTCCCTCTCTCACACACACTCATTCCCTCTCACACACACACACTCATTCCCCCTCTCACACACACACACTCATTCCCCCTCTCACACACACACACTCAATCCCTCTCACACATACACACACTCATTCCCTGTCTCACACACACACACACACTCTCATTCCCACTCACACACACACACACTCATTCCCTCTCACACACACACACACACATTCCATCTCACACACAGACACTCATTCCCTCTGACACACACACTCAGACACACTCATTCCCTCTCACACAAACACACTCATTCACTCTGACACACACACTCACAAACACTCATTCCCTCTCACAAAGACACACTCATTCCCTCTGACACACACACTCACACACACTCAATCCCTCTCACACATACACACACTCATTCCCACTCACACACACACACACTCATTCACTCTCACACACACACACACACTCATTCCCTCTGACACAAACACTCACACACACTCATTCCCTCTCACACACACAAACTCACACACACTCATTCCCTCTCACACACACACACACAAACAAATTCATTCCCTCTCACACACTACCACACACACTCATTCCCTCTTACACACACACACTCATTCCCTATCACACACACACACACTCAAACCCTCTCACACACACACATACTCATTCCCTCTCACACACACACACACACACTCATTCCCTCTCAAACACACACACCCATTCCCTCTGACACACACACACTCACATACACTCATTCCCTCTCAAACACACACACTCAACATACTCATTCTCTCTCACACACACACACTCATTCCCTCTCACACACACATACACACACACACACTCATTCCCTCTCACACGCACACACACTCATCCCCTCTCTCACACACACATTCCCTCTCACACACACACACACAATCAATCCCTCTCACATACACACACACTCATTCCCTCTCACACACACAAACACTCATTCCCTCTCACATACACATACACTCATTCCCTCTCACACACACACACACACTCTCATTCCCTCTTACACACACACACTCATTCCCTATCACACACACACACAATCAAACCCTCTCACACACACACATACTCATTCCCTCTCACACACACACACACAAACAAATTCATTCCCTCTCACACACACACACACACACACTCATTCCCTCTTACACACACACACTCATTCCCTCTCACACACACACACCCATTCCCTCTGACACACACACTCACATACACTCATTCCCTCTCAAACACACACACTCAACATACTCATTCCCTCTCACACACACACTCATTCCCTCTCACACACACATACACACACACACACACTCATTCCCTCTCACACGCACACACACTCATTCCCTCTCTCACACACAGACTCATTCCCTCCCTCACACACACATTCCCTCTCACACACACACACACTCAATCCCTCTCACATACACACACACTCATTCCCTCTCTCACACACACACACACACACACACACACACACACACAATCATTCCCTCTAACACACACACACACCTCATTCCCTTTCACACCCAGACACACACTCATTCCCTCTCACACACAGACACACTCATTCCCTCTCACACGCACACACACTCATTCCCTCTCTCACACACAGACTCATTCCCTCCCTCACACACACATTCCCTCTCACACACACACACACTCAATCCCTCTCACATACACACACACTCATTCCCTCTCTCACACACACACACACACACACACACACACACACACACACACAATCATTCCCTCTAACACACACACACACCTCATTCCCTTTCACACCCAGACACACACTCATTCCCTCTCACACACAGACACACTCATTCCCTCTCACACGCACTCATTCCCTCTCACACACACACACACTCATTTCCTCTCACACACACACACTCATTCCTTCTCGCAAACACACTCATTCCCTATCACACACACACACTCTTCCCTTTCTCACACACACTCATTCCCTCTCTCACACACACTCATTCCCTCTCTCACACACACACACACACACACACACACTCATTCCCTCACACACACATACACACTCATTCACTCTCACACAGAGACACACTCATTCCCTCACACACACAAATGCTCACTCCCTCTCTCACACACACTCATTCCCTCTCTCAGACACACTCATTCCCTCTCACACACTCACACACTCATTCCCACTCACACACATAGACACACTCATTCCCTATCACACACACACACTCATTCCCTCTGACACACAAACTCACACACACTCATTCTCTCTCTCTCACACACACACACACACACACACTCATTCCCTTTCACACACACACACACACTCATTCCCTCTCATACACACACTCATTCCCTCCCTCACACACACATTCCCTCTCACTCACACACACACTCATTACCTCTCTCACACACACAATCATTCCCTCCCTCTCACACACATTCCCTCTCACGCACACACACACTCATTACCTCTCTCACACACACACTCATTCCCTCTCACACACACAGACACACACACACACTCATTCCCTCTCACACGCACACACACTCATTCCCTCTCTCACACACACACTCATTCCCTCCCTCACACACACATTCCCTCTCACACACACACACACACACACTCATTCCCTCTCACACACGTACACACACTCATTCCCACTCACACACACAGACACACTCATTCCCTATCACACACAGACACTCATTCCCTCTGACACACAAACTCACACACACTCATTCCCTCTCACACACACACACACACACACTCATTACCTCTCACACACACACACACACACTCGTTCCCTCTGACACACGTACACACACTCATTCCCACTCACACACACAGACACACTCATTCCCTATCACACACACACACTCATTCCCTCTGACACACAAACTCACACACACTCATTCCCTCTCACACACACACACACACTCAATCCCTCTCTCACACACACACACACGCACACACACTCATTCCCTTTCACACCCAGACACACACTCATTCCCTCTCACAAACACACACACTCATTCCCTCTCACACACGTACACACACTCATTCCCAATCACACACACAGACACACTCATTCCCTATCACACACACACACTCATTCCCTCTCACACACACACACACACACTCAATCCCTTCTCACACACACACACACACTCATTCCCTTTCACACACACACACACTCATTCCCTCTCACACACACACACACTCATTCCCTCTCACACACGTACACACAGTCATTCCCACTCACAGACACAGACACACTCATTCCCTATCACACACACACACTCATTCCCTCTGACACACAAACTCACACACACTCATTCCCTCTCACACACACACACACTCATTCCCTCTCACACATGTACACACACTCATTCCCACTCAGACACACAGACACACTCATTCCCTATCACACACACACACTCATTCCCTCTGACACACAAACTCACACACACTCATTCCCTCTCACACACACACACACACTCAATCCCTCTCTCTCTCACACACACACACACACACTCATTCCCTTTCACACACACACACACTCATTCCCTCTCACACACACACACACACACACACTCATTACCTCTCACACACACACACACACTCAGTCCCTCTCACACACACACACACACACACTCAGTCCCTCTCAAATACACACACACTCATTACCTCTCACACACACACACACACTCAATCCCTCTCTCTCTCAGACACACACACACACACTCATTCCCTTTCACACACACACACACTCATTCCCTCTCACACACACACACACACACACACACTCATTACCTCTCACACACACACACACACTCATTACCTCTCTCACACACACACTCATTCCCTCCCTCACACACTCATTCCCTCTGACACACATACACACACTCATTCCCACTCACACACACAGACACACTCATTCCCTATCACACACAGACACTTATTCCCTCTGACACACAAACTCACACACACTCATTCACTCTCACACACACACACACACTCAATCCCTCTCACACACACAAACACACTCATGCACTCTGACACACACACTCACAAACACTCATTCCCTCTCACAAAGACACACTCATTCCCTCTGACACCCACACTCACACACACTCATTCCCTCTCACACACACACACACACTCATTTCCTCTCACACACACACACTCATTCCCTCTCTCAAACACACTCTTTCCCTCTCACACACACACACTCATTCCCTTTCTCACACACACTCATTCCCTCTCTTACACAAACTCATTCCCTCTCTCACACACACACACTCATTTCCTCTCACACACACACACACACTCATTCCCTCACACACACATACACACTCATTCGCTCTCACACAGAGACACACTCATTCCCTCACACACACACACGCTCATTCCCTCTCTCACACACACTCATTCCCTCACACACACACACACTCATTCCCCCTCTCACACACACTCATTCCCTCACACACACACACACTCATTCCCCCCTCACACACACTCATTCCCTTTCACACACACACACACACATATTCCCTCTGACACACAAACACACACACACTCATTCCCTCTCACACACACACACACACACACTCAATCCTTCACACACACACACACACACACACACACACACACATTCCCTTTCACACGCACACACACACTCATTCCCTCTCATACACACACTCATTCCCTCCCTCACACACACATTCCCTCTCACGCACACACACAATTACCTCTCTCACACACACACACACACTCAATCCCTCTCAAATACACACACACTCATTCCAACATACACACACTCAATCCCTCTCAAATACACACACACTCATTCCCTCCCTCACACACACATTCCCTCTCACGCACACACACAATTACCTCTCTCACACACACACACACACTCATTCCCTCTCACATACACACACATTCATTCCCTCACACAAACACTCAAACCCTCTCACACACACACACACACACAGTCATTCCCTCTCACACACACACACAATCATTCCCTCTCACACACACACACTCATTCCCTCTCACACACAGACACACTCATTCCCTCACACACACACTCATTCCCTCTCACACACACACACACAGTCATTCCCTCTCACACACACACACAATCATTCCCTCTCACACACACACACTCATTCCCTCTCACACACAGACACACTCATTCCCTCACACACACACTCATTCCCTCTCACACCCACACACACACAGATACAATCATTCCCTCTCTCACACACACACACACTCAATCGCTCCCACATACACACACACTCATTCCCTCTCACATACACACACACACTCATTCCTTCTCACATACACACACAATCATTCCCCCCCCCACGCACACATCCATTCCCTCTCACACACACACACTCACATACACTCATTCCCTCTCACACACACACTCACATACACTCATTCCCTCTCAAACACACACACTCAACATACTCATTCCCTCTCACACACACACACTCAATCCCTCTCACATACACACACAATCATTCCCCCCCCCACACACACACCCATTCCCTCTGACACACACACTCACTCATTCCCTCTCACACACACACACACTGATTCCCTCTCACACACACACACACACACACTCACTCATTCCCTCTCACACACACACACACTCATTCCCTCTCACACACACACACATACACACACACTCATTCCCTCTGACACACACACTCACATACACTCATTCCCTCTCACACACACACACACTCATTCCCTCTCACACACACACACACATTCATTCCCTCTCACACACAGACACTCATTCCCTCTGACACACACACTCAGACACACTCATTCCCTCTCACACACACACACATTCACTCTGACACACACACTCACAAACACTCATTCCCTCTCACAAAGACACACTCATTCCCTCTGACACACACACTCACACACACTCAATCCCTCTCACACATACACACACTCATTCCCACTCACACACACACACACTCATTCACTCTCACACACACACACACACACTCATTCCCTCTGACACAAACACTCACACACACTCATTCCCTCTCACACACACACACTCACACACACTCATTCCCTCTCACACACACACACACAAACAAATTCATTCCCTCTCACACACTACCACACACACTCATTCCCTCTTACACACACACACTCATTCCCTATCACACACACACACACTCAAACCCTCTCACAAACACACATACTCATTCCCTCTCACACACACACACACACACAAACAAATTCATTCCCTCTCACACACACACACACACACACACTCATTCCCTCTCAAACACACACACCCATTCCCTCTGACACACACATACACACACACTCATTCCCTCTCACACGCACACACACCCATTCCCTCTGACACACACACTCACATACACTCATTCCCTCTCAAACACACACACTCAACATACTCATTCCCTCTCACACACACACTCATTCCCTCTCACAGACACATACACACACACACACTCATTCCCTCTCACACGCACACACACTCATTCCCTCTCTCACACACAGACTCATTCCCTCCCTCACACACACATTCCCTCTCACACACACACACACACTCAATCCCTCTCACATACACACACACTCATTCCCTCTCACACACACACACACTCATTCCCTCTCACATACACACACACTCATTCCCTCTCTCACACACACACACACACACTCATTCCCTCTCACACACAGACACAATCATTCCCTCTAACACACACACACACACTCATTCCCTATCACACACAGACACACACTCATTCCCTCTCACACACAGACACACACTCATTCCCTCACACACGCACTCATTCCCTCTCTCACACACACACAGTCATTCCCTCTGACACACAGACACACTCATTCCCTATCACACACACACACTCATTCCCTCTGACACACAAACTCACACACACTCATTCCCTCTCACACACACACACACACTCAATCCCTCTCTCTCACACACACACACACACACACTCATTCCCTTTCACACACACACACACTCATTCCCTCTCACACACACACACACACACACTCATTACCTCTCATACACACACACACACTCAGTCCCTCTCACACACACACACACACACACTCAGTCCCTCTCAAATACACACACACTCATTCCCTCTCACACGCACACACACTCATTCCCTCTCTCACACACACACTCATTCCCTCCCTCACACACTCATTCCCTCTGACACACATACACACACTCATTCCCACTCACACACACAGACACACTCATTCCCTATCACACACAGACACTTATTCCCTCTGACACACAAACTCACACACACTCATTCACTCTCACACACACACACACACACTCAATCCCTCTCACACACACAAACACACTCATGCACTCTGACACAAACACTCACAAAAACTCATTCCCTCTCACAAAGACACACTCATTCCCTCTGACACCCAAACTCACACACACTCATTCCCTCTCACACACACACACACACTCATTTCCTCTCACACACACACACTCATTCCCTCTCTCAAACACACTCATTCCCTCTCACACACACACACTCATTCCCTTTCTCACACACACTCATTCCCTCTCTTACACAAACTCATTCCCTCTCTCACACACACACACTCATTCCCTCTCACACACACACACACTCATTCCCTCACACACACATACACACTCATTCGCTCTCACACAGAGACACACTCATTCCCTCACACACACACACGCTCATTCCCTCTCTCACACACACACAGTCATTCCCTCTGACACACAGACACACTCATTCCCTCTCACACACACACACACACATTCATTCCCTCTCACACACACACACACACTCATTTCCTCTCACACACACACACTCATTCCCTCTCACACACACACACTCATTCCCTTTCTCACACACACTCATTCCCTTTCACACACACACACACTCATTCCCTCTCTCACACACAGACTCATTCCTTCCCTCACACACACATTCCCTCTCACACACACACACACTCATTCCCTCTCTCACACACACACACTCATTCCCTCTCACACACACACACTCATTCCCTCACACACACATACACACTCATTCGCTCTCACACAGAGACACACTCATTCCCTCACACACACAGATGCTCATTCCCTCTCTCACACACACTCATTCCCTCACACACACATACACACTCATTCCCCCTCTCACACACACTCATTCCCTTTCACACACACACACACATATTCCCTCTGACACACAAACACACACACACTCATTCCCTCTCACACACACACACACTCAATCCCTCTCACACACACACACTCATTCCCTCTCTCACACACACACACACAATCATTCCCTCTCTCACACACACACACACACACACACACACACACATTCCCTTTCACACGCACACACACACTCATTCCTTCTCATGCACACACTCATTCCCTCCCTCACACACACATTCCCTCTGACGCACACACACAATTCCCTCTCTCACACACACACACACACTCAATCCCTCTCAAATACACACACACTCATTCCAACATACACACACTCAGTCCCTCACAGACACACACACACACACACACACTCATTCCCTCTCACATACACACACATTCATTCCCTCACACAAACACTCAAACCCTCTCACACACACACACACACACTCATTCCCTCTCACACACACACACACACTCAATCCCTCTCACATACACACACACACTCATTCCCTCTCACACACACACACACACATTCCCTCTCTCACACACACACACACACACACAATCATTCCCTCTCACGCACACACACACACTCAATCGGTCTCACATACACACACACTCATTCCCTCTCACACGCACACACACCCATTCCCTCTGACACACACACTCACATACACTCATTCCCTCTCAAACACACACACTCAACATACTCATTCCCTCTCACACACACACTCATTCCCTCTCACACACACATACACACACACACACTCATTCCCTCTCACACGCACACACACTCATTCCCTCTCTCACACACAGACTCATTCCCTCCCTCACACACACATTCCCTCTCACACACACACACACACTCAATCCCTCTCACATACACACACACTCATTCCCTCTCACACACACACACACTCATTCCCTCTCACATACACACACACTCATTCCCTCTCACACACACACACACACACTCATTCCCTCTCACACACAGACACAATCATTCCCTCTAACACACACACACTCATTCCCTATCACACCCAGACACACACTCATTCCCTCTCACACACAGACACACACTCATTCCCTCACACACGCACTCATTCCCTCTCTCACACACACACAGTCATTCCCTCTGACACACAGACACACTCATTCCCTCTCACACACACACACACACATTCATTCCCTCTCACACACACACACACACTCATTTCCTCTCACACACACACACTCATTCCCTCTCACACACACACACTCATTCCCTTTCTCACACACACTCATTCCCTTTCACACACACACACACTCATTCCCTCTCACACACACAGACTCATTCCCTCCCTCACACACACATTCCCTCTCACACACACACACACTCATTCCCTCTCTCACACACACACACTCATTCCCTCTCACACACACACACTCATTCCCTCATACACACATACACACTCATTCGCTCTCACACAGAGACACACTCATTCCCTCACACACACAGATGCTCATTCCCTCTCTCACACACACTCATTCCCTCACACACACATACACACTCATTCCCCCTCTCACACACACTCATTCCCTTTCACACACACACACACATATTCCCTCTGACACACAAACACACACACACTCATTCCCTCTCACACACACACACACACACACTCAATCCCTCTCACACACACACACTCATTCCCTCTCTCACACACACACACACAATCATTCCCTCTCTCACACACACACACACACACACACACACACATTCCCTTTCACACGCACACACACACTCATTCCTTCTCATGCACACACTCATTCCCTCCCTCACACACACATTCCCTCTCACGCACACACACAATTCCCTCTCTCACACACACACACACACTCAATCCCTCTCAAATACACACACACTCATTCCAACATACACACACTCAGTCCCTCACAGACACACACACACACACACACTCATTCCCTCTCACATACACACACATTCATTCCCTCACACAATCACTCAAACCCTCTCACACACACACACACACACTCATTCCCTCTCACACACACACACACACTCAATCCCTCTCACATACACACACACACTCATTCCCTCTCACACACACACACACACACACATTCCCTCTCACACACACACACAATCATTCCCTCTCACGCACACACACACACTCAATCGCTCTCACATACACACACACTCATTCCTTCTCACACACACACACACACACTCAATCCCTCTCACACACACACTCACTCATTCCCTCTCACACACACACACCCATTCCCTCTGACACACACACTCACTCATTCCCTCTCACACACAGACACACTCATTCCCTCACACAAACACTCAAACCCTCTCACACACACACACAATCATTCCCTCACACACACACACATACTCATTCCCTCTCACACACAGACACACTCATTCCCTCACACACACACACATTCCCTCTCACACACATACACACACACATTCCCTCTCACACACACACACACACACACACACACACACACCCATTCCCTTTCTCACACACACTCATTCCCTCTCTTACACACACTCATTCCCTCTCACACACATACACACCCATTCGCTCTCACAAAGAGACACACTCATTCCCTCAGACACACAAATGCTCATTCCCTCTCTCACACACACTCATTCCCTCTCTCACACACACTCATTCCCTCACACATACACACACACACTCATTCCCCCTCTCACACACACTCATTCCCTCTCACACACACACACACATATTCCCTCTCACACACGTACACACACTCATTCCCACTCACACACACACACACACACTCATTCCCTCTCACACACACACACTCATTCACTCTCACACAGAGACACACTCATTCCCTCTGACACACAAACTCACACACACTCATTCCCTCTCTCTCACACACACACACTCAATCCCTCTCACACACACACACACACACTCATTCCCTTTCACACGCACACACACACTCATTCCCTCTCATACACACACTCAATCCCTCCCTCACACACACATTCTCTCTCACGTACACACACACTCATTACCTCTCACACACACACACACACTCAATCCCTCTCAAATACACACACACTCATTCCATCACACACACACACACAGTCCCTCTCACACACACACACACACACACACACACTCATTCCCTCTCACACACACACACTCAATCCCTCTCACACATACACACACTCATTCCCTGTCTCACACACACACACACACACACACTCATTCCCTCTCACACACACACACACTCATTCCCTCTCACACACACACACACATTCATTCCCTCTCACACACAGACACTCATTCCCTCTGACACACACACTCAGACACACTCATTCCCTCTCACACACACACACATTCACTCTGACACACACACTCACAAACACTCATTCCCTCTCACAAAGACACACTCATTCCCTCTGACACACACACTCACACACACTCAATCCCTCTCACACATACACACACTCATTCCCACTCACACACACACACACTCATTCACTCTCACACACACACACACACTCATTCCCTCTGACACAAACACTCACACACACTCATTCCCTCTCACACACACACACTCACACACACTCATTCCCTCTCACACACACACACACAAACAAATTCATTCCCTCTCACACACTACCACACACACTCATTCCCTCTTACACACACACACTCATTCCCTATCACACACACACACACTCAAACCCTCTCACACACACACATACTCATTCCCTCTCACACACACACACACACAAACAAATTCATTCCCTCTCACACACACACACACACACACACACTCATTCCCTCTCAAACACACACACCCATTCCCTCTGACACACACATACACACACACTCATTCCTTCTCACACGCACACACACCCATTCCCTCTGATACACACACTCACATACACTCATTCCCTCTCAAACACACACACTCAACATACTCATTCCCTCTCACACACACACTCATTCCCTCTCACACACACATACACACATACACACTCATTCCCTCTCACACGCACACACACTCATTCCCTCTCTCACACACAGACTCATTCCCTCCCTCACACACACATTCCCTCTCACACACACACACACACTCAATCCCTCTCACATACACAAACACTCATTCCCTCTCACACACACACACACTCATTCCCTCTCACATACACACACACTCATTCCCTCTCACACACACACACACACTCATTCCCTCTCACACACAGACACAATCATTCCCTCTAACACACACACACACTCATTCCCTATCACACACAGACACAAACTCATTCCCTCTCACACACAGACACACACTCATTCCCTCACACACGCACTCATTCCCTCTCTCACACACACACAGTCATTCCCTCTGACACACAGACACACTCATTCCCTCTCACACACACACACACACATTCATTCCCTCTCACACACACACACACACTCATTTCCTCTCACACACACACACTCATTCCCTCTCACACACACACACTCATTCCCTTTCTCACACACACTCATTCCCTTTCACACACACACACACTCATTCCCTCTCTCACACACAGACTCATTCCCTCCCTCACACACACATTCCCTCTCACACACACACACACTCATTCCCTCTCACACACACACACACACACACACACTCATTCCCTCTCAAACACACACACCCATTCCCTCTGACACACACATACACACACACTCATTCCCTCTCACACGCACACACACCCATTCCCTCTGACACACACACTCACATACACTCATTCCCTCTCAAACACACACACTCAACATACTCATTCCCTCTCACACACACACTCATTCCCTCTCACACACACATACACACATACACACTCATTCCCTCTCACACGCACACACACTCATTCCCTCTCTCACACACAGACTCATTCCCTCCCTCACACACACATTCCCTCTCACACACACACACACACTCAATCCCTCTCACATACACACACACTCATTCCCTCTCACATACACACACACTCATTCCCTCTCACATACACACACACTCATTCCCTCTCTCACACACACACACACACTCATTCCCTCTCACACACACACACAATCATTCCCTCTAACACACACACACACACACTCATTCCTTATCACACACAGACACACACTCATTCCCTCTCACACACAGACACACACTCATTCCCTCACACACGCACTCATTCCCTCTCTCACACACACACAGTCATTCCCTCTGACACACAGACACACTCATTCCCTCTCACACACACACACACACATTCATTCCCTCTCACACACACACACAGACTCATTTCCTCTCAGACACACACACTCATTCCCTCTCACACACACACACTCATTCCCTTTCTCACACACACTCATTCCCTTTCACACACACACACACTCATTCCCTCTCTCACACACAGACTCATTCCCTCCCTCACACACACATTCCCTCTCACACACACACACACTCATTCCCTCTCTCACACACACACACTCATTCCCTCTCACACACACACACTCATTCCCTCACACACACATACACACTCATTCGCTCTCACACAGAGACACACTCATTCCCTCACACACACAGATGCTCATTCCCTCTCTCACACACACTCATTCCCTCACAGACACATACACACTCATTCCCCCTCTCACACACACTCATTCCCTTTCACACACACACACACATATTCCCTCTGACACACAAACACACACACACTCATTCCCTCTCTCACACACACACACACACTCATTCCCTCTCTCTCACACACACACACACACACACACACACACATTCCCTTTCACACGCACACACACACTGATTCCTTCTCATACACACACTCATTCCCTCCCTCACACACACATTCCCTCTCACGCACACACACAATTCCCTCTCTCACACACACACACACACTCAATCCCTCTCAAATACACACACACTCATTCCAACATACACACACTCAGTCCCTCACAGACACACACACACACACACAATCATTCCCTCTCACGTACACACACATTCATTCCCTCACACAAACACTCAAACCCTCTCACACACACACACACACTCATTCCCTCTCACACACACACACACACTCAATCCCTCTCACATACACACACACACTCATTCCCTCTCACACACACACACACACACACATTCCCTCTCACACACACACACACACACACACAATCATTCCCTCTCACGCACACACACACACTCAATCGCTCTCACATGCACACACACTCATTCCTTCTCACACACACACACACACACTAAATCCCTCTCACACACACACTCACTCATTCCCTCTCACACACACACACCCATTCCCTCTGACACACACACTCACTCATTCCCTCTCACACACAGACACACTCATTCCCTCACACAAACACTCAAACCCTCTCACACACACAAACAATCATTCCCTCACACACACACACATACTCATTCCCTCTCACACACAGACACACTCATTCCCTCACACACACACACATTCCCTCTCACACACATACACACACACATTCCCTCTCACACACATACACACACTCATTCCCTCTCACACACACACACACACACACACACACACACACACCCATTCCCTTTCTCACACACACTCATTCCCTCTCTTACACACACTCATTCCCTCTCACACACATACACACCCATTCGCTCTCACACAGAGACACACTCATTCCCTCAGACACACAAATGCTCATTCCCTCTCTCACACACACTCATTCCCTCTCTCACACACACTCATTCCCTCACACATACACACACACACTCATTCCCCCTCTCACACACACTCATTCCCTCTCACACACACA
Organism: Isurus oxyrinchus; assembly: GCA_026770705.1. Classification (NCBI taxonomy): domain Eukaryota; kingdom Metazoa; phylum Chordata; class Chondrichthyes; order Lamniformes; family Lamnidae; genus Isurus; species Isurus oxyrinchus. The sequence goes on along the minus strand of JANJGN010000030.1, from coordinate 9,661,240 downwards.
CACACACACACACACACACACACACACACACACAATCATTCCCTCTAACACACACACACACCTCATTCCCTTTCACACCCAGACACACACTCATTCCCTCTCACACACAGACAAACTCATTCCCTCTCACACGCACTCATTCCCTCTCACACACACACACACTCATTTCCTCTCACACACACACACTCATTCCTTCTCGCAAACACACTCATTCCCTATCACACACACACACTCTTCCCTTTCTCACACACACTCATTCCCTCTCTCACACACACTCATTCCCTCTCTCACACACACACACACACACACACACACACTCATTCCCTCACACACACATACACACTCATTCACTCTCACACAGAGACACACTCATTCCCTCACACACACAAATGCTCACTCCCTCTCTCACACACACTCATTCCCTCTCTCAGACACACTCATTCCCTCTCACACACTCACACACTCATTCCCACTCACACACATAGACACACTCATTCCCTATCACACACACACACTCATTCCCTCTGACACACAAACTCACACACACTCATTCTCTCTCTCTCACACACACACACACACACACACTCATTCCCTTTCACACACACACACACACTCATTCCCTCTCATACACACACTCATTCCCTCCCTCACACACACATTCCCTCTCACTCACACACACACTCATTACCTCTCTCACACACACAATCATTCCCTCCCTCTCACACACATTCCCTCTCACGCACACACACACTCATTACCTCTCTCACACACACACTCATTCCCTCTCACACACACAGACACACACACACACTCATTCCCTCTCACACGCACACACACTCATTCCCTCTCTCACACACACACTCATTCCCTCCCTCACACACACATTCCCTCTCACACACACACACACACACACTCATTCCCTCTCACACACGTACACACACTCATTCCCACTCACACACACAGACACACTCATTCCCTATCACACACAGACACTCATTCCCTCTGACACACAAACTCACACACACTCATTCCCTCTCACACACACACACACACACACTCATTACCTCTCACACACACACACACACACTCGTTCCCTCTGACACACGTACACACACTCATTCCCACTCACACACACAGACACACTCATTCCCTATCACACACACACACTCATTCCCTCTGACACACAAACTCACACACACTCATTCCCTCTCACACACACACACACACTCAATCCCTCTCTCACACACACACACACGCACACACACTCATTCCCTTTCACACCCAGACACACACTCATTCCCTCTCACAAACACACACACTCATTCCCTCTCACACACGTACATAGACTCATTCCCAATCACACACACAGACACACTCATTCCCTATCACACGCACACACTCATTCCCTCTCACACACACACACACACACTCAATCCCTTCTCACACACACACACACACTCATTCCCTTTCACACACACACACACTCATTCCCTCTCACACACACACACACTCATTCCCTCTCACACACGTACACACAGTCATTCCCACTCACAGACACAGACACACTCATTCCCTATCACACACACACACTCATTCCCTCTGACACACAAACTCACACACACTCATTCCCTCTCACACACACACACACTCATTCCCTCTCACACATGTACACACACTCATTCCCACTCAGACACACAGACACACTCATTCCCTATCACACACACACACTCATTCCCTCTGACACACAAACTCACACACACTCATTCCCTCTCACACACACACACACACTCAATCCCTCTCTCTCTCACACACACACACACACACTCATTCCCTTTCACACACACACACACTCATTCCCTCTCACACACACACACACACACACACTCATTACCTCTCACACACACACACACACTCAGTCCCTCTCACACACACACACACACACACTCAGTCCCTCTCAAATACACACACACTCATTACCTCTCACACACACACACACACTCAATCCCTCTCTCTCTCAGACACACACACACACACTCATTCCCTTTCACACACACACACACTCATTCCCTCTCACACACACACACACACACACACACTCATTACCTCTCACACACACACACACACTCATTACCTCTCTCACACACACACTCATTCCCTCCCTCACACACTCATTCCCTCTGACACACATACACACACTCATTCCCACTCACACACACAGACACACTCATTCCCTATCACACACAGACACTTATTCCCTCTGACACACAAACTCACACACACTCATTCACTCTCACACACACACACACACTCAATCCCTCTCACACACACAAACACACTCATGCACTCTGACACACACACTCACAAACACTCATTCCCTCTCACAAAGACACACTCATTCCCTCTGACACCCACACTCACACACACTCATTCCCTCTCACACACACACACACACTCATTTCCTCTCACACACACACACTCATTCCCTCTCTCAAACACACTCTTTCCCTCTCACACACACACACTCATTCCCTTTCTCACACACACTCATTCCCTCTCTTACACAAACTCATTCCCTCTCTCACACACACACACTCATTTCCTCTCACACACACACACACACTCATTCCCTCACACACACATACACACTCATTCGCTCTCACACAGAGACACACTCATTCCCTCACACACACACACGCTCATTCCCTCTCTCACACACACTCATTCCCTCACACACACACACACTCATTCCCCCTCTCACACACACTCATTCCCTCACACACACACACACTCATTCCCCCCTCACACACACTCATTCCCTTTCACACACACACACACACATATTCCCTCTGACACACAAACACACACACACTCATTCCCTCTCACACACACACACACACACACTCAATCCTTCACACACACACACACACACACACACACACACACATTCCCTTTCACACGCACACACACACTCATTCCCTCTCATACACACACTCATTCCCTCCCTCACACACACATTCCCTCTCACGCACACACACAATTACCTCTCTCACACACACACACACACTCAATCCCTCTCAAATACACACACACTCATTCCAACATACACACACTCAATCCCTCTCAAATACACACACACTCATTCCCTCCCTCACACACACATTCCCTCTCACGCACACACACAATTACCTCTCTCACACACACACACACACTCATTCCCTCTCACATACACACACATTCATTCCCTCACACAAACACTCAAACCCTCTCACACACACACACACACACAGTCATTCCCTCTCACACACACACACAATCATTCCCTCTCACACACACACACTCATTCCCTCTCACACACAGACACACTCATTCCCTCACACACACACTCATTCCCTCTCACACACACACACACAGTCATTCCCTCTCACACACACACACAATCATTCCCTCTCACACACACACACTCATTCCCTCTCACACACAGACACACTCATTCCCTCACACACACACTCATTCCCTCTCACACCCACACACACACAGATACAATCATTCCCTCTCTCACACACACACACACTCAATCGCTCCCACATACACACACACTCATTCCCTCTCACATACACACACACACTCATTCCTTCTCACATACACACACAATCATTCCCCCCCCCACGCACACATCCATTCCCTCTCACACACACACACTCACATACACTCATTCCCTCTCACACACACACTCACATACACTCATTCCCTCTCAAACACACACACTCAACATACTCATTCCCTCTCACACACACACACTCAATCCCTCTCACATACACACACAATCATTCCCCCCCCCCACACACACACCCATTCCCTCTGACACACACACTCACTCATTCCCTCTCACACACACACACACTGATTCCCTCTCACACACACACACACACACACTCACTCATTCCCTCTCACACACACACACACTCATTCCCTCTCACACACACACACATACACACACACTCATTCCCTCTGACACACACACTCACATACACTCATTCCCTCTCACACACACACACACTCATTCCCTCTCACACACACACACACATTCATTCCCTCTCACACACAGACACTCATTCCCTCTGACACACACACTCAGACACACTCATTCCCTCTCACACACACACACATTCACTCTGACACACACACTCACAAACACTCATTCCCTCTCACAAAGACACACTCATTCCCTCTGACACACACACTCACACACACTCAATCCCTCTCACACATACACACACTCATTCCCACTCACACACACACACACTCATTCACTCTCACACACACACACACACACTCATTCCCTCTGACACAAACACTCACACACACTCATTCCCTCTCACACACACACACTCACACACACTCATTCCCTCTCACACACACACACACAAACAAATTCATTCCCTCTCACACACTACCACACACACTCATTCCCTCTTACACACACACACTCATTCCCTATCACACACACACACACTCAAACCCTCTCACAAACACACATACTCATTCCCTCTCACACACACACACACACAAACAAATTCATTCCCTCTCACACACACACACACACACACACTCATTCCCTCTCAAACACACACACCCATTCCCTCTGACACACACATACACACACACTCATTCCCTCTCACACGCACACACACCCATTCCCTCTGACACACACACTCACATACACTCATTCCCTCTCAAACACACACACTCAACATACTCATTCCCTCTCACACACACACTCATTCCCTCTCACAGACACATACACACACACACACTCATTCCCTCTCACACGCACACACACTCATTCCCTCTCTCACACACAGACTCATTCCCTCCCTCACACACACATTCCCTCTCACACACACACACACACTCAATCCCTCTCACATACACACACACTCATTCCCTCTCACACACACACACACTCATTCCCTCTCACATACACACACACTCATTCCCTCTCTCACACACACACACACACACTCATTCCCTCTCACACACAGACACAATCATTCCCTCTAACACACACACACACACTCATTCCCTATCACACACAGACACACACTCATTCCCTCTCACACACAGACACACACTCATTCCCTCACACACGCACTCATTCCCTCTCTCACACACACACAGTCATTCCCTCTGACACACAGACACACTCATTCCCTATCACACACACACACTCATTCCCTCTGACACACAAACTCACACACACTCATTCCCTCTCACACACACACACACACTCAATCCCTCTCTCTCACACACACACACACACACACTCATTCCCTTTCACACACACACACACTCATTCCCTCTCACACACACACACACACACACTCATTACCTCTCATACACACACACACACTCAGTCCCTCTCACACACACACACACACACACTCAGTCCCTCTCAAATACACACACACTCATTCCCTCTCACACGCACACACACTCATTCCCTCTCTCACACACACACTCATTCCCTCCCTCACACACTCATTCCCTCTGACACACATACACACACTCATTCCCACTCACACACACAGACACACTCATTCCCTATCACACACAGACACTTATTCCCTCTGACACACAAACTCACACACACTCATTCACTCTCACACACACACACACACTCAATCCCTCTCACACACACAAACACACTCATGCACTCTGACACAAACACTCACAAAAACTCATTCCCTCTCACAAAGACACACTCATTCCCTCTGACACCCAAACTCACACACACTCATTCCCTCTCACACACACACACACACTCATTTCCTCTCACACACACACACTCATTCCCTCTCTCAAACACACTCATTCCCTCTCACACACACACACTCATTCCCTTTCTCACACACACTCATTCCCTCTCTTACACAAACTCATTCCCTCTCTCACACACACACACTCATTCCCTCTCACACACACACACACTCATTCCCTCACACACACATACACACTCATTCGCTCTCACACAGAGACACACTCATTCCCTCACACACACACACGCTCATTCCCTCTCTCACACACACACAGTCATTCCCTCTGACACACAGACACACTCATTCCCTCTCACACACACACACACACATTCATTCCCTCTCACACACACACACACACTCATTTCCTCTCACACACACACACTCATTCCCTCTCACACACACACACTCATTCCCTTTCTCACACACACTCATTCCCTTTCACACACACACACACTCATTCCCTCTCTCACACACAGACTCATTCCTTCCCTCACACACACATTCCCTCTCACACACACACACACTCATTCCCTCTCTCACACACACACACTCATTCCCTCTCACACACACACACTCATTCCCTCACACACACATACACACTCATTCGCTCTCACACAGAGACACACTCATTCCCTCACACACACAGATGCTCATTCCCTCTCTCACACACACTCATTCCCTCACACACACATACACACTCATTCCCCCTCTCACACACACTCATTCCCTTTCACACACACACACACATATTCCCTCTGACACACAAACACACACACACTCATTCCCTCTCACACACACACACACTCAATCCCTCTCACACACACACACTCATTCCCTCTCTCACACACACACACACAATCATTCCCTCTCTCACACACACACACACACACACACACACACACATTCCCTTTCACACGCACACACACACTCATTCCTTCTCATGCACACACTCATTCCCTCCCTCACACACACATTCCCTCTGACGCACACACACAATTCCCTCTCTCACACACACACACACACTCAATCCCTCTCAAATACACACACACTCATTCCAACATACACACACTCAGTCCCTCACAGACACACACACACACACACACACTCATTCCCTCTCACATACACACACATTCATTCCCTCACACAAACACTCAAACCCTCTCACACACACACACACACACTCATTCCCTCTCACACACACACACACACTCAATCCCTCTCACATACACACACACACTCATTCCCTCTCACACACACACACACACACACATTCCCTCTCTCACACACACACACACACACACACAATCATTCCCTCTCACGCACACACACACACTCAATCGGTCTCACATACACACACACTCATTCCCTCTCACACGCACACACACCCATTCCCTCTGACACACACACTCACATACACTCATTCCCTCTCAAACACACACACTCAACATACTCATTCCCTCTCACACACACACTCATTCCCTCTCACACACACATACACACACACACACTCATTCCCTCTCACACGCACACACACTCATTCCCTCTCTCACACACAGACTCATTCCCTCCCTCACACACACATTCCCTCTCACACACACACACACACTCAATCCCTCTCACATACACACACACTCATTCCCTCTCACACACACACACACTCATTCCCTCTCACATACACACACACTCATTCCCTCTCACACACACACACACACACTCATTCCCTCTCACACACAGACACAATCATTCCCTCTAACACACACACACTCATTCCCTATCACACCCAGACACACACTCATTCCCTCTCACACACAGACACACACTCATTCCCTCACACACGCACTCATTCCCTCTCTCACACACACACAGTCATTCCCTCTGACACACAGACACACTCATTCCCTCTCACACACACACACACACATTCATTCCCTCTCACACACACACACACACTCATTTCCTCTCACACACACACACTCATTCCCTCTCACACACACACACTCATTCCCTTTCTCACACACACTCATTCCCTTTCACACACACACACACTCATTCCCTCTCACACACACAGACTCATTCCCTCCCTCACACACACATTCCCTCTCACACACACACACACTCATTCCCTCTCTCACACACACACACTCATTCCCTCTCACACACACACACTCATTCCCTCATACACACATACACACTCATTCGCTCTCACACAGAGACACACTCATTCCCTCACACACACAGATGCTCATTCCCTCTCTCACACACACTCATTCCCTCACACACACATACACACTCATTCCCCCTCTCACACACACTCATTCCCTTTCACACACACACACACATATTCCCTCTGACACACAAACACACACACACTCATTCCCTCTCACACACACACACACACACTCAATCCCTCTCACACACACACACTCATTCCCTCTCTCACACACACACACACAATCATTCCCTCTCTCACACACACACACACACACACACACACACATTCCCTTTCACACGCACACACACACTCATTCCTTCTCATGCACACACTCATTCCCTCCCTCACACACACATTCCCTCTCACGCACACACACAATTCCCTCTCTCACACACACACACACACTCAATCCCTCTCAAATACACACACACTCATTCCAACATACACACACTCAGTCCCTCACAGACACACACACACACACACACTCATTCCCTCTCACATACACACACATTCATTCCCTCACACAATCACTCAAACCCTCTCACACACACACACACACACTCATTCCCTCTCACACACACACACACACTCAATCCCTCTCACATACACACACACACTCATTCCCTCTCACACACACACACACACACACATTCCCTCTCACACACACACACACACACACACAATCATTCCCTCTCACGCACACACACACACTCAATCGCTCTCACATACACACACACTCATTCCTTCTCACACACACACACACACACTCAATCCCTCTCACACACACACTCACTCATTCCCTCTCACACACACACACCCATTCCCTCTGACACACACACTCACTCATTCCCTCTCACACACAGACACACTCATTCCCTCACACAAACACTCAAACCCTCTCACACACACACACAATCATTCCCTCACACACACACACATACTCATTCCCTCTCACACACAGACACACTCATTCCCTCACACACACACACATTCCCTCTCACACACATACACACACACATTCCCTCTCACACACACACACACACACACACACACACACACCCATTCCCTTTCTCACACACACTCATTCCCTCTCTTACACACACTCATTCCCTCTCACACACATACACACCCATTCGCTCTCACAAAGAGACACACTCATTCCCTCAGACACACAAATGCTCATTCCCTCTCTCACACACACTCATTCCCTCTCTCACACACACTCATTCCCTCACACATACACACACACACTCATTCCCCCTCTCACACACACTCATTCCCTCTCACACACACACACACATATTCCCTCTCACACACGTACACACACTCATTCCCACTCACACACACACACACACACTCATTCCCTCTCACACACACACACTCATTCACTCTCACACAGAGACACACTCATTCCCTCTGACACACAAACTCACACACACTCATTCCCTCTCTCTCACACACACACACTCAATCCCTCTCACACACACACACACACACTCATTCCCTTTCACACGCACACACACACTCATTCCCTCTCATACACACACTCAATCCCTCCCTCACACACACATTCTCTCTCACGTACACACACACTCATTACCTCTCACACACACACACACACTCAATCCCTCTCAAATACACACACACTCATTCCATCACACACACACACACAGTCCCTCTCACACACACACACACACACACACACACTCATTCCCTCTCACACACACACACTCAATCCCTCTCACACATACACACACTCATTCCCTGTCTCACACACACACACACACACACACTCATTCCCTCTCACACACACACACACTCATTCCCTCTCACACACACACACACATTCATTCCCTCTCACACACAGACACTCATTCCCTCTGACACACACACTCAGACACACTCATTCCCTCTCACACACACACACATTCACTCTGACACACACACTCACAAACACTCATTCCCTCTCACAAAGACACACTCATTCCCTCTGACACACACACTCACACACACTCAATCCCTCTCACACATACACACACTCATTCCCACTCACACACACACACACTCATTCACTCTCACACACACACACACACTCATTCCCTCTGACACAAACACTCACACACACTCATTCCCTCTCACACACACACACTCACACACACTCATTCCCTCTCACACACACACACACAAACAAATTCATTCCCTCTCACACACTACCACACACACTCATTCCCTCTTACACACACACACTCATTCCCTATCACACACACACACACTCAAACCCTCTCACACACACACATACTCATTCCCTCTCACACACACACACACACAAACAAATTCATTCCCTCTCACACACACACACACACACACACACTCATTCCCTCTCAAACACACACACCCATTCCCTCTGACACACACATACACACACACTCATTCCTTCTCACACGCACACACACCCATTCCCTCTGATACACACACTCACATACACTCATTCCCTCTCAAACACACACACTCAACATACTCATTCCCTCTCACACACACACTCATTCCCTCTCACACACACATACACACATACACACTCATTCCCTCTCACACGCACACACACTCATTCCCTCTCTCACACACAGACTCATTCCCTCCCTCACACACACATTCCCTCTCACACACACACACACACTCAATCCCTCTCACATACACAAACACTCATTCCCTCTCACACACACACACACTCATTCCCTCTCACATACACACACACTCATTCCCTCTCACACACACACACACACTCATTCCCTCTCACACACAGACACAATCATTCCCTCTAACACACACACACACTCATTCCCTATCACACACAGACACAAACTCATTCCCTCTCACACACAGACACACACTCATTCCCTCACACACGCACTCATTCCCTCTCTCACACACACACAGTCATTCCCTCTGACACACAGACACACTCATTCCCTCTCACACACACACACACACATTCATTCCCTCTCACACACACACACACACTCATTTCCTCTCACACACACACACTCATTCCCTCTCACACACACACACTCATTCCCTTTCTCACACACACTCATTCCCTTTCGCACACACACACACTCATTCCCTCTCTCACACACAGACTCATTCCCTCCCTCACACACACATTCCCTCTCACACACACACACACTCATTCCCTCTCACACACACACACACACACACACACTCATTCCCTCTCAAACACACACACCCATTCCCTCTGACACACACATACACACACACTCATTCCCTCTCACACGCACACACACCCATTCCCTCTGACACACACACTCACATACACTCATTCCCTCTCAAACACACACACTCAACATACTCATTCCCTCTCACACACACACTCATTCCCTCTCACACACACATACACACATACACACTCATTCCCTCTCACACGCACACACACTCATTCCCTCTCTCACACACAGACTCATTCCCTCCCTCACACACACATTCCCTCTCACACACACACACACACTCAATCCCTCTCACATACACACACACTCATTCCCTCTCACATACACACACACTCATTCCCTCTCACATACACACACACTCATTCCCTCTCTCACACACACACACACACTCATTCCCTCTCACACACACACACAATCATTCCCTCTAACACACACACACACACACTCATTCCTTATCACACACAGACACACACTCATTCCCTCTCACACACAGACACACACTCATTCCCTCACACACGCACTCATTCCCTCTCTCACACACACACAGTCATTCCCTCTGACACACAGACACACTCATTCCCTCTCACACACACACACACACATTCATTCCCTCTCACACACACACACAGACTCATTTCCTCTCAGACACACACACTCATTCCCTCTCACACACACACACTCATTCCCTTTCTCACACACACTCATTCCCTTTCACACACACACACACTCATTCCCTCTCTCACACACAGACTCATTCCCTCCCTCACACACACATTCCCTCTCACACACACACACACTCATTCCCTCTCTCACACACACACACTCATTCCCTCTCACACACACACACTCATTCCCTCACACACACATACACACTCATTCGCTCTCACACAGAGACACACTCATTCCCTCACACACACAGATGCTCATTCCCTCTCTCACACACACTCATTCCCTCACAGACACATACACACTCATTCCCCCTCTCACACACACTCATTCCCTTTCACACACACACACACATATTCCCTCTGACACACAAACACACACACACTCATTCCCTCTCTCACACACACACACACACTCATTCCCTCTCTCTCACACACACACACACACACACACACACACATTCCCTTTCACACGCACACACACACTGATTCCTTCTCATACACACACTCATTCCCTCCCTCACACACACATTCCCTCTCACGCACACACACAATTCCCTCTCTCACACACACACACACACTCAATCCCTCTCAAATACACACACACTCATTCCAACATACACACACTCAGTCCCTCACAGACACACACACACACACACAATCATTCCCTCTCACGTACACACACATTCATTCCCTCACACAAACACTCAAACCCTCTCACACACACACACACACTCATTCCCTCTCACACACACACACACACTCAATCCCTCTCACATACACACACACACTCATTCCCTCTCACACACACACACACACACACATTCCCTCTCACACACACACACACACACACACAATCATTCCCTCTCACGCACACACACACACTCAATCGCTCTCACATGCACACACACTCATTCCTTCTCACACACACACACACACACTAAATCCCTCTCACACACACACTCACTCATTCCCTCTCACACACACACACCCATTCCCTCTGACACACACACTCACTCATTCCCTCTCACACACAGACACACTCATTCCCTCACACAAACACTCAAACCCTCTCACACACACACACAATCATTCCCTCACACACACACACATACTCATTCCCTCTCACACACAGACACACTCATTCCCTCACACACACACACATTCCCTCTCACACACATACACACACACATTCCCTCTCACACACATACACACACTCATTCCCTCTCACACACACACACACACACACACACACACACACCCATTCCCTTTCTCACACACACTCATTCCCTCTCTTACACACACTCATTCCCTCTCACACACATACACACCCATTCGCTCTCACACAGAGACACACTCATTCCCTCAGACACACAAATGCTCATTCCCTCTCTCACACACACTCATTCCCTCTCTCACACACACTCATTCCCTCACACATACACACACACACTCATTCCCCCTCTCACACACACTCATTCCCTCTCACACACACACACACATATTCCCTCTCACACACGTACACACACTCATTCCCACTCACACACACACACACACACACTCATTCCCTCTCACACACACACACTCATTCACTCTCACACAGAGACACACTCATTCCCTCTGACACACAAACTCACACACACTCATTCCCTCTCTCTCACACACACACACTCAATCCCTCTCTCACACACACACACACACACTCATTCCCTTTCACACGCACACACACACTTATTCCATCTCATACACACACTCAATCCCTCCCTCACACACACATTCTCTCTCACGTACACACACACTCATTACCTCTCACACACACACACACACTCAATCCCTCTCAAATACACACACACTCATTCCATCACACACACACACACAGTCCCTCTCACACACACACACACACACACACACTCATTCCCTCTCACACACACACACTCAATCCCTCTCACACATACACACACTCATTCCGTGTCTCACACACACACACACACCAACTCATTCCCTCTCACACACACACACACTCATTCCCTCTCACACACACACACACATTCATTCCCTCTCACACACAGACACTCATTCCCTCTGACACACACACTCAGACACACTCATTCCCTCTCACACACACACACATTCACTCTGACACACACACTCACAAACACTCATTCCCTCTCACAAAGACACACTCATTCCCTCTGACACACACACTCACACACACTCAATCCCTCTCACACATACACACACTCATTCCCACTCACACACACACACACTCATTCACTCTCACACACACACACACACTCATTCCCTCTGACACAAACACTCACACACACTCATTCCCTCACACACACACACTCACACACACTCATTCCCTCTCACACACACGCACACAAATTCATTCCCTCTCACACACTACCACACACACTCATTCCCTCTTACACACACACACTCATTCCCTATCACACACACACACACTCAAACCCTCTCACACACACACATACTCATTCCCTCTCACACACACACACACACAAACAAATTCATTCCCTCTCACACACACACACACACACACACACTCATTCCCTCTCAAACACACACACCCATTCCCTCTGACACACACATACACACACACTCATTCCTTCTCACACGCACACACACCCATTCCCTCTGATACACACACTCACATACACTCATTCCCTCTCAAACACACACACTCAACATACTCATTCCCTCTCACACACACACTCATTCCCTCTCACACACACATACACACATACACACTCATTCCCTCTCACACGCACACACACTCATTCCCTCTCTCACACACAGACTCATTCCCTCCCTCACACACACATTCCCTCTCACACACACACACACACTCAATCCCTCTCACATACACACACACTCATTCCCTCTCACACACACACACACTCATTCCCTCTCACATACACACACACTCATTCCCTCTCACACACACACACACACACTCATTCCCTCTCACACACAGACACAATCATTCCCTCTAACACACACACACACTCATTCCCTATCACACACAGACACAAACTCATTCCCTCTCACACACAGACACACTCATTCCCTCACACACACACTCATTCCCTCTCACACACACACACACACTCATTTCCTCTCACACACACACGCTCATTCCTTCTCGCAAACACCCTCATTCCCTCACACACACACACTCATTCCCTTTCTCACACACACTCATTCCCTCTCTCACACACACTCATTCCCTCTCACACACACACACACACACACACTCATTCCCTCACACACACATACACACTCATTCACTCTCACACAGAGACACACTCATTCCCTCACACACACAAATGCTCACTCCCTCTCTCACACACACTCATTCCCTCTCACACACACACACTCATTCCCCCTCTCACACACACACACTCATTCCCCCTCTCACACACACACACTCAATCCCTCTCACACATACACACACTCATTCCCTGTCTCACACACACACACACACACTCATTCCCACTCACACACACACACACTCATTCCCTCTCACACACACACACACATTCCATCTCACACACAGACACTCATTCCCTCTGACACACACACTCAGACACACTCATTCCCTCTCACACAAACACACATTCACTCTGACACACACACTCACAAACACTCATTCCCTCTCACAAAGACACACTCATTCCCTCTGACACACACACTCACACACACTCAATCCCTCTCACACATACACACATTCATTCCCACTCACACACACACACACTCATTCACTCTCACACACACACACACACTCATTCCCTCTGACACAAACACTCACACACACTCATTCCCTCTCACACACACAAACTCACACACACTCATTCCCTCTCACACACACACACACAAACAAATTCATTCCCTCTCACACACACACACACACACACTCATTCCCTCTTACACACACACACTCATTCCCTATCACACACACACACACTCAAACCCTCTCACACACACACATACTCATTCCCTCTCACACACACACACACACTCATTCCCTCTCAAACACACACACCTATTTCCTCTGACACACACACACTCACATACACTCATTCCCTCTCAAACACACACACTCAACATACTCATTCCCTCTCACACACACACACTCATTCCCTCTCACACACACATACACACACACACACTCATTCCCTCTCACACGCACACACACTCATTCCCTCTCTCACACACACATTCCCTCTCACACACACACACACACTCAATCCCTCTCACATACACACACACTCATTCCCTCTCACACACACACACACTCATTCCCTCTCACATACACATACACTCATTCCCTCTCACACACACACACACACTCTCATTCCCTCTTACACACACACACTCATTCCCTATCACACACACACACAATCAAACCCTCTCACACACACACATACTCATTCCCTCTCACACACACACACACACAAACAAATTCATTCCCTCTCACACACACACACACACACACTCATTCCCTCTTACATACACACACTCATTCCCTCTCACACACACACACACCCATTCCCTCTGACACACACATACACACACACACACTCATTCCCTCTCACACGCACACACACCCATTCCTTCTGACACACACACTCACATACACTCATTCCCTCTCAAACACACACACTCAACATACTCATTCCCTCTCACACACACACTCATTCCCTCTCACACACACATACACACACACACACTCATTCCCTCTCACACGCACACACACTCATTCCCTCTCTCACACACAGACTCATTCCCTCCCTCACACACACATTCCCTCTCACACACACACACACTCAATCCCTCTCACATACACACACACTCATTCCCTCTCTCACACACACGCACACACACACACACACACAATCATTCCCTCTAACACACACACACACCTCATTCCCTTTCACACCCAGACACACGCTCATTCCCTCTCACACACAGACACACTCATTCCCTCTCAAACGCACTCATTCCCTCTCACACACACACACACACTCATTTCCTCTCACACACACACACACTCATTCCTTCTCACAAACACACTCATTCCCTATCACACACACACACTCATTCCCTTTCTCACACACACTCATTCCCTCTCTCACACACACTCATTCCCTCTCTCACACACACACACACACACACACACACACACTCATTCCCTCACACACACATACAAACTCATTCACTCTCACACAGAGACACACTCATTCCCTCACACACACAAATGCTCACTCCCTCTCTCACACACACTCATTCCCTCTCTCAGACACACTCATTCCCTCTCACACACACACACACTCATTCCCACTCACACACACAGACACACTCATTCCCTATCACACACACACACTCATTCCCTCTGACACACAAACTCACACACACTCATTCTCTCTCACACACACACACACACAAACACTCATTCCCTTTCACACGCACACACACACTCATTCCCTCTCATACACACACTCATTCCCTCCCTCACACACACATTCCCTCTCACTCACACACACACTCATTACCTCTCTCACACACACACTCATTCCCTCCCTCACACACACATTCCCTCTCACGCACACACACACTCATTACCTCTCTCACACACACACTCATTCCCTCTCACACACACAGACACACACACACACTCATTCCCTCTCACATGCACACACACTCATTCCCTCTCTCACACACACACTCATTCCCTCCCTCACACACTCATTCCCTCACACACACACACACACACACTCATTCCCTCTCACACACGTACACACACTCATTCCCACTCACACACACAGACACACTCATTCCCTATCACACACAGACACTCATTCCCTCTGACACACAAACTCACACACACTCATTCCCTCTCACACACACACACACACACACTCATTACCTCTCTCACACACACACACACACACACACACACACTCGTTCCCTCTGACACACGTACACACACTCATTCCCACTCACACACACAGACACACTCATTCCCTATCACACACACACACTCATTCCCTCTGACACACAAACTCACACACACTCATTCCCTCACACACGCACTCATTCCCTCTCTCACACACACACAGTCATTCCCTCTGACACACAGACACACTCATTCCCTCTCACACACACACACACACATTCATTCCCTCTCACACACACACACACACTCATTTCCTCTCACACACACACACTCATTCCCTCTCACACACACACACTCATTCCCTTTCTCACACACACTCATTCCCTTTCACACACACACACACTCATTCCCTCTCTCACACACAGACTCATTCCCTCCCTCACACACACATTCCCTCTCACACACACACACACTCATTCCCTCTCACACACACACACACACACACACACTCATTCCCTCTCAAACACACACACCCATTCCCTCTGACACACACATACACACACACTCATTCCCTCTCACACGCACACACACCCATTCCCTCTGACACACACACTCACATACACTCATTCCCTCTCAAACACACACACTCAACATACTCATTCCCTCTCACACACACACTCATTCCCTCTCACACACACATACACACATACACACTCATTCCCTCTCACACGCACACACACTCATTCCCTCTCTCACACACAGACTCATTCCCTCCCTCACACACACATTCCCTCTCACACACACACACACACTCAATCCCTCTCACATACACACACACTCATTCCCTCTCACATACACACACACTCATTCCCTCTCACATACACACACACTCATTCCCTCTCTCACACACACACACACACTCATTCCCTCTCACACACACACACAATCATTCCCTCTAACACACACACACACACACTCATTCCTTATCACACACAGACACACACTCATTCCCTCTCACACACAGACACACACTCATTCCCTCACACACGCACTCATTCCCTCTCTCACACACACACAGTCATTCCCTCTGACACACAGACACACTCATTCCCTCTCACACACACACACACACATTCATTCCCTCTCACACACACACACAGACTCATTTCCTCTCAGACACACACACTCATTCCCTCTCACACACACACACTCATTCCCTTTCTCACACACACTCATTCCCTTTCACACACACACACACTCATTCCCTCTCTCACACACAGACTCATTCCCTCCCTCACACACACATTCCCTCTCACACACACACACACTCATTCCCTCTCTCACACACACACACTCATTCCCTCTCACACACACACACTCATTCCCTCACACACACATACACACTCATTCGCTCTCACACAGAGACACACTCATTCCCTCACACACACAGATGCTCATTCCCTCTCTCACACACACTCATTCCCTTTCACACACACACACACATATTCCCTCTGACACACAAACACACACACACTCATTCCCTCTCTCACACACACACACACACTCATTCCCTCTCTCTCACACACACACACACACACACACACACACATTCCCTTTCACACGCACACACACACTGATTCCTTCTCATACACACACTCATTCCCTCCCTCACACACACATTCCCTCTCACGCACACACACAATTCCCTCTCTCACACACACACACACACTCAATCCCTCTCAAATACACACACACTCATTCCAACATACACACACTCAGTCCCTCACAGACACACACACACACACACAATCATTCCCTCTCACGTACACACACATTCATTCCCTCACACAAACACTCAAACCCTCTCACACACACACACACACTCATTCCCTCTCACACACACACACACACTCAATCCCTCTCACATACACACACACACTCATTCCCTCTCACACACACACACACACACACATTCCCTCTCACACACACACACACACACACACAATCATTCCCTCTCACGCACACACACACACTCAATCGCTCTCACATGCACACACACTCATTCCTTCTCACACACACACACACACACTAAATCCCTCTCACACACACACTCACTCATTCCCTCTCACACACACACACCCATTCCCTCTGACACACACACTCACTCATTCCCTCTCACACACAGACACACTCATTCCCTCACACAAACACTCAAACCCTCTCACACACACACACAATCATTCCCTCACACACACACACATACTCATTCCCTCTCACACACAGACACACTCATTCCCTCACACACACACACATTCCCTCTCACACACATACACACACACATTCCCTCTCACACACATACACACACTCATTCCCTCTCACACACACACACACACACACACACACACACACACACCCATTCCCTTTCTCACACACACTCATTCCCTCTCTTACACACACTCATTCCCTCTCACACACATACACACCCATTCGCTCTCACACAGAGACACACTCATTCCCTCAGACACACAAATGCTCATTCCCTCTCTCACACACACTCATTCCCTCTCTCACACACACTCATTCCCTCACACATACACACACACACTCATTCCCCCTCTCACACACACTCATTCCCTCTCACACACACACACACATATTCCCTCTCACACACGTACACACACTCATTCCCACTCACACACACACACACACACACTCATTCCCTCTCACACACACACACTCATTCACTCTCACACAGAGACACACTCATTCCCTCTGACACACAAACTCACACACACTCATTCCCTCTCTCTCACACACACACACTCAATCCCTCTCTCACACACACACACACACACTCATTCCCTTTCACACGCACACACACACTCATTCCCTCTCATACACACACTCAATCCCTCCCTCACACACACATTCTCTCTCACGTACACACACACTCATTACCTCTCACACACACACACACACTCAATCCCTCTCAAATACACACACACTCATTCCATCACACACACACACACAGTCCCTCTCACACACACACACACACACACACTCATTCCCTCTCACACACACACACTCAATCCCTCTCACACATACACACACTCATTCCGTGTCTCACACACACACACACACCAACTCATTCCCTCTCACACACACACACACTCATTCCCTCTCACACACACACACACATTCATTCCCTCTCACACACAGACACTCATTCCCTCTGACACACACACTCAGACACACTCATTCCCTCTCACACACACACACATTCACTCTGACACACACACTCACAAACACTCATTCCCTCTCACAAAGACACACTCATTCCCTCTGACACACACACTCACACACACTCAATCCCTCTCACACATACACACACTCATTCCCACTCACACACACACACACTCATTCACTCTCACACACACATACACACTCATTCCCTCTGACACAAACACTCACACACACTCATTCCCTCACACACACACACTCACACACACTCATTCCCTCTCACACACACGCACACAAATTCATTCCCTCTCACACACTACCACACACACTCATTCCCTCTTACACACACACACTCATTCCCTATCACACACACACACACTCAAACCCTCTCACACACACACATACTCATTCCCTCTCACACACACACACACACAAACAAATTCATTCCCTCTCACACACACACACACACACACACACTCATTCCCTCTCAAACACACACACCCATTCCCTCTGACACACACATACACACACACTCATTCCCTCTCACACGCACACACACCCATTCCCTCTGACACACACACTCACATACACTCATTCCCTCTCAAACACACACACTCAACATACTCATTCCCTCTCACACACACACTCATTCCCTCTCACACACACATACACACACACACACTCATTCCCTCTCACACGCACACACACTCATTCCCTCTCTCACACACAGACTCATTCCCTCCCTCACACACACATTCCCTCTCACACACACACACACACTCAATCCCTCTCACATACACACACACTCATTCCCTCTCACACACACACACACTCATTCCCTCTCACATACACACACACTCATTCCCTCTCACACACACACACACACACTCATTCCCTCTCACACACAGACACAATCATTCCCTCTAACACACACACACACCTCATTCCCTTTCACACCCAGACACACACTCATACCCTCTCACACACAGACACACTCATTCCCTCACACACACACTCATTCCCTCTCACACACACACACACACTCATTTCCTCTCACACACACACGCTCATTCCTTCTCGCAAACACCCTCATTCCCTCACACACACACACTCATTCCCTTTCTCACACACACTCATTCCCTCTCTCACACACACTCATTCCCTCTCACACACACACACACACACACACACATTCCCTCACACACACATACACACTCATTCACTCTCACACAGAGACACACTCATTCCCTCACACACACAAATGCTCACTCCCTCTCTCACACACACTCATTCCCTCTCACACACACACACTCATTCCCCCTCTCACACACACACACTCATTCCCCCTCTCACACACACACACTCAATCCCTCTCACACATACACACACTCATTCCCTGTCTCACACACACACACACACACTCATTCCCACTCACACACACACACACTCATTCCCTCTCACACACACACACACATTCCATCTCACACACAGACACTCATTCCCTCTGACACACACACTCAGACACACTCATTCCCTCTCACACAAACACACATTCACTCTGACACACACACTCACAAACACTCATTCCCTCTCACAAAGACACACTCATTCCCTCTGACACACACACTCACACACACTCAATCCCTCTCACACATACACACATTCATTCCCACTCACACACACACACACTCATTCACTCTCACACACACACACACACTCATTCCCTCTGACACAAACACTCACACACACTCATTCCCTCTCACACACACAAACTCACACACACTCATTCCCTCTCACACACACACACACAAACAAATTCATTCCCTCTCACACACACACACACACACACTCATTCCCTCTTACACACACACACTCATTCCCTATCACACACACACACACTCAAACCCTCTCACACACACACATACTCATTCCCTCTCACACACACACACACACTCATTCCCTCTCAAACACACACACCTATTTCCTCTGACACATCACACTCACATACACTCATTCCCTCTCAAACACACACACTCAACATACTCATTCCCTCTCACACACACACACTCATTCCCTCTCACACACACATACACACACACACACTCATTCCCTCTCACACGCACACACACTCATTCCCTCTCTCACACACACATTCCCTCTCACACACACACACACACTCAATCCCTCTCACATACACACACACTCATTCCCTCTCACACACACACACACTCATTCCCTCTCACATACACATACACTCATTCCCTCTCACACACACACACACACTCTCATTCCCTCTTACACACACACACTCATTCCCTATCACACACACACACAATCAAACCCTCTCACACACACACATACTCATTCCCTCTCACACACACACACACACAAACAAATTCATTCCCTCTCACACACACACACACACACACTCATTCCCTCTTACATACACACACTCATTCCCTCTCACACACACACACACCCATTCCCTCTGACACACACATACACACACACACACTCATTCCCTCTCACACGCACACACACCCATTCCTTCTGACACACACACTCACATACACTCATTCCCTCTCAAACACACACACTCAACATACTCATTCCCTCTCACACACACACTCATTCCCTCTCACACACACATACACACACACACACTCATTCCCTCTCACACGCACACACACTCATTCCCTCTCTCACACACAGACTCATTCCCTCCCTCACACACACATTCCCTCTCACACACACACACACTCAATCCCTCTCACATACACACACACTCATTCCCTCTCTCACACACACGCACACACACACACACACACAATCATTCCCTCTAACACACACACACACCTCATTCCCTTTCACACCCAGACACACGCTCATTCCCTCTCACACACAGACACACTCATTCCCTCTCAAACGCACTCATTCCCTCTCACACACACACACACACTCATTTCCTCTCACACACACACACACTCATTCCTTCTCACAAACACACTCATTCCCTATCACACACACACACTCATTCCCTTTCTCACACACACTCATTCCCTCTCTCACACACACTCATTCCCTCTCTCACACACACACACACACACACACACACACTCATTCCCTCACACACACATACAAACTCATTCACTCTCACACAGAGACACACTCATTCCCTCACACACACAAATGCTCACTCCCTCTCTCACACACACTCATTCCCTCTCTCAGACACACTCATTCCCTCTCACACACACACACACTCATTCCCACTCACACACACAGACACACTCATTCCCTATCACACACACACACTCATTCCCTCTGACACACAAACTCACACACACTCATTCTCTCTCACACACACACACACACAAACACTCATTCCCTTTCACACGCACACACACACTCATTCCCTCTCATACACACACTCATTCCCTCCCTCACACACACATTCCCTCTCACTCACACACACACTCATTACCTCTCTCACACACACACTCATTCCCTCCCTCACACACACATTCCCTCTCACGCACACACACACTCATTACCTCTCTCACACACACACTCATTCCCTCTCACACACACAGACACACACACACACTCATTCCCTCTCACATGCACACACACTCATTCCCTCTCTCACACACACACTCATTCCCTCCCTCACACACTCATTCCCGCACACACACACACACACACACTCATTCCCTCTCACACACGTACACACACTCATTCCCACTCACACACACAGACACACTCATTCCCTATCACACACAGACACTCATTCCCTCTGACACACAAACTCACACACACTCATTCCCTCTCACACACACACACACACACACTCATTACCTCTCTCACACACACACACACACACACACTCGTTCCCTCTGACACACGTACACACACTCATTCCCACTCACACACACAGACACACTCATTCCCTATCACACACACACACTCATTCCCTCTGACACACAAACTCACACACACTCATTCCCTCTCACACACACACACACACTCAATCCCTCTCTCACACACACACACACGCACACACACTCATTCCCTTTCACACCCAGGCACACACTCATTCCCTCTCACAAACACACACACTCATTCCCTCTCAGACACGTACACACACTCATTCCCAATCACACACACAGACACACTCATTCCCTATCACACACACACACTCATTCCCTCTCACACACACACACACACTCAATCCCTTCTCACACACACACACACACACTCATTCCCTTTCACACACACACACACTCATTCCCTCTCACACACACACACACTCATTCCCTCTCACACACGTACACACAGTCATTCCCACTCACAGACACAGACACACTCATTCCCTATCACACACACACACTCATTCCCTCTGACACACAAACTCACACACACTCATTCCCTCTCACACACACACACACACACACTCATTACCTCTCACACACACACACACACACACACTCGTTCCCTCTGACACACGTACACACACTCATTCCCACTCACACACACAGACACACTCATTCCCTATCACACACACACACTCATTCCCTCTGACACACAAACTCACACACACTCATTCCCTCTCACACACACACACACACTCAATCCCTCTCTCTCTCACACACACACACACACACTCATTCCCTTTCACACACACACACACTCATTCCCTCTCACACACACACACACACACTCATTACCTCTCACACACACACACACACTCAGTCCCTCTCACACACACACACACACACTCAGTCCCTCTCAAATACACACACACTCATTCCCTCTCACACACACACACACTCATTCCCTCTCTCACACACACACTCATTCCCTCCCTCACACACTCATTCCCTCTGACACACATACACACACTCATTCCCACTCACACACACAGACACACTCATTCCCTATCACACACAGACACTCATTCCCTCTGACACACAAACTCACACACACTCATTCCCTCTCACACACACACACACACTCAATCCCTCTCACACACACAAACACACTCATTCACTCTGACACACACACTCACAAACACTCATTCCCTCTCACAAACACACACTCATTCCCTCTGACACCCACACTCACACACATTCATTCCCTCTCACACACACACACACACTCATTTCCTCTCACACACACAC
Organism: Isurus oxyrinchus; assembly: GCA_026770705.1. NCBI lineage: Eukaryota > Metazoa > Chordata > Chondrichthyes > Lamniformes > Lamnidae > Isurus > Isurus oxyrinchus. The sequence continues at coordinate 9,634,965 of JANJGN010000030.1, read as the reverse complement.
ACTCATTCCCTCTCTCAAACACACTCATTCCCTCTCACACACACACACTCATTCCCTTTCTCACACACACTCATTCCCTCTCTTACACAAACTCATTCCCTCTCTCACACACACACACTCATTTCCTCTCACACACACACACACACTCATTCCCTCACACACACATACACACTCATTCGCTCTCACACAGAGACACACTCATTCCCTCACACACACACACGCTCATTCCCTCTCTCACACACACTCATTCCCTCACACACACACACACTCATTCCCCCTCTCACACACACTCATTCCCTCACACACACACACACTCATTCCCCCCTCACACACACTCATTCCCTTTCACACACACACACACACATATTCCCTCTGACACACAAACACACACACACTCATTCCCTCTCACACACACACACACACACACTCAATCCTTCACACACACACACACACACACGCACACACACACACATTCCCTTTCACACGCACACACACACTCATTCCTTCTCATACACACACTCATTCCCTCTCATACACACACTCATTCCCTCCCTCACACACACATTCCCTCTCACGCACACACACAATTACCTCTCTCGCACACACACACACACACACACACACACTCATTCCCTCTCATACACACACTCATTCCCTCTCATACACACACTCATTCCCTCCCTCACACACACATTCCCTCTCACGCACACACACAATTACCTCTCTCACACACACACACACACTCAATCCCTCTCAAATACACACACACTCATTCCAACATACACACACTCAATCCCTCTCAAATACACACACACTCATTCCCTCCCTCACACACACATTCCCTCTCACGCACACACACAATTACCTCTCTCACACACACACACACACACACTCATTCCCTCTCACATACACACACATTCATTCCCTCACACAAACACTCAAACCCTCTCACACACACACACACACACAGTCATTCCCTCTCACACACACACACAATCATTCCCTCTCACACACACACACTCATTCCCTCTCACACACAGACACACTCATTCCCTCACACACACACTCATTCCCTCTCACACACACACACACAGTCATTCCCTCTCACACACACACACAATCATTCCCTCTCACACACACACTCATTCCCTCTCACACACAGACACACTCATTCCCTCACACACACACTCATTCCCTCTCACACACACACACACACACACACACACACATACAATCATTCCCTCTCTCATACACACACACACTCAATCGCTCTCACATACACACACACTCATTCCCTCTCACATACACACACACACTCATTCCTTCTCACACGCACACACACTCATTCCCTCTCTCACACACACACTCATTCCCTCCCTCACACACTCATTCCCTCTGACACACATACACACACTCATTCCCACTCACACACACAGACACACTCATTCCCTATCACACACAGACACTCATTCCCTCTGACACACAAACTCACACACACTCATTCACTCTCACACACACACACACACTCAATCCCACTCACACACACAAACACACTCATTCACTCTGACACACACACTCACAAACACTCATTCCCTCTCACAAAGACACACTCATTCCCTCTGACACCCACACTCACACACATTCATTCCCTCTCACACACACACACACACTCATTTCCTCTCACACACACACACACTCATTCCCTCACACACACACTCATTCCCTCTCTCACACACACACACACACACACATACAATCATTCCCTCTCTCACACACACACACACTCAATCGCTCTCACATACACACACACTCATTCCCTCTCACATACACACACACACTCATTCCTTCTCATATACACACACAAACATTCCCCCCCCCACACACACATCCATTCCCTCTCACACACACACACTCAAATACACTCATTCCCTCTCACACACACACTCACATACACTCATTCCCTCTCAAACACACACACTCAACATACTCATTCCCTCTCACACACACACACTCAATCCCTCTCAAATACACACACACTCATTCCAACATACACACACTCAATCCCTCTCAAATACACACACACTCATTCCCTCCCTCACACACACATTCCCTCTCACGCACACACACAATTACCTCTCTCACACACACACACACACACACACTCATTCCCTCTCACATACACACACATTCATTCCCTCACACAAACACTCAAACCCTCTCACACACACACACACACAGTCATTCCCTCTCACACACACACACAATCATTCCCTCTCACACACACACACTCATTCCCTCTCACACACAGACACACTCATTCCCTCACACACACACTCATTCCCTCTCACACACACACACACACAGTCATTCCCTCTCACACACACACACAATCATTCCCTCTCACACACACACTCATTCCCTCTCACACACAGACACACTCATTCCCTCACACACACACTCATTCCCTCTCACACACACACACACACACACACACACATACAATCATTCCCTCTCTCATACACACACACACTCAATCGCTCTCACATACACACACACTCATTCCCTCTCACATACACACACACACTCATTCCTTCTCACACGCACACACACTCATTCCCTCTCTCACACACACACTCATTCCCTCCCTCACACACTCATTCCCTCTGACACACATACACACACTCATTCCCACTCACACACACAGACACACTCATTCCCTATCACACACAGACACTCATTCCCTCTGACACACAAACTCACACACACTCATTCACTCTCACACACACACACACACACTCAATCCCACTCACACACACAAACACACTCATTCACTCTGACACACACACTCACAAACACTCATTCCCTCTCACAAAGACACACTCATTCCCTCTGACACCCACACTCACACACATTCATTCCCTCTCACACACACACACACACTCATTTCCTCTCACACACACACACACTCATTCCCTCACACACACACTCATTCCCTCTCACACACACACACACACACACACATACAATCATTCCCTCTCTCACACACACACACACTCAATCGCTCTCACATACACACACACTCATTCCCTCTCACATACACACACACACTCATTCCTTCTCACATACACACACAAACATTCCCCCCCCCCCCACACACACATCCATTCCCTCTCACACACACACACTCACATACACTCATTCCCTCTCACACACACACTCACATACACTCATTCCCTCTCAAACACACACACTCAACATACTCATTCCCTCTCACACACACACACTCAATCCCTCTCACATACACACACAATCATTCCCCCCCCCACACACACACCCATTATCTCTGACACACACACTCACTCATTCCCTCTCACACACACACACACTCATTCCCTCTCACACACACACACACACACACACTCACTCATTCCCTCTCACACACACACACACTCATTCCCTCTCACACACACACACATACACACACACTCATTCCCTCTGACATACACACTCACATACACTCATTCCCTCTCAAACACACACACTTATTCCCTGTCTCACACACACACACACACACACTCATTCCCTCTCACACACACACACACACTCATTCCCTCTCACACACACACACACATTCATTCCCTCTCACACACAGACACTCATTCCCTCTGACACACACACTCAGACACACTCATTCCCTCTCACACACACACACATTCACTCTGACACACACACTCACAAACACTCATTCCCTCTCACAAAGACACACTCATTCCCTCTGACACACACACTCACACACACTCAATCCCTCTCACACATACACACACTCATTCCCACTCACACACACACACACTCATTCACTCTCACACACACACACACACTCATTCCCTCTGACACAAACACTCACACACACTCATTCCCTCTCACACACACACACTCACACACACTCATTCCCTCTCACACACACACACACAAACAAATTCATTCCCTCTCACACACTACCACACACACTCATTCCCTCTTACACACACACACTCATTCCCTATCACACACACACACACTCAAACCCTCTCACACACACACATACTCATTCCCTCTCACACACACACACACACAAACAAATTCATTCCCTCTCACACACACACACACACACACACACACACACACATTCCCTCTCAAACACACACACCCATTCCCTCTGACACACACATACACACACACTCATTCCCTCTCACACGCACACACACCCATTCCCTCTGACACACACACTCACATACACTCATTCCCTCTCAAACACACACACTCAACATACTCATTCCCTCTCACACACACACTCATTCCCTCTCACACACACATACACACACACACACTCATTCCCTCTCACACGCACACACACTCATTCCCTCTCTCACACACAGACTCATTCCCTCCCTCACACACACATTCCCTCTCACACACACACACACACTCAATCCCTCTCACATACACACACACTCATTCCCTCTCACACACACACACACTCATTCCCTCTCACATACACACACACTCATTCCCTCACACACACACACACACACTCATTCCCTCTCACACACAGACACAATCATTCCCTCTAACACACACACACACCTCATTCCCTTTCACACCCAGACACACACTCATTCCCTCTCACACACAGACACACTCATTCCCTCACACACACACTCATTCCCTCTCACACACACACACACACTCATTTCCTCTCACACACACACACTCATTCCTTCTCGCAAACACCCTCATTCCCTCACACACACACACTCATTCCCTTTCTCACACACACTCATTCCCTCTCTCACACACACTCATTCCCTCTCACACACACACACACACACACACTCATTCCCTCACACACACATACACACTCATTCACTCTCACACAGAGACACACTCATTCCCTCACACACACAAATGCTCACTCCCTCTCTCACACACACTCATTCCCTCTCACACACACACACTCATTCCCCCTCTCACACACACACACTCATTCCCCCTCTCACACACACACACTCAATCCCTCTCACACATACACACACTCATTCCCTGTCTCACACACACACACACACACTCATTCCCACTCACACACACACACACTCATTCCCTCTCACACACACACACACACACATTCCATTTCACACACAGACACTCATTCCCTCTGACACACACACTCAGACACACTCATTCCCTCTCACACAAACACACTCATTCACTCTGACACACACACTCACAAACACTCATTCCCTCTCACAAAGACACACTCATTCCCTCTGACACACACACTCACACACACACAATCCCTCTCACACATACACACACTCATTCCCACTCACACACACACACACTCATTCACTCTCACACACACACACACACTCATTCCCTCTGACACAAACACTCACACACACTCATTCCCTCTCACACACACACACTCACACACACTCATTCCCTCTCACACACACACACACAAACAAATTCATTCCCTCTCACACACACACACACACACTCATTCCCTCTTACACACACACACTCATTCCCTATCACACACACACACACTCAAACCCTCTCACACACACACATACTCATTCCCTCTCACACACACACACACACACTCATTCCCTCTCAAACACACACACCCATTCCCTCTGACACACACACACTCACATACACTCATTCCCTCTCAAACACACACACTCAACATACTCATTCCCTCTCACACACACACACTCATTCCCTCTCACACACACATACACACACACACACTCATTCCCTCTCACACGCACACACATTCATTCCCTCTCTCACACACACATTCCCTCTCACACACACACACACACTCAATCCCTCTCACATACACACACACTCATTCCCTCTCACACACACACACACTCATTCCCTCTCACATACACATACACTCATTCCCTCTCACACACACACACACACTCTCATTCCCTCTTACACACACACACTCATTCCCTATCACACACACACACAATCAAACCCTCTCACACACACACATACTCATTCCCTCTCACACACACACACACACAAACAAATTCATTCCCTCTCACACACACACACACACACACTCATTCCCTCTTACACACACACACTCATTCCCTCTCACACACACACACACCCATTCCCTCTGACACACACATACACACACACACACTCATTCCCTCTCACACGCACACACACCCATTCCCTCTGACACACACACTCACATACACTCATTCCCTCTCAAACACACACACTCAACATACTCATTCCCTCTCACACACACACTCATTCCCTCTCACACACACATACACACACACACTCATTCCCTCTCACACGCACACACACTCATTCCCTCTCTCACACACAGACTCATTCCCTCCCTCACACACACATTCCCTCTCACACACACACACACTCAATCCCTCTCACATACACACACACTCATTCCCTCTCTCACACACACACACACACACACACACACTCATTCCCTCACACACGCACACACACACCTCATTCCCTTTCACACCCAGACACACACTCATTCCCTCTCACACACAGACACACTCATTCCCTCTCACACGCACTCATTCCCTCTCACACACACACACACACTCATTTCCTCTCACACACACACACTCATTCCTTCTCGCAAACACACTCATTCCCTATCACACACACACACTCATTCCCTTTCTCACACACACTCATTCCCTCTCTCACACACACTCATTCCCTCTCTCACACACACACACACACACACTCATTCCCTCACACACACATACACACTCATTCACTCTCACACACACACACACTCATTCCCTCTCACACACAAATGCTCACTCCCTCTCTCACACACACTCATTCCCTCTCTCAGACACACTCATTCCCTCTCACACACACACACACTCATTCCCACTCACACACACAGACACACTCATTCCCTATCACACACACACACTCATTCCCTCTGACACACAAACTCACACACACTCATTCTCTCACACACACACACACACACACACACTCATTCCCTTTCACACACACACACACACTCATTCCCTCTCATACACACACTCATTCCCTCCCTCACACACACATTCCCTCTCACTCACACACACACTCATTACCTCTCTCACACACACACTCATTCCCTCCCTCACACACTCATTCCCTCTCACGCACACACACACTCATTACCTCTCTCACACACACACTCATTCCCTCTCACACACACAGACACACACACACACTCATTCCCTCTCACACGCATACACACTCATTCCCTCTCTCACACACACACTCATTCCCTCCCTCACACACACATTCCCTCTCACACACACACACACACACACTCATTCCCTCTCACACACGTACACACACTCATTCCCACTCACACACACAGACACACTCATTCCCTATCACACACAGACACTCATTCCCTCTGACACACAAACTCACACACACTCATTCCCTCTCACACACACACACACACTCAATCCCTCTCTCACACACACACACACGCACACACACTCATTCCCTTTCACACCCAGACACACACTCATTCCCTCTCACAAACACACACATTCATTCCCTCTCACACACGTACACACACTCATTCCCAATCACAAACACAGACACACTCATTCGCTATCACACACACACACTCATTCCCTCACACACACACACACACACTCAATCCCTTCTCACACACACACACACACACTGATTCCCTTTCACACACACACACACACTCATTCCCTCTCACACACACACACACTCATTCCCTCTCACACACGTACACACAGTCATTCCCACTCACAGACACAGACACACTCATTCCCTATCACACACACACACTCATTCCCTCTGACACACAAACTCACACACACTCATTCCCTCTCACACACACACACACACACACACTCAATCCCTCACACACACACACACACACACACACACACACACACACACATTCCCTTTCACACGCACACACACACTCATTCCCTCTCATACACACACTCATTCCCTCCCTCACACACACATTCCCTCTCACGCACACACACAATTACCTCTCTCACACACACACACACACTCAATCCCTCTCAAATACACACACACTCATTCCAACATACACACACTCAATCCCTCTCAAATACACACACACTCATTCCCTCCCTCACACACACATTCCCTCTCACGCACACACACAATTACCTCTCTCACACACACACACACACTCATTCCCTCTCACATACACACACATTCATTCCCTCACACAAACACTCAAACCCTCTCACACACACACACACAGTCATTCCCTCTCACACACACACACAATCATTCCCTCTCACACACACACACTCATTCCCTCTCACACACAGACACACTCATTCCCTCACACACACACTCATTCCCTCTCACACACACACACACAGTCATTCCCTCTCACATACACACACAATCATTCCCTCTCACACACACACACTCATTCCCTCTCACACACAGACACACTCATTCCCTCACACACACACTCATTCCCTCTCACACACACACACACACACACACATACAATCATTCCCTCTCTCACACACACACACACTCAATCGCTCTCACATACACACACACTCATTCCCTCTCACATACACACACACACTCATTCCTTCTCACATACACACACAATCATTCCCCCCCCACACACACATCCATTCCCTCTCACACACACACACTCACATACACTCATTCCCTCTCACACACACACTCACATACACTCATTCCCTCTCAAACACACACACTCAACATACTCATTCCCTCTCACACACACACACTCAATCCCTCTCACATACACACACAATCATTCCCCCCCCCACACACACACCCATTCCCTCTGACACACACACTCACTCATTCCCTCTCACACACACACACACTGATTCCCTCTCACACACACACACACACACACACTCACTCATTCCCTCTCACACACACACACACTCATTCCCTCTCACACACACACACATACACACACACTCATTCCCTCTGACACACACACTCACATACACTCATTCCCTCTCAAACACACACACTCAACATACTCATTCCCTCTCACACACACACACTCATTCCCTCTCACACACACATACACACACACACACACATTCCCTCTCACACACACACACACACTCAATCCCTCTCACATACACACACACTCATTCCCTCTCTCACACACACACACTCATTCCCTCTCACATACACACACACTCATTCCCTCTCACACACACACACACTCATTCCCTCTCACATACACACACACTCATTCCCTCTCACACACACACACACACACACACACACACACACACACACAATCATTCCCTCTAACACACACACACACTCAATCCCTCTCACATACACACAAACTCATTCCCTCACACACACTCACACTCATTCCCTCTCACACACAGACACAATCATTCCCTCTCACACACGCACACACACTCATTCCCTCTCACACACAGACACACTCATTCCCTCACACACACACTCATTCCCTCTCACACACACACACACACTCATTTCCTCACACACACACACACTCATTCCTTCTCTCAAACACACTCATTCCCTCACACACACACACTCATTCCCTTTCTCACACACACTCATTCCCTCTCTCACACACACTCATTCCCTCTCTCACACACACTCATTCCCTCTCACACACACACACACTCATTCCCTCTCACACACACACACTCATTCCCTCTCACACACACACACACTCATTCTCTCTCTCACACACACACACACACACATTCATTCCCTCTTAAACACACACTAATTCCCTCTCACACACACACACACTCATTCCCTCTCACACACACATACACACACACACATTAATTCCCTCTCACACACACACACACACTCAATCCCTCTCACATACACACACACTCATTCCCTCACACACACACACACACACTCATTCAGTCTCACACACACACACACTCATTCCCTCTCACATACACACACACTCATTCCCTCACACAGACACACACTCTTTCCCTCTCACACACACACACACTCATTCCCTCTCACACACACACACACACACACACACACAATCATTCCCTCTAACACACACACACACACACACTCAGTCCCTCTCACATACACACACACTCATTCCCTCTCACACACACACTCACTCATTCCCTCTCACACACAGACACAATCATTCCCTCTCACACATGCACACACACTCATTCCCTATCACACACAGACACACACTCATTCCCTCTCACACACACACACACTCATTCCCTCTCACACACACACACACACACTCAATCATTCCCTCTCTCACACACACACACACACACACACACACTCAATCCCTCTCACATACACACACACTCATTCCCTCTCACACACACACTCACTCATTCCCTCTCACACACAGACACAATCATTCCCTCTCACACATGCACACACTCATTCCCTCTCACACACAGACACACACTCATTCCCTCACACACGCACTCATTCCCTCTCTCACACACACACAGTCATTCCCTCTGACACACAGACACACTCATTCCCTCTCACACACTCACACACACACATTCATTCCCTCTCACACACACACACACACTCATTTCCTCTCACACACACACACTCATTCCCTCTCACACACACACTCTCATTCCCTTTCTCACACACACTCATTCCCTCACACACACACACACTCATTCCCTTTCACACACACACACACTCATTCCCTCTCTCACACACAGACTCATTCCCTCCCTCACACACACATTCCCTCTCACACACACACACACTCATTCCCTCTCACACACGTACACACAGTCATTCCCACTCACAGACACAGACACACTCATTCCCTATCACACACACACACTCATTCCCTCTGACACACAAACTCACACACACTCATTCCCTCTCACACACACACACACTCATTCCCTCTCACACACATACACACACTCATTCCCACTCACACACACAGACACACTCATTCCCTATCACACACACACACTCATTCCCTCTGACACACAAACTCACACACACTCATTCCCTCTCACACACACACACACACTCAATCCCTCTCTCTCTCACACACACACACACACACTCATTCCCTTTCACACACACACACACTCATTCCCTCTCACACACACACACACACACACTCATTACCTCTCACACACACACACACACTCAGTCCCTCTCACACACACACACACACACTCAGTCCCTCTCAAATACACACACACTCATTCCCTCTCACACGCACACACACTCATTCCCTCTCTCACACACACACTCATTCCCTCCCTCACACACTCATTCCCTCTGACACACATACACACACTCATTCCCACTCACACACACAGACACACTCATTCCCTATCACACACAGACATTCATTCCCTCTGACACACAAACTCACACACACTCATTCCCTCTCACACACACACACACTCAATCCCTCTCACACACACAAACACACTCATTCACTCTGACACACACACTCACAAAAACTCATTCCCTCTCACAAAGACACACTCATTCCCTCTGACACCCACACTCACACACATTCATTCCCTCTCACACACACACACACACTCATTTCCTCTCACACACACACTCATTCCCTCTCTCAAACACACTCATTCCCTCTCACACACACACACTCATTCCCTTTCTCACACACACTCATTCCCTCTCTTACACAAACTCATTCCCTCTCTCACACACACACACTCATTCCCTCTCACACACACACACACACTCATTCCCTCACACACACATACACACTCATTCGCTCTCACACAGAGACACACTCATTCCCTCACACACACACACGCTCATTCCCTCTCTCACACACACTCATTCCCTCACACACACACACACTCATTCCCCCTCTCACACACACTCATTCCCTCACACACACACACACTCATTCCCCCCTCACACACACTCATTCCCTTTCACACACACACACACACATATTCCCTCTGACACACAAACACACACACACTCATTCCCTCTCACACACACACACACACACACTCAATCCTTCACACACACACACACACACACACACACACACATTCCCTTTCACACGCACACACACACTCATTCCCTCTCATACACACACTCATTCCCTCCCTCACACACACATTCCCTCTCACGCACACACACAATTACCTCTCTCACACACACACACACACTCAATCCCTCTCAAATACACACACACTCATTCCAACATACACACACTCAATCCCTCTCAAATACACACACAAACATTCCCTCCCTCACACACACATTCCCTCTCACGCACACACACAATTACCTCTCTCACACACACACACACACACTCATTCCCTCTCACATACACACACATTCATTCCCTCACACAAACACTCAAACCCTCTCACACACACACACACACACAGTCATTCCCTCTCACACACACACACAATCATTCCCTCTCACACACACACACACTCATTCCCTCTCACACACAGACACACTCATTCCCTCACACACACACTCATTCCCTCTCACACACACACACACAGTCATTCCCTCTCACACACACACACAATCATTCCCTCTCACACACACACACTCATTCCCTCTCACACACAGACACACTCATTCCCTCACACACACACTCATTCCCTCTCACACACACACACACACACACACATACAATCATTCCCTCTCTCATACACACACACACACAATCGCTCTCACATACACACACACTCATTCCCTCTCACATACACACACACACTCATTCCTTCTCACACGCACACACACTCATTCCCTCTCTCACACACACACTCATTCCCTCCCTCACACACTCATTCCCTCTGACACACATACACACACTCATTCCCACTCACACACACAGACACACTCATTCCCTATCACACACAGACACTCATTCCCTCTGACGCACAAACTCACACACACTCATTCACTCTCACACACACACACACACTCAATCCCTCTCACACACACAAACACACTCATTCACTCTGACACACACACTCACAAACACTCATTCCCTCTCACAAAGACACACTCATTCCCTCTGACACCCACACTCACACACATTCATTCCCTCTCACACACAAACACACACTCATTTCCTCTCACACACACACACACACTCATTCCCTCACACACACACTCATTCCCTCTCACACACACACACACACACACACATACAATCATTCCCTCTCTCACACACACACACACTCAATCGCTCTCACATACACACACACTCATTCCCTCTCACATACACACACACACTCATTCCTTCTCACATACACACACAAACATTCCCCCCCACACACACATCCATTCCCTCTCACACACACACACTCACATACACTCATTCCCTCTCACACACACACTCACATACACTCATTCCCTCTCAAACACACACACTCAACATACTCATTCCCTCTCACACACACACACTCAATCCCTCTCACATACACACACAATCATTCCCCCCCCCACACACACACCCATTATCTCTGACACACACACTCACTCATTCCCTCTCACACACACACACACTCATTCCCTCTCACACACACACACACACACACACACACTCACTCATTCCCTCTCACACACACACACATACACACACACTCATTCCCTCTGACATACACACTCACATACACTCATTCCCTCTCAAACACACACACTCATTCCCTGTCTCTCACACACACACACACACACTCATTCCCTCTCACACACACACACACACTCATTCCCTCTCACACACACACACACATTCATTCCCTCTCACACACAGACACTCATTCCCTCTGACACACACACTCAGACACACTCATTCCCTCTCACACACACACACATTCACTCTGACACACACACTCACAAACACTCATTCCCTCTCACAAAGACACACTCATTCCCTCTGACACACACACTCACACACACTCAATCCCTCTCACACATACACACACTCATTCCCACTCACACACACACACACTCATTCACTCTCACACACACACACACACTCATTCCCTCTGACACAAACACTCAAACACACTCATTCCCTCACACACACACACTCACACACACTCATTCCCTCTCACACACACGCACACAAATTCATTCCCTCTCACACACTACCACACACACTCATTCCCTCTTACACACACACACTCATTCCCAATCACACACACACACACTCAAACCCTCTCACACACACACATACTCATTCCCTCTCACACACACACACACACACAAACAAATTCATTCCCTCTCACACACACACACACACACACACACTCATTCCCTCTCAAACACACACACCCATTCCCTCTGACACACACATACACACACACTCATTCCCTCTCACACGCACACACACCCATTCCCTCTGACACACACACTCACATACACTCATTCCCTCTCAAACACACACACTCAACATACTCATTCCCTCTCACACACACACTCATTCCCTCTCACACACACATACACACACACACACTCATTCCCTCTCACACGCACACACACTCATTCCCTCTCTCACACACAGACTCATTCCCTCCCTCACACACACATTCCCTCTCACACACACACACACACTCAATCCCTCTCACATACACACACACTCATTCCCTCTCACACACACACACACTCATTCCCTCTCACATACACACACACTCATTCCCTCACACACACACACACACACACTCATTCCCTCTCACACACAGACACAATCATTCCCTCTAACACACACACACACCTCATTCCCTTTCACACCCAGACACACACTCATTCCCTCTCACACACAGACACACTCATTCCCTCACACACACACTCATTCCCTCTCACACACACACACACACTCATTTCCTCTCACACACACACACTCATTCCTTCTCGCAAACACCCTCATTCCCTCACACACACACACTCATTCCCTTTCTCACACACACTCATTCCCTCTCTCACACACACTCATTCCCTCTCACACACACACACACACACACACACTCATTCCCTCACACACACATACACACTCATTCACTCTCACACAGAGACACACTCATTCCCTCACACACACAAATGCTCACTCCCTCTCTCACACACACTCATTCCCTCTCACACACACACACTCATTCCCCCTCTCACACACACACACTCATTCCCCTTCTCACACACACACACTCAATCCCTCTCACACATACACACACTCATTCCCTGTCTCACACACACACACACACACTCATTCCCACTCACACACACACACACTCATTCCCTCTCACACACACACACACACATTCCATCTCACACACAGACACTCAGTCCCTCTGACACACACACTCAGACACACTCATTCCCTCTCACACAAACACACTCATTCACTCTGACACACACACTCACAAACACTCATTCCCTCTCACAAAGACACACTCATTCCCTCTGACACACACACTCACACACACTCAATCCCTCTCACACATACACACACTCATTCCCACTCACACACACACACACTCATTCACTCTCACACACACACACACACTCATTCCCTCTGACACAAACACTCACACACACTCATTCCCTCTCACACACACACACTCACACACACTCATTCCCTCTCACACACACACACACAAACAAATTCATTCCCTCTCACACACACACACACACACTCATTCCCTCTTACACACACACACTCATTCCCTATCACACACACACACACTCAAACCCTCTCACACACACACATACTCATTCCCTCTCACACACACACACACACACTCATTCCCTCTCAAACACACACACCCATTCCCTCTGACACACACACACTCACATACACTTATTCCCTCTCAAACACACACACTCAACATACTCATTCCCTCTCACACACACACACTCATTCCCTCTCACACACACATACACACACACACTCATTCCCTCTCACACGCACACACACTCATTCCCTCTCTCACACACACATTCCCTCTCACACACACACACACACTCAATCCCTCTCACATACACACACACTCATTCCCTCTCACATACACATACACTCATTCCCTCTCACACACACACACACACTCTCATTCCCTCTTACACACACACACTCATTCCCTATCACACACACACACAATCAAACCCTCTCACACACACACATACTCATTCCCTCTCACACACACACACACACAAACAAATTCATTCCCTCTCACACACACACACACACACACTCATTCCCTCTTACACACACACACTCATTCCCTCTCAAGCACACACACACCCATTCCCTCTGACACACACATACACACACACACACTCATTCCCTCTCACACGCACACACACCCATTCCCTCTGACACACACACTCACATACACTCATTCCCTCTCAAACACACACACTCAACATACTCATTCCCTCTCACACACACACTCATTCCCTCTCACACACACATACACACACACACACTCATTCCCTCTCACACGCACACACACTCATTCCCTCTCTCACACACAGACTCATTCCCTCCCTCACACACACATTCCCTCTCACACACACACACACTCAATCCCTCTCACATACACACACACTCATTCCCTCTCTCACACACACACACACACACACACACACACACACACACACAATCATTCCCTCTAACACACACACACACCTCATTCCCTTTCACACCCAGACACACACTCATTCCCTCTCACACACAGACACACTCATTCCCTCTCACACGCACTCATTCCCTCTCACACACACACACACACTCATTTCCTCTCACACACACACACTCATTCCTTCTCGCAAACACACTCATTCCCTATCACACACACACACTCATTCCCTTTCTCACACACACTCATTCCCTCTCTCACACACACTCATTCCCTCTCTCACACACACACACACACACACACTCATTCCCTCACACACACATACACACTCATTCACTCTCACACACACACACACTCATTCCCTCTCACACACAAATGCTCACTCCCTCTCTCACACACACTCATTCCCTCTCTCAGACACACTCATTCCCTCTCACACACACACACTCATTCCCACTCACACACACAGACACACTCATTCCCTATCACACACACACACTCATTCCCTCTGACACACAAACTCACACACACTCATTCTCTCACACACACATACACACACACACTCATTCCCTTTCACACACACACACACACTCATTCCCTCTCATACACACACTCATTCCCTCCCTCACACACACATTCCCTCTCACTCACACACACACTCATTACCTCTCTCACACACACACTCATTCCCTCCCTCACACACTCATTCCCTCTCACGCACACACACACTCATTACCTCTCTCACACACACACTCATTCCCTCTCACACACACAGACACACACACACACTCATTCCCTCTCACACGCACACACACTCATTCCCTCTCTCACACACACACTCATTCCCTCCCTCACACACACATTCCCTCTCACACACACACACACACACACTCATTCCCTCTCACACACGTACACACACTCATTCCCACTCACACACACAGACACACTCATTCCCTATCACACACAGACACTCATTCCCTCTGACACACAAACTCACACACACTCATTCCCTCTCACACACACACACACACATACTCATTACCTCTCACACACACACACACACACTCGTTCCCTCTGACACACGTACACACACTCATTCCCACTCACACACACAGACACACTCATTCCCTATCACACACACACACTCATTCCCTCTGACACACAAACTCACACACACTCATTCCCTCTCACACACACACACACACTCAATCCCTCTCTCACACACACACACACGCACACACACACATTCCCTTTCACACCCAGACACACACTCATTCCCTCTCACAAACACACACATTCATTCCCTCTCACACACGTACACACACTCATTCCCAATCACACACACAGACACACTCATTCGCTATCACACACACACACTCATTCCCTCTCACACACACACACACACTCAATCCCTTCTCACACACACACACACACTCATTCCCTTTCACACACACACACACACTCATTCCCTCTCACACACACACACACTCATTCCCTCTCACACACGTACACACAGTCATTCCCACTCACAGACACAGACACACTCATTCCCTATCACACACACACACTCATTCCCTCTGACACACAAACTCACACACACTCATTCCCTCTCACACACACACACAAACACTCAATCCCTCACACACACACACACACACACACACACACACACATTCCCTTTCACACGCACACACACACTCATTCCCTCTCATACACACACTCATTCCCTCCCTCACACACACATTCCCTCTCACGCACACACACAATTACCTCTCTCACACACACACACACACACTCAATCCCTCTGACACAAACACTCACACACACTCATTCCCTCTCACACACACACACTCACACACACTCATTCCCTCTCACACACACACACACAAACAAATTCATTCCCTCTCTCACACACACACACTCATTCCCTCTTACACACACACACTCATTCCCTATCACACACACACACACTCAAACCCTCTCACACACACACATACTCATTCCCTCTCACACACACACACACACACACTCATTCCCTCTCAAACACACACACCCATTCCCTCTGACACACACACTCACATACACTCATTCCCTCTCACACACACACAGACTCATTCCCTCCCTCACACACACATTCCCTCTCACACACACACACACACTCAATCCCTCTCACACACACACACACTCATTCCCTCTCACATACACACACACTCATTCCCTCTCACACACACACACACACGCACACACACACAATCATTCCCTCTAACACACACACACAAACACACACACTCATTCCAACATACACACACTCATTCCCTCTCACATACACACACATTCATTCCCTCACACAAACACTCAAACCCTCTCACACACACACAAACACACTCATTCCCTCTCACACACACACACACTCATTCCCTCTCACACACCCACACACACACACACACACACACAATCATTCCCTCTCTCACACACACACACACACTCAATCGCTCTCACATACACACACAATCATTCCCCCCCCCCACACACACACACCCATTCCCTCTGACACACACACACACTCATTCCCTCTCACACACACACACAATCATTCCCTCTCACACACAGACACACTCATTCCCTCACACACACAGATGCTCATTCCCTCTCTCACACACACTCATTCCCTCACACACACATACACACTCATTCCCCCTCTCACAGACACTCATTCCCTTTCACACACACACACACATATTCCCTCTGACACACAAACACACACACACTCATTCCCTCTCTCACACACACACACACACTCAATCCCTCTCACACACACACACTCATTCCCTCTCTCACACACACACACACACACACTCATTCCCTCTCTCTCACACACACACACACACACACACACACACACACATTCCCTTTCACACGCACACACACACTCATTCCTTCTCATACACTCACTCATTCCCTCCCTCACACACACATTCCCTCTCACGCACACACACAATTACCTCTCTCACACACACACACACACTCAATCCCTCTCAAATACACACACACTCATTCCAACATACACACACTCAGTCCCTCACAGACACACACACACACACTCATTCCCTCTCACATACACACACATTCATTCCCTCACACACACACACACACACACACACACAAACACACACACACAATTACCTCTCTCTCACACACACACACACTCAATCCCTCTCAAATACACACACACTCATTCCAACATACACACACTCAGTCCCTCACAGACACACACACACACACACACTCATTCCCTCTCACATACACACACACTCATTCCCTCTCACATACACACACATTCATTCCCTCACACACACACACACACACACACACACACAATTAGCTCTCTCGCAAACACACACACTCAATCGCTCTCACATACACACACACTCATTCCTTCTCACATACACACACACACTCAATCCCTCTCACATACACACACAATCATTCCCCCCCCCACACACACACCCATTCCCTCTGACACACACACTCACTCATTCCCTCTCACACACAGACACACTCATTCCCTCACACACACACTCATTCCCTCTCTCACACACACACAGTTATTCCCTCTGACACACAGACACACTCATTCCCTCTCACACACACACACACACACACACACACCCATTCCCTTTCTCACACACACTCATTCCCTCTCTTACACACACTCATTCCCTCTCACAAACACACTCATTCCCTCTCACACACACACACACACACACACTTATTCCCTCACACACACATACACACCCATTCGCTCTCACACAGAGACACACTCATTCCCTCAGACACACAAATGCTCACTTCCTCTCTCACACACACTCATTCCCTCACACACACATACACACTCATTCCCCCTCTCAACACACACTCATTCCCTCTCACACACACACACACATATTCCCTCTCACACACGTACACACACTCATTCCCACTCACACACACACACACACTCATTCCCTCTCACACACACACATTCATTCCCTCTGACACACAAACCCACACACACTCATTCCCTCTCTCACACACACACACTCAATCCCTCTCACACACACACACACACACACACACTCATTCCCTTTCACACGCACACACACACTCATTCCCTCTCATACACACACTCAATCCCTCCCTCACACACACATTCTCTCTCACGCACACACACACTCATTACCTCTCACACACACACACACACTCAATCCCTCTCAAATACACACACACTCATTCCATCACACACACACACACAGTCCCTCTCTCTCACACACACACACACACTCATTCCCTCTCACACACACACACTCAATCCCTCTCACACATACACACACTCATTCCCTGTCTCACACACACACACACACACTCATTCCCACTCACACACACACACACTCATTCCCTCTCACACACACACACACACACATTCCATCTCACACACAGACACTCATTCCCTCTGACACACACACTCAGACACACTCATTCCCTCTCACACAAACACACTCATTCACTCTGACACACACACTCACAAACACTCATTCCCTCTCACAAAGACACACTCATTCCCTCTGACACACACACTCACACACACTCAATCCCTCTCACACATACACACACTCATTCCCACTCACACACACACACACTCATTCACTCTCACACACACACACACACTCATTCCCTCTGACACAAACACTCACACACACTCATTCCCTCTCACACACACACACTCACACACACACATTCCCTCTCACACACACACACACAAACAAATTCATTCCCTCTCTCACACACACACACACACTCATTCCCTCTTACACACACACACTCATTCCCTATCACACACACACACACTCAAACCCTCTCACACACACACATACTCATTCCCTCTCACACACACACACACACACTCATTCCCTCTCAAACACACACACCCATTCCCCCTGACACACACACACTCACATACACTCATTCCCTCTCAAACACACACACTCAACATACTCATTCCCTCTCACACACACACACTCATTCCCTCTCACACACACATACACACACACACACTCATTCCCTCTCACACGCACACACACTCATTCCCTCTCTCACACACACATTCCCTCTCACACACACACACACACTCAATCCCTCTCACATACACACACACTCATTCCCTCTCACACACACACACACTCATTCCCTCTCACATACACATACACTCATTCCCTCTCTCACACACACACACACTCTCATTCCCTCTTACACACACACACTCATTCCCTATCACACACACACACAATCAAACCCTCTCACACACACACATACTCATTCCCTCTCACACACACACACACACAAACAAATTCATTCCCTCTCACACACACACACACACACTCATTCCCTCTTACACACACACACTCATTCCCTCTCACACACACACACTCACACACACTCATTCCCTCTCACACACACACACACAAACAAATTCATTCCATCTCACACACACACACACTCATTCCCTCTTACACACACACACTCATTCCCTATCACACACACACACACTCAAACCCTCTCACACACACACATACTCATTCCCTCTCACACACACACACACACACACACTCATTCCCTCTCAAACACACACACCCATTCCCTCTGACACACACACTCACATACACTCATTCCCTCTCACACACACAGACTCATTCCCTCCCTCACACACACATTCCCTCTCACACACACACACACACTCAATCCCTCTCACACACACACACACTCATTCCCTCTCACATACACACACACTCATTCCCTCTCACACACACACACACACACGCACACACACACAATCATTCCCTCTAACACACACACACACACACACACTCATTCCAACATACACACACTCATTCCCTCTCACATACACACACATTCATTCCCTCACACAAACACTCAAACCCTCTCACACACACACACACACACTCATTCCCTCTCACACACACACACACTCGTTCCCTCTCTCACACACACACACACACACACACACAATCATTCCCTCTCTCACACACACACACACTCAATCGCTCTCACATACACACACAATCATTCCCCCCCCACACACACACCCATTCCCTCTGACACACACACACACTCATTCCCTCTCACACACACACACAATCATTCCCTCTCACACACAGACACACTCATTCCCTCACACACACAGATGCTCATTCCCTCTCTCACACACACTCGTTCCCTCACACACACATACACACTTATTCCCCCTCTCACAGACACTCATTCCCTTTCACACACACACACACATATTCCCTCTGACACACAAACACACACACACTCATTCCCTCTCTCACACACACACACACACTCAATCCCTCTCACACACACACACTCATTCCCTCTCTCACACACACACACACACTCATTCCCTCTCTCTCACACACACACACACACACACACATTCCCTTTCACACGCACACACACACTCATTCCTTCTCATACACACACTTATTCCCTCCCTCACACACACATTCCCTCTCACGCACACACACAATTACCTCTCTCACACACACACACACACTCAATCCCTCTCAAATACACACACACTCATTCCAACATACACACACTCAGTCCCTCACAGACACACACACACACACACTCATTCCCTCTCACATACACACACATTCATTCCCTCACACACACACACACACACACACACACACAATTACCTCTCTCTCACACACACACACACTCAATCCCTCTCAAATACACACACACTCATTCCAACATACACACACTCAGTCCCTCACAGACACACACACACACACACACTCATTCCCTCTCACATACACACACACTCATTCCCTCTCACATACACACACATTCATTCCCTCACACACACACACACACACACACCACAATTACCTCTCTCGCAAACACACACACTCAATCGCTCTCACATACACACACACTCATTCCTTCTCACATACACACACACACTCAATCCCTCTCACATACACACACAATCATTCCCCCCCCACACACACACCCATTCCCTCTGACACACACACTCACTCATTCCCTCTCACACACAGACACACTCATTCCCTCACACACACACTCATTCCCTCTCTCACACACACACAGTTATTCCCTCTGACACACAGACACACTCATTCCCTCTCACACACACACACACACACACACACCCATTCCCTTTCTCACACACACTCATTCCCTCTCTTACACACACTCATTCCCTCTCACACACACACTCATTCCCTCTGACACACAAACCCACACACACTCATTCCCTCTCTCACACACACACACTCAATCCCTCTCACACACACACACACACACACACACACACACTCATTCCCTTTCACACGCACACACACACTCATTCCCTCTCATACACACACTCAATCCCTCCCTCACACACACATTCTCTCTCACGCACACACACACTCATTACCTCTCACACACACACACACACTCAATCCCTCTCAAATACACACACACTCATTCCATCACACACACACACACAGTCCCTCTCTCTCACACACACACACACACTCATTCCCTCTCACACACACACACTCAATCCCTCTCACACATACACACACTCATTCCCTGTCTCACACACACACACACACACTCATTCCCACTCACACACACACACACACACTCATTCCCTCTCACACACACACACACACACATTCCATCTCACACACAGACACTCATTCCCTCTGACACACACACTCAGACACACTCATTCCCTCTCACACAAACACACTCATTCACTCTGACACACACACTCACAAACACTCATTCCCTCTCACAAAGACACACTCATTCCCTCTGACACACACACTCACACACACTCAATCCCTCTCACACATACACACACTCATTCCCACTCACACACACACACACTCATTCACTCTCACACACACACACACACTCATTCCCTCTGACACAAACACTCACACACACTCATTCCCTCTCACACACACACACTCACACACACTCATTCCCTCTCACACACACACACACAAACAAATTCATTCCCTCTCACACACACACACACACACACTCATTCCCTCTTACACACACACACTCATTCCCTATCACACACACACACACTCAAACCCTCTCACACACACACATACTCATTCCCTCTCACACACACACACACACACTCATTCCCTCTCAAACACACACACCCATTCCCTCTGACACACACACACTCACATACACTCATTCCCTCTCAAACACACACACTCAACATACTCATTCCCTCTCACACACACACACTCATTCCCTCTCACACACACATACACACACACACACACTCATTCCCTCTCACACGCACACACACTCATTCCCTCTCTCACACACACATTCCCTCTCACACACACACACACACTCAATCCCTCTCACATACACACACACTCATTCCCTCTCACACACACACACACTCATTCCCTCTCACATACACATACACTCATTCCCTCTCACACACACACACACACTCTCATTCCCTCTTACACGCACACACTCATTCCCTATCACACACACACACAATCAAACCCTCTCACACACACACATACTCATTCCCTCTCACACACACACACACACAAACAAATTCATTCCCTCTCACACACACACACACACGCACTCATTCCCTCTTACACACACACACTCATTCCCTCTCACACACACACACACCCATTCCCTCTGACACAAACACTCACACACACTCATTCCCTCTCACACACACACACTCACACACACTCATTCCCTCTCACACACACACACACAAACAAATTCATTCCCTCTCACACACACACACACTCATTCCCTCTTACACACACACACTCATTCCCTATCACACACACACACACTCAAACCCTCTCACACACACACATACTCATTCCCTCTCACACACACACACACACACACACTCATTCCCTCTCAAACACACACACCCATTCCCTCTGACACACCCACTCACATACACTCATTCCCTCTCACACACACACAGACTCATTCCCTCCCTCACACACACATTCCCTCTCACACACACACACACTCAATCCCTCTCACACACACACACATCATTCCCTCTCACATACACACACACTCATTCCCTCTCACACACACACACACACACACACACAATCATTCCCTCTAACACACACACACACACACACACTCAATCCCTCTCAAGTACACACACACTCATTCCAACATACACACACTCATTCCCTCTCACATACACACACATTCATTCCCTCACACAAACACTCAAACCCTCTCACACACACACACACACACACTCATTCCCTCTCACACACACACACACACACACACACACAATCATTCCCTCTCTCACACACACACACACTCAATCGCTCTCACATACACACACAATCATTCCCCCCCCCACACACACACCCATTCCCTCTGACACACACACACACTCATTCCCTCTCACACACACACACACTCATTCCCTCTCACACACACACACAATCATTCCCTCTCACACACACACACACTCATTCCCTCACACAAACACTCATTCCCTCTCTCACACACACACACACACTCATTCCCTCTCTTACACACACACACTCATTCCCTCTCTCTCACACACACACACACTCATTTCCTCTCACACACACACACACACACACACACTCATTCCCTCTCTTACACACACTCATTCCCTCTCACACACACACTCATTCCCTCTCACACACACACACACAGTCCCTCTCTCTCACACACACACACACACTCATTCCCTCTCACACACACACACTCAATCCCTCTCACACATACACGCACTCATTCCCTCTCACACACACACACACACACTTATTCCCTCACACACACATACACACCCATTCGCTCTCACACAGAGACACACTCATTCCATCAGACACACAAATGCTCACTTCCTCTCTCACACACACTCATTCCCTCACACACACATACACACTCATTCCCCCTCTCACACACACTCATTCCCTCTCACACACACACACACATATTCCCTCTCACACACGTACACACACTCATTCCCACTCACACACACACACACACTCATTCCCTCTCACACACACACACTCATTCCCTCTGACACACAAACCCACACACACTCATTCCCTCTCTCACACACACACACTCAATCCCTCTCTCTCACACACACACACACACACACACTCATTCCCTTTCACACGCACACACACACTCATTCCCTCTCATACACACACTCAATCCCTCCCTCACACACACATTCTCTCTCACGCACACACACACTCATTACCTCTCACACACACACACACACTCAATCCCTCTCAAATACACACACACACTCATTCCATCACACACACACACATAGTCCCTCTCTCTCACACACACACACACACACTCATTCCCTCTCACACACACACACTCAATCCCTCTCACACATACACACACTCATTCCCTGTCTCACACACACACACACACACTCATTCCCACTCACACACACACACACACTCATTCCCTCTCACACACACACACACACACATTCCATCTCACACACAGACACTCATTCCCTCTGACACACACACTCAGACACACTCATTCCCTCTCACACAAACACGCTCATTCACTCTGACACACACACTCACAAACACTCATTCCCTCTCACAAAGACACACTCATTCCCTCTGACACACACACTCACACACACTCAATCCCTCTCACACATACACACACTCATTCCCACTCACACACACACACACTCATTCACTCTCACACACACACACACACACTCATTCCCTCTGACACAAACACTCACACACACTCATTCCCTCTCACACACACACACTCACACACACTCATTCCCTCTCACACACACACACACAAACAAATTCATTCCCTCTCACACACACACACACTCATTCCCTCTTACACACACACACTCATTCCCTATCACACACACACACACTCAAACCCTCTCACACACACACATACTCATTCCCTCTCACACACACACACACACACACTCATTCCCTCTCAAACACACACACCCATTCCCTCTGACACACACACTCACATACACTCATTCCCTCTCACACACACACAGACTCATTCCCTCCCTCACACACACATTCCCTCTCACACACACACACACACTCAATCCCTCTCACACACACACTCACTCATTCCCTCTCACATACACACACACTCATTCCCTCTCACACACACACACACACGCACACACACACAATCATTCCCTCTAACACACACACACACACACACACTCATTCCAACATACACACACTCATTCCCTCTCACATACACACTCATTCATTCCCTCACACAAACACTCAAACCCTCTCACACACACACACACACACACACTCATTCCCTCTCACACACACACACACTCATTCCCTCTCACACACACACACACACACACACACACACGCACACACACAATCATTCCCTCTCTCACACACACACACACTCAATCGTTCTCACATACACACACAATCATTCCCCCCCCCACACACACACCCATTCCCTCTGACACACACACACACTCATTCCCTCTCACACACACACACACAATCATTCCCTCTCACACACAGACACACTCATTCCCTCACACAAACACTCATTCCCTCTCTCACACACACACACACACACACTCATTCCCTCACACACACACACACACACACACACACACACACTCATTCCCTCTCTTACACACACACACTCCATCCCTCACACACACACACACACACATTCCCTCTCTCACACACACACACACACTCATTCCCTCTCACACACACACGCACAAACACACACACACACTCATTCCCTCTCTTACACACACTCATTCCCTCTCACACACACACTCATTCCCTCTCACACACACACAAACACACACACACACTTATTCCCTCACACAGACTCTCTTATTCCCTCACACACACATACACACCCATTCGCTCACACACAGAGACACACTCATTCCCTCAGACACACAAAAGCTCACTTCCTCTCTCACACACACTCATTCCCTCACACACACATACACACTCATTCCCTCTCTCACACACAGACTCATTCCCTCCCTCACACACACATTCCCTCTCACACACACACACACTCAATCCCTCTCACACACACACACACTCATTCCCTCTCACATACACACACACTCATTCCCTCTCACACACACACACTCATTCCCTCTCACATACACACACACTCATTCCCTCTCACACACACACACACACACACACACACAATCATTCCCTCTAACACACACACACACACTCAATCCCTCTCACATACACACAAACGCATTCCCTCACACACACACACACTCATTCCCTCTCACACACAGACACAATCATTCCCTCTCACACACGCACACACACTCATTCCCTTTCACACCCAGACACACACTCATTCCCTCTCACACACAGACACACTCATTCCCTCACACACGCACTCATTCCCTCTCACACACACACACACACACACACACTCATTTCCTCTCACACACACACACTCATTCCTTCTCTCAAACACACTCATTCCCTCAAACACACACACTCATTCCCTTTCTCACACACACTCATTCCCTCTCTTACACACACTCATTCCCTCTCTCACACACACTCATTCCCTCTGACACACACACACACACTCATTCCCTCACACACACACACTCATTCCCCCTCTCACACACACTCATTCCCTTTCACACACACACACACATAATCCCTCTCTCAGACACACTCATTCCCTCTCACACACACACACACTCATTCCCTCTCACACACGTACACACACTCATTCCCTCTCATACACACACTCAATCCCTCCCTCACACACACATTCTCTCTCACGCACACACACACTCATTACCTCTCTCACACACACACACACACTCAATCCCTCTCACATACACACACTCATTCCCACTCACACACACACACACACTCAGTCCCTGTCTCACACACACACACACACACACTCATTCCCACTCACACACACACACACTCATTCCCTGTCACACACACACACACATACATTCCATCTCACACACAGACACTCATTCCCTCTGACACACACACTCAGACACACTCATTCCCTCTCACACAAACACACTCATTCACTCTGACACACACACTCACAAACACTCATTCCCTCTCACAAAGACACACTCATTCCCTCTGACACACACACTCACACACACTCAATCCCTCTCACACATACACACACTCATTCCCACACACACACACACACTCATTCACTCTCACACACACACACACACTCATTCCCTCTGACACAAACACTCACACACACTCATTCCCTCTCACACACACACACTCACACACACTCATTCCCTCTCACACAAACACACACACAAACAAATTCATTCCCTCTCACACACACACACACACACACTCATTCCCTCTTACACACACACACTCATTCCCTATCACACACACACACACTCAAACCCTCTCACACACACACATACTCATTCCCTCTCACACACACACACACACACACACACTCATTCCCTCTCTTACACACACACACTCATTCCCTCTCTCTCACACACACACACACTCATTTCCTCTCACACACACACACACACACACACACACTCATTCCCTCTCTTACACACACTCATTCCCTCTCACACACACACTCATTCCCTCTCACACACACACACACAGTCCCTCTCTCTCACACACACACACACACTCATTCCCTCTCACACACACACACTCAATCCCTCTCACACATACACGCACTCATTCCCTCTCACACACACACACACACACTTATTCCCTCACACACACATACACACCCATTCGCTCTCACACAGAGACACACTCATTCCATCAGACACACAAATGCTCACTTCCTCTCTCACACACACTCATTCCCTCACACACACATACACACTCATTCCCCCTCTCACACACACTC
Organism: Isurus oxyrinchus; assembly: GCA_026770705.1. Classification (NCBI taxonomy): domain Eukaryota; kingdom Metazoa; phylum Chordata; class Chondrichthyes; order Lamniformes; family Lamnidae; genus Isurus; species Isurus oxyrinchus. Next base: position 9,604,195 of record JANJGN010000030.1, on the reverse strand, counting down.
ATTCCCTCTCACACACACACACACATATTCCCTCTCACACACGTACACACACTCATTCCCACTCACACACACACACACACTCATTCCCTCTCACACACACACACTCATTCCCTCTGACACACAAACCCACACACACTCATTCCCTCTCTCACACACACACACTCAATCCCTCTCTCTCACACACACACACACACACACACTCATTCCCTTTCACACGCACACACACACTCATTCCCTCTCATACACACACTCAATCCCTCCCTCACACACACATTCTCTCTCACGCACACACACACTCATTACCTCTCACACACACACACACACTCAATCCCTCTCAAATACACACACACACTCATTCCATCACACACACACACATAGTCCCTCTCTCTCACACACACACACACACACTCATTCCCTCTCACACACACACACTCAATCCCTCTCACACATACACACACTCATTCCCTGTCTCACACACACACACACACACTCATTCCCACTCACACACACACACACACTCATTCCCTCTCACACACACACACACACATTCCATCTCACACACAGACACTCATTCCCTCTGACACACACACTCAGACACACTCATTCCCTCTCACACAAACACGCTCATTCACTCTGACACACACACTCACAAACACTCATTCCCTCTCACAAAGACACACTCATTCCCTCTGACACACACACTCACACACACTCAATCCCTCTCACACATACACACACTCATTCCCACTCACACACACACACACTCATTCACTCTCACACACACACACACACACACTCATTCCCTCTGACACAAACACTCACACACACTCATTCCCTCTCACACACACACACTCACACACACTCATTCCCTCTCACACACACACACACAAACAAATTCATTCCCTCTCACACACACACACACTCATTCCCTCTTACACACACACACTCATTCCCTATCACACACACACACACTCAAACCCTCTCACACACACACATACTCATTCCCTCTCACACACACACACACACACACTCATTCCCTCTCAAACACACACACCCATTCCCTCTGACACACACACTCACATACACTCATTCCCTCTCACACACACACAGACTCATTCCCTCCCTCACACACACATTCCCTCTCACACACACACACACACTCAATCCCTCTCACACACACACTCACTCATTCCCTCTCACATACACACACACTCATTCCCTCTCACACACACACACACACGCACACACACACAATCATTCCCTCTAACACACACACACACACACACACTCATTCCAACATACACACACTCATTCCCTCTCACATACACACTCATTCATTCCCTCACACAAACACTCAAACCCTCTCACACACACACACACACACACACTCATTCCCTCTCACACACACACACACTCATTCCCTCTCACACACACACACACACACACACACACACGCACACACACAATCATTCCCTCTCTCACACACACACACACTCAATCGTTCTCACATACACACACAATCATTCCCCCCCCCACACACACACCCATTCCCTCTGACACACACACACACTCATTCCCTCTCACACACACACACACAATCATTCCCTCTCACACACAGACACACTCATTCCCTCACACAAACACTCATTCCCTCTCTCACACACACACACACACACACTCATTCCCTCACACACACACACACACACACACACACACACACTCATTCCCTCTCTTACACACACACACTCCATCCCTCACACACACACACACACACATTCCCTCTCTCACACACACACACACACTCATTCCCTCTCACACACACACGCACAAACACACACACACACTCATTCCCTCTCTTACACACACTCATTCCCTCTCACACACACACTCATTCCCTCTCACACACACACAAACACACACACACACTTATTCCCTCACACAGACTCTCTTATTCCCTCACACACACATACACACCCATTCGCTCACACACAGAGACACACTCATTCCCTCAGACACACAAAAGCTCACTTCCTCTCTCACACACACTCATTCCCTCACACACACATACACACTCATTCCCTCTCTCACACACAGACTCATTCCCTCCCTCACACACACATTCCCTCTCACACACACACACACTCAATCCCTCTCACACACACACACACTCATTCCCTCTCACATACACACACACTCATTCCCTCTCACACACACACACTCATTCCCTCTCACATACACACACACTCATTCCCTCTCACACACACACACACACACACACACACAATCATTCCCTCTAACACACACACACACACTCAATCCCTCTCACATACACACAAACGCATTCCCTCACACACACACACACTCATTCCCTCTCACACACAGACACAATCATTCCCTCTCACACACGCACACACACTCATTCCCTTTCACACCCAGACACACACTCATTCCCTCTCATACACAGACACACTCATTCCCTCACACACGCACTCATTCCCTCTCACACACACACACACACACACACACTCATTTCCTCTCACACACACACACTCATTCCTTCTCTCAAACACACTCATTCCCTCAAACACACACACTCATTCCCTTTCTCACACACACTCATTCCCTCTCTTACACACACTCATTCCCTCTCTCACACACACTCATTCCCTCTGACACACACACACACACTCATTCCCTCACACACACACACTCATTCCCCCTCTCACACACACTCATTCCCTTTCACACACACACACACATAATCCCTCTCTCAGACACACTCATTCCCTCTCACACACACACACACTCATTCCCTCTCACACACGTACACACACTCATTCCCTCTCATACACACACTCAATCCCTCCCTCACACACACATTCTCTCTCACGCACACACACACTCATTACCTCTCTCACACACACACACACACTCAATCCCTCTCACATACACACACTCATTCCCACTCACACACACACACACACTCAGTCCCTGTCTCACACACACACACACACACACTCATTCCCACTCACACACACACACACTCATTCCCTGTCACACACACACACACATACATTCCATCTCACACACAGACACTCATTCCCTCTGACACACACACTCAGACACACTCATTCCCTCTCACACAAACACACTCATTCACTCTGACACACACACTCACAAACACTCATTCCCTCTCACAAAGACACACTCATTCCCTCTGACACACACACTCACACACACTCAATCCCTCTCACACATACACACACTCATTCCCACACACACACACACACTCATTCACTCTCACACACACACACACACTCATTCCCTCTGACACAAACACTCACACACACTCATTCCCTCTCACACACACACACTCACACACACTCATTCCCTCTCACACAAACACACACACAAACAAATTCATTCCCTCTCACACACACACACACACACACTCATTCCCTCTTACACACACACACTCATTCCCTATCACACACACACACACTCAAACCCTCTCACACACACACATACTCATTCCCTCTCACACACACACACACACACACACACTCATTCCCTCTCACACACACACTCAACATACTCATTCCCTCTCACACACACACACTCATTCCCTCTCACACACACATACACACACACACACTCATTCCCTCTCACACGCACACACACTCATTCCCTCTCTCACACACAGACTCATTCCCTCCCTCACACACACATTCCCTCTCACACACACACACACACTCAATCCCTCTCACATACACACACACTCATTCCCTCTCACATACACACACACTCTTTCCCTCTCACACACACACACTCATTCCCTCTCACACACACACACACACACACACACAATCATTCCCTCTAACACACACACACACACACTCAATCCCTCTCACATACACACAAACACATTCCCTCACACACACACACACACACACACACACTCATTCCCTTTCACACCCAGACACACACTCTTTCCCTCTCACACACACACACTCATTCCCTCTCACACAGACACACACACACACACACACACACACAATCATTCCCTCTCACACACACACACACACACTCATTCCTCTCACACACAGACACAATCATTCCCTCTCACACACGCACACACACTCATTCCCTTTCACACCCCGACACACACTCATTCCCTCTCACACACAGACACACTCATTCCCTCACACACGCACTCATTCCCTCTCACACACACACACACACACACTCATTTCCTCTCACACACACTCATTTCCTCTCACACACACACACTCATTCCTTCTCTCAAACACTCATTCCCTCACACACACACACTCATTCCCTTTCTCTCACACACTCATTCCCTCTCTTACACACACTCATTCCCTCTCTCACACACACTCATTCCCTCTCACACACACACACACACACTCATTCCCTCACACACACATACACACTCATTTGCTCTCACACAGAGACACACTCATTCCCTCACACACACATTCACACTCATTCACTCTCTCACAGAGACACACTCATTCCCTCACACACACACACACACTCATTCCCCCTCTCACACACACTCATTCCCTTTCACACACACACACACATATTCCCTCTCTCAGACACACTCATTCCCTCTCACACACACACACACTCATTCCCTCTCACACACGTACACACACTCATTCCCTCTCATACACACACTCAATCCCTCCCTCACACACACATTCTCTCTCATGCACACACACACTCATTACCTCTCACACACACACACACACTCAATCCCTCTCAAATACACACACACTCATTCCATCACACACACACACACAGTCCCTCTCTCACACACACACACACACACACACTCATTCCCTCTCACACACACACACTCAATCCCTCTCACACATACACACACTCATTCCCTGTCTCACACACACACACTCATTCCCACTCACACACACCACACTCATTCCCTCTCACACACTCACACACACACATTCCATCTCACACACAGACACTCATTCCCTCTGACACATACACTCAGACACACTCATTCCCTCTCACACACACACACTCATTCACTCTGACACACACACTCACAAACACTCATTCCCTCTCACAAAGACACACTCATTCCCTCTGACACACACTCACACACACTCAATCCCTCTCACACATACACACACTCATTCCCACTCACACACACACACACTCATTCACTCTCACACACACACACACACTCATTCCCTCTGACACAAACACTCACACACACTCATTCCCTCTCACACACACACACTCATACACACTCATTCCCTCTCTCACACACACACACAAACAAATTCATTCCCTCTCACACACACACACACACAAACTCATTCCCTCTGACACAAACACTCACACACACTCATTCCCTCTCACACACACACACTCACACACACTCATTCCCTCTCTCACACACACACACAAACAAATTCATTCCCTCACACACACACACACACACACACACACACTCATTCCCTCTTACACACACACACTCATTCCCTATCACACACACACACACTCAAACCCTCTCACACACACACACTCACACACACTCATTCCCTTTCTCACACACACACACTCAATCCCTCTCACACATACACACACTCATTCCCTCTCACACACACACACACATACATTCCATCTCACACACACTCATTCCCTCTGACACACACACTCAGACACACTCATTCCCTCTCACACAAACACACTCATTCACTCTGACACACACACTCACAAACACTCATTCCCTCTCACAAAGACACACTCATTCCCTCTGACACACACACTCACACACACTCAATCCCTCTCACACATACACACACTCATTCACACTCACACACACACACACTCATTCACTCTCACACACACACACACACTCATTCCCTCTGACACAAACACTCACACACACTCATTCCCTCTCACACACACACACTCACACACACTCATTCCCTCTCACACACACACACACAAACAAATTCATTCCCTCTCACACACACACACACACACACTCATTCCCTCTTACACACACACACCCATTCCCTCTCACACACACACACATACACACACACTCATTCCCTCTCACACACACACTCACATACACTCATTCCCTCTCAAACACACACACTCAACATACTCATTCCCTCTCACACACACACACTCATTCCCTCTCACACACACATACACACACACACACTCATTCCCTCTCACACGCACACACACTCATTCCCTCTCTCACACACAGACTCATTCCCTCCCTCACACACACATTCCCTCTCACACACACACACACTCAATCCCTCTCACACACACACACACTCATTCCCTCTCACATACACACACACTCATTCCCTCTCACACACACACACTCATTCCCTCTCACATACACACACACTCAGTCCCTCTCACACACACACACACACACACACAATCATTCCCTCTAACACACACACACACACTCAATCCCTCTCACATACACACAAACTCATTCCCTCACACACACACACACTCATTCCCTCTCACACACAGACACAATCATTTCCTCTCACACACGCACACACACTCATTCCCTTTCACACCCAGACAGACACTCATTCCCTCTCACACACAGACACACTCATTCCCTCACACACGCACTCATTCCCTCTCACACACACACACACACACACACACTCATTTCCTCTCACACACACACACTCATTCCTTCTCTCAAACACACTCATTCCCTCACACACACACACTCATTCCCTTTCTCACACACACTCATTCCCTCTCTTACACACACTCATTCCCTCTCTCACACACACTCATTCCCTCTCACACACACACACACACACTCATTCCCTCACACACACACACTCATTCCCCCTCTCACACACACTCATTCCCTTTCACACA
>JANJGN010000030.1:9595960-9597162 GCA_026770705.1 Isurus oxyrinchus | reverse complement strand
CACACTCACACACACACACTCACACACACTCACACAAAACACACACACACTCGCTCTCACACATACAACCGCTTTCTGTCTCACACACACACAAACTCACACTCGCTTTCACATACAAACACTCGCTCTCTCTCTCACACACACCCCACACACACACACTCACACACACTCACACACACAATCACACACACACACACTCGCTCTCACACACACACACTCACACACACACTCGCTCTCACACACTCACACACACACTCACACACAACACACACTCGCTCTCTCATACACACTCACACACAGACTCGCTCTCACACACTCGCTTTCAAACACACAAACACACACTCACTCTTTCTCTCACACATAAACACCACACACACACACACACACATACACATTCGCTCTCACACACACACAACTCACTCTCACACACACACACACACTCGCTCTAACACACACACACACACACACATTCGCTCTCACACACCGACACACACACACACACTCGCTCTCTCTCTCTCACACGCACACAAGCACATACGCACTCGCTCTCTCTCTCTCACACACTCACACACACACATTCACTCTCACACACACGCACACTCGCTCTTTATCTCTCACACACACACACACTCGCTCTCACACACACACACTCGCTCACACACACACACACTCGCTCTCACACACACACACAACTCACACACACACACACACTCGTTCTCTCTCACACACACACACACTTGCTCTCACACACACACTCGCTCTCACACACACACTCACGCACACACACACTCAAACACACACACTCTCTCACACACCACACACACTCACTCTCACACACACACACTCACACACACACACTCTCTCACACCACACACACACTCGCTCTCACACACATACGCACTCACACTAACACACACAACTCGCTCTCACACATACACACACACACACACTCGCTCTCTCACACACACACACACTCACTCTCACACATGCACAGTCCCACATGCTCTCTCACACGCACACACACACTCGCTCTCACAAAACACAAACACGCTCTCACACACACACACGCTCTCACACACACACACAAACGCGCTCTCACACACACACTCACACACAAACTCGCTCTCTCACACAACACACATACACATACTCAATCTCACACACACACACTCGCTCTCACACAACCACACACACACACTCGC
>JANJGN010000030.1:9283460-9505960 GCA_026770705.1 Isurus oxyrinchus | reverse complement strand
CGCCATATTCACACCGCTCCACCATCCTGTAGAGATCGTTTATGAAGGAATCGACAGCTTCCCCAGGCAGTTGGGCTCCCTTATTAAATGTGGCTCTTTCCAATATTTTATTGGATCTCAAGTTGAAATAAATGTCAAAGTATTATAAAACATCATCAAACTTGGTAGAGGGCTCATCAATAACTTGAGGTTCAATGATGTCATCTACAATTGGCCCAACTGAATAAAGAAGTGTCTTGATTTGCTCTGCTTCTGATTTTTTTAATTCAGATCTGCAGCAACACCGTATCTTAAAAATCTTTTCCTCCAAGGACTCCAATTCGGTGACTGGCCTGGGTCTTGGGTAAATCCCAGTGGAGCTGGAAGTGTGGAATTCTGATCCACTTTCAGGATGTTTAGGAGCATGGATACAGCTTTAAGAGGTTGCAGGATGGCATCACCATTCTCTGTCGAACAAAGGATCGTCCCACGCTTGCCGGTTTTTGGCGGGCTTCTCAAAATGGCCGGGTGACGCTCCTACCGACCTGATTTAGACAGCGGTACAGCGTTGTGAGCCGGGGGCTGCGGGAAAGTGCTTGCTGTTTAGCAAATCGGGTGGTTGCGAGGTACCCAAAATAGGCAAAATTAATGATCATTCTTTTTCTTTGCCGAGCTCCAGAGCCGTGTGTTGAGACTTGGAGTCGGGGGTCGGGATTAGCGACGAGTTTCTTTCAAACGGCACTCCTGGCTGAACAAATGGAAAGGGGTTTCTCAGGATGGGCTGGCCTGGAATGTGAAGAAACATCTCACCCTTGCAGGCTGTGAGACTGTGAGCTCTCCTCGCTGCAGCTGGAACTTCCCAGAGAGATTCAATGGGGTCTTCCGCTGGAGTAAAACTTCTACCTTCTTGCTGCCAGGTTCTTCCCTCTCTGGAGATATTTTTTCTGCTCAATTTTTCTCCGCCTCAGTTGGGAGTCTGTTTCAGTTCCGAATCTGTCCTAGTCCTTAGTTTCTCTGCATGTTTGTGAGGATAAGGGTTTGTGATCTGGATGCCGCCAACATGGAGAACCCTGCCTCAGACACCATGAAGTAGGCTTCATGGTCTTGAGCATATTAACAGCAAGTCTTTATTAATGGCTCAAAACTATATTCATATATACAGCAGCGTGGAGATATGGAGCTGACTCCATCCTAGGTCTGTACACATCTCCGTCCATCTCTAGACTGAGCCTGGCTCTCGGTCACGTACTTTCTTACATCACTGTGTGGACGATACTGTACTCAGCCCCACGTTCACCCTGGATGTACCACTGCCACTGCAGAGCATGCTGCTTGCATTCAGGTAGAGTCCCTTAACTTTGTCTTTTCAACATTATTTCGTATTTTGATCCTATTTGATGCTTGTCTTTGCTTTGCTCATCTTCTAGTTTCACTTACTGCTTTTCTACCTCATGTTACCAGCTTTGCTTCTCTTATTTGATTTTCCAATTCCCCTCTGAATCTTTTATATTCAGCCTGGTTCTCCATTGTATTATCCAGCCGACATCTGCCATAAGCGCACTTTATCTTCTTCAACTTAATCCCGACCTCTTTCATCATCCAGGGAGCTCTGGATTTGTTTGCCCTACCTTTCCCCTTTGGGGGTATATACCTCGACTGTGCCCGAATTAAGTCTTCTTGGAAGGTCACCCAGTGTTCACTTGTTTTTCCTGCCAACTTTTGATTCCAATTTATCTGGCCCAGGGCAATTCTTAACACCGCCCCCCACCCCCCACCCCCCACCAAACCCCCCTCACGGCAATGTGGTTGACTCTTAAAATGCCGTCTGAACAAGGTCAATTATGGATGGGAAATAAATGCTAGTGACACCAATATCCCATGAATGAATTTAAAAAATACACACACACACACGCACACACACTCTCTGACACACACACACACACACACACACTCTCTGACACACACACACGCACACACACTCTCTGACACACACACACACCAGCAGTGAGTCTCTTCACCCACCCCCAATCCAGGTGCTTCTCCCACCTCCCCATGCACACTCGGCAGCCTCTCTCTCTCTGCCAAAGGGCCCGGCAGCCTCTCTCTCTCCCCATGAGCACCCTCTGAGCTCCTTTTCAGGTTCCCATCCCCCTGCCAAGCCCCAACAGCACTAGCAGATCTCCCTGAGGCAATATTAGTCCCAGTCCTGCTAAGGTGCAGTCCACCCATCCTGCACAGCTCCCACCTGCCCCAGAACTGCTCCCAATGCCTCAGAAATCTAATGCCCTACCACCTACACCAAATCTCCAGCCACACCTTCATCCACTTAGTCCTCCTATTCCAATGCTCACAAGCACATGGCACTGGGAGTAACCCTGAGATTACTGCTTTCGAGGTCCTGCTTTTTAATTCCCTTCCTAACTCCCTAAAATCTGCTTTGGGGCCCTCATTGCTCTCCCTACCAATGTGGACCACAACCCCTCCCCCACAAGAACGACCTGCAGCCGCTCTGTGACATTGTCGAACCTGGTACCAGGGAGTCAACATACCATCCTGGAGTCCCATCCACGGCCAAAGAAACACCCGTCTGTTCCCCTAATTAACAACTCCCCGATCACTATTGCCCCTCTAGTCTTTTTATTCCTCTCCTGTACAGCTGAGTTACCTGTGCTGCTTGGCTGGTGCTGTAATCCTCCGAGGAACCATCCCCCTCACCAGTATCCAAAATGGAAAACTGGCTAGCAAGTGAGATCAACTCAGGGGATTCCTGCACTACTTGGCTGGCTCTTTTAGACTGTCTGGTGGTCCTACATTCCCTCTCTGTCTGCACACTCCTAACCTGTGATGTGATCACTTCCCTAATCACGCTATCCACGTAGTTCCCAGCTTCGCAGATGCATCACAGTGACTCCAGCCGCCACCTGAGTTCCTAAACCCAGGGCTCCAGCTTCTGCAGCTGGTGATACGTCCTGCAGACCTGTTTGTCTAGGACACATGGGGCATTCATGACTTCCCACATTCCACAGGAGGCACATTCCACTTGGCCAAGCTACCCTGCCATACCTTAGCTTTACAAGAATAAGTAGAGTAACTATGTGAAGAGAGAAACAGTGTTAATCCCCAGAGCCCATATGACTCATCTTCAGAGCTTAAGAGTTAGTCACCAATCCCCTGAGCCTACGCAGGGGCTATAGAAATTCATAGATATTTAAAAAGATTGCTGCAAATACAATAATTCCAAGGAAATTTCCCTGCAGACTTTGAGGCCAATATTTCAACTTTCTTGATATAAACTCCTTCCATTCCTCATAAAATGGCAAGGGATTTGGAACAGATGAAACCAAAGCAAATCCTCCCATTGCACAAGGGAAACACCAACACCCCAGGCCCCTAAATTTTATTTTTTGCAAAAATATACTTTATTCATAAAATATCAGAAAGAACGTTACAAAACATTTCAAAATGGCCGTCACAGAAATTGCAATGAAATTAACTACAGAGATCATGTTGCACTCTGAGGTGCTTCAATACAATGAGAAGGACATTACAGTCATTTCAAAATGGTCATAACAGTCAGACAGCGCAATGGTATTTAAGTTGTCTACGTAGATCATGTTGCACTCTGAGATGCTTCAACATAATTGTGATACATGTAATATTTATTGCATGCATTCAATGTGAGTCACACAGCCTGAGGGGTCTATACAATTCCCAGCCCCTCGGTGCCCTGTGGCTGAAAGGTCTTAGACAGCGACTTTTCCCCATTGAGCCTTTGCAGCGGCTGCCCCAAGCTTTAGTGTGTCCCTCAGCACGTAGTCCTGGACCTTGGAATGTGCCAGTCTGCAACACTCGGTCAGGGACAACTCTTTGCATTGGAAGACCAACAAGTTTCGGGCAGACCAAAGAGCGTCTTTCACCGAGTTGATGATCCTCCAGCTGCAGTTGATGTTTATCTTGGTGTGTGTCCCTGGGAACAGCCCGTAGAGCACAGAGTCCTGTGTCACAGAACTGCTCGGGATCAACCTCGACAGCAACCACTGCACCTCTCTCCAGACCTTCTTTGCAAAGACACAATCCACAAGGAGGTGAACAACGGTCTCTTCCTCACCACAGACACCTCGAGGGCAACGTGCAGAGGGGGTGAGACTCCTGGTGTGTAGGAAGGATCTGACGGGGAGGGCCTTTCTCACCACCAGCCAAGCTACATCTTGGTGCTTGTTGGAAAGTTCTGGCGATGAGGCATTCTGCCAAATGACTTTGACATTCTGCTCGGGGAACTCAGAATCCCCAGGCCGGAGGAACGAGAGTCGTTTCCTCCCGACCAGATCGATGGCCCGTGGGACCCACCGTGGTGACCATTGCCTGTAGGAGCTGAGGTGCGGTATCGCACACTCCTGCAGAAACAACAGGTCAGCTTTGACCTTGGCAACGTAGTCCAAGGTCACAACACATCGCGTAGTAGATTTAATGCTACGCACATTAATGGACACAATCTTTACACCCATTTTTAAAGTATTTTATTGCTTACCAGACAGCTCCAGTCCTTTGCTCTGCTCCTGCACACCCAGATTGCCTCACTCTTGATGGGCTGAGGAAACTGTCCTGAACGTCCCCATTGGAGATGTTCCGCTCAGGTGGCATTCGCGAGTTCGTGCAAGGAGCGTGATTTAGATTGTTCTCTGTTGGAGAAGTCTCTCTGATCTATCCCCCCTCCAGGGTGTTGCTGCTCCCAGCTTCCCGCAGCTAGGATGCGCTGGACAAGCTGAGGGTGAAGTTGGGGTCTCCTCGTTGTCTCCAATGTTCTAGATTTCTGGTGTCTCCTCCTCCAACTCCCTAGAGCTTTGCCGCTTCTTCTGTAGGTGCCGCCCTTTCCCTTCTTCGTCTGAAGAGCAGCTGCCCTGGCCATCCGTGTCGGATGGGAGACGCCTCTTGCCACTTGTCTGGGAAGTGGCTTGGTCCCTTCTTAGCCCCTTCTTCCTTTTGGCTCTCTTCACCAGCTGCCACTCCCCCTGCTGCTTTCCCACTGCTGCCTCCTCCTCCTCCATTGATTCGCTCTCCTGAGGAGTGGGAGGTTCAGGGGGCAGTGCTGTTGATTGGCCGTCTGTTGCCCCAATCTTTTCCTCCCTCTTGTCTCTCTCTGTGTCTTGGCAACCTAGACCATTTCAAATTGGTTGCAGAAGTTGATCAGTCTCTGCGCCAACAGCGGATCCAAGGAGAAGACGGAGACATGGGGCAGAATCGACCCAGATTTGCACTAAGTACGGTAGCGGGAGTGTAAAACGATGCTGAGTCCGAGTCAGATGAGGAGCCTCTGTCACAGTTGCTGGAGCTGCAAAGGCAGGTTTGGGAACATCAGGAGGGGATGTCCGCTGCACTCCTCAGATTGCAAGGCACAATGGAGGAGTCCATCTGCCTTCACTCTGAATTGATAGCACCAGCATGCCAACGCACCGAGGTCAACACGGGTAGGATGGCGGCTGCCATGGAGACCTTGGTCCAGGACTTCACTCCTGCACTGCTGCGTGGGCTGAACTCTATCGCTGATGCCATAGTTGGCCTCCAATATGTACACGAGAGAGGGGTGTGGGGTAGCTCAATCTCACTCCAGCTACCCCTGCTCTTCAAGCAGTCAGCCTGGGGTCCCCAGTCACCCATAGGGAGGAGGATCAGCAGGTGCACACTCTGGACCCATCCATCCTGGTGTCTCCGAGAGTGGCCAACCCATCCGACTCCCCCCTCTCCCTGTGACCTCAGCAGCTCCAGCTCCACAGGCGGAGGAGGGAGCCACTGCCACACAGCAGGACCCTGAAAGCAGGCCGGTGCCCTCCAGGTCTCAGCACTCCAGAGAACACCAGCCTAAGTCACTGCAGAGGCTGCCTCCACCAAGGCAAAGCGGCAGGGTTAAGAAAATTAAGGACAATTAGTTACGCAGCCTGGACATGGGTGTTAATCACTTGTACATAATGTTTACTCTTGTCAATAAACTCCCAAGAATGGTTCCCTGTGTATGTCTCCTTGTTCTGATGAGCAGTGTTCTTGTCACTCAGATATGAAATCTTTCTGCACAAGATAAGGGCGGGTGTCTCAGTCCAGGGCTGCTTTACTGTGCAACATGCAGCTTTCAGACCACAGTGATGGTCCAGCCTCACACTCCCTGGACACGTTACTGATATCTGCACCTCGGCCATGCTGGTCATTGCTGCCAGAGTGTAGTGGGCAGGCACCACAGAGTTCCGTCAGTCTCTCTGTGTGTGGCTCTCAGCACCTTTAAGGAGGGGCTGGCCCCCATCTCTTCAGTGTCTGTGACCAGTGATGCTGTGCTCCTGAAGGGCTGAGGTGCTGGAGGTGGACAATGGATCAGATGCTTCTATGCGCCTTATGATTTTTTTTATTCATTCATGGGGATGTGGGTGTCACTGGCTGGCCCAGCATTTATTGCCCATCCCTAATTGCCCTTGAGGAGGCGGTGGTGAGCTGCCTTCTTGAACCGCTGCCCTCCCTGCAAGCGATCTGCCCTCGGCCAGATGGGAGTCGGACATTCTCAGTGCCCTCACTGCACGTTGTCGGTGGGGGGACGATTCCATCAGGCTGGCCTGATGATGATACCCTGATGTATGACAATGAGGTTCCCGATGTCCGTTGGTGGGTAACACAGCCTCCCCATCGGCAGGCTGAGTGGACGATGGCGAACTGGCTTCCCGAGGCCGTGAAACCACTTTCGCCACATTATCGGCTCACGCCACCGATCGTGCCCAACACCAGCGGGCATGGAAACTTCCACCCATCGTCCATGTGCAGGATGACTGGTCCTGCAGCTCAGCCCAACCTTTTGATATTAACTCAGAAACCCCACCCCCAACACCCCCGCCGCCCTCAGACCCCACTCCCCCAGGCCGACCTCAGATCCCCCCAACCACCCCAACCTCGGACCCCCAAAAGCCCTCCCACCCTTGGACCCCCCCCCAACCTCCATATATGACCTCAGAACCTCCCCCAATCTGCCCCCACCCCTCCCCGATCTGGGACCCCACCCCCCCCCCACCCCCACCCCGCCAAACACCCTGACCTCGGAGTCCCCCCCACCCACCCCCAACCTCAGCCCCACTCGACCTTGGCCCCACCACCCCTGGATTTCCAAAACCCCCCTGGACCTCCGACTACCCCCACCCTCTACCCCCAAAACGCCGACCCTCACGCACCCCCCTGGTCTCCCAACTCCCTTCCCCACACCGAGCATCCAACCGATTCCCCACCCCCCCCCAGTCTCCCAGACCACCCTCCCTACCGGAGCACCCACTCAGATGAAACCCCCTGTCCCCCCCAGGCCACCCCCTCAGACTACCCCAACCCGGACATCCCCAACCACCACTGACACTCCCAACCCCACTGTCCTTAGGCACTTACCTTCCCCTGGCCCATTAAACTTACCTGCTTTACAGCAGCAAGCGCCATAAAACAGGGGGCATGGCCTCCGTGAATACATTGGATGTAGACTTCACTGGGGCCTGCGAGAAGCCTTTCGATGCAGGCCCCAAGCAGCTCGGGCGAACATAAGTGTCAACATAATTTTCAACACCAGGTAAATCGGTATTTATTCTTTCTAATTTCTGAGGGCCAGCACTTTCTGGCACTAGTCGGAGGTTACAGTCCTATCAGCCTTGACACAAAGTGTAAAGTAGTCTGCTGGTACCTCCTGGCTGTATGATGGTAATAAAAACAGAAAATGCTGGCAAAACTCAGCAAGTCTGGCAGCATCTGTGGAGAGGGAAACAGAGTTAATGTCTCAGGTCTGTATGACTCTTCAGAGCTGAAGAGAGGTAGAAACGTGATGGATTTTATACTGTTCAGGAGGGGGTGGAGCAAGATAGAAGGTGGGAGCTCAGGAGATTGACAAAGATGTCATGGACACAAGACAAACGAAGTCAGTGCCACAGGCATGGGAGAGATTGGATATGAATCTGGACCATTTTGGATGGGCAGGAACTTCACGTGGAATCAATGGTGCTTTGTGAAGACTTGCCATATGCTCTTGACATGCCTCACATTTCTTGACTGACCATTCCAATGTCATTGTTCATACTCAGACAATAGACTGCCTCTCTTGTGAGTATTTTCATCCGATCTATGCCCATGTGTGAGCAATGAAGCTGTTGAAGAATATCAGGTCACAAAGGTTCCTGGTTGATGAGCTGCCTGCCTTTAACAGTGACTCCTGGCGGGGGGACACCTAGCTCATCCCGGTAAATCCAAAATGGCCTTCGATGTTCGTGGACATGCTGAATTGAAACAGGCCATCCTTTGATGATGGTTTTCCACAGTCTCTGTTGTGTAGAATCTTTCACAGGCTGCCTCGTTCACGGAACTGACAGGCCATGCGTCGCAGTCTCTCCACAAGGGATCTGCCTGCCTCTCAGCTCTTTAATTACTCAGCAGCCGCTCACCACTGTGTCTATCATCACAGCCACGATAGATATTTTCAGCATTCTCGAACAATTCGTCTTTGTTACAGTCTGACCAAAACGTCAAGTGTCTTCTCATACCTTGTAGCACAATCCAAGGCTGTTCACCATGTCGTACCTGCATTTAATTTTGCTACCACCTATCTGATCACTGCTAATCACCATGTCACCTTATTGGAATGATATAATACTTTGTGCCTATTTGCTACACAAAACACAAGGCACCGATCACTCATAAGGGATTGGGTAAACATGTTGTGGGTTCACTTATTAAGACTAGGTGCATGAGAACAGTTAGACATAGGTATAAAGTTTGAAGACAGCAGAGCTGTGTGTGTGTGTGTGTGTGTGTGTGCTCTATTCAAAGCAAAAGTGAAACTAAGACTGGATCACATGACACATTTCCCTTCTAGTGATGTCATGCTGATATCTCCTAAGGCATATTACAACAGCAATATTTGCTATTCCTGAGAAATGTTAATGACCAAACTTTGGTGTGCAGCACACAACTTCAAAGTTTGCGGATGATATAAAACTTGTGAAAACTGTGAGGAAGACAGTGTAGAACTTGAAAGGGACATGGACAAGTTGGCGGAATGGATGGGCAGGTGGCAAATGAAGTTCAATGTAGAGAAATATGACGTGATTCATTTTCGTAGGAAGAACATGGAGAGACAATACAAAATAAAGGATACAACTCTAAAGGGGTGAAGGAACAAAGGGACCTGGGTGGATATGTGCATAAATCATTGTTGGTGGCAGGACAGATTAAGGGAGGAGCTAATAAAGCACACATACATAAGAACATAAGAACTAGGAGCAGGGATAGGCAATTCCGCCCCTCGAGCCTGCCCCGCCATTTATTACGATCATGGCTGATCTCATTTCAGCCTCAGCTCTAATTTCCCGCCCTCTCCCAATAACCTTTCACCCCATTACTTATTAAAAATCTATCTCTTCCTCAACTTTATTCAGCGTTCTGGTATCCACTGCACTCTGAGGTAGTGAATTCCATAGGTTCATGACCCTTTGAGAAAAGCAATTCCTCTTCATCTCGGATTTAAATCTACCACCCCTTAGCCTAAAGCTATGGCCTCTTGTTCCAGAATGCCCCACAAGGGGAAACATCCGCTTCACGTCTACTTTGTCTATCCCCTTTAGCATCTTATATACCTCAATTAGATCTCCTCTCATCCTTCTAAACTCTAGCGAGTATAGGCCTAAACTGCTCAATCTCTCCTCATAAGACAAGCCCCACATCTCTGGAATCAATCTAGTGAACCTCCTCTGAACCGCCTCCAGTGCAACAACATCCTTCCTCAAGTAAGGGGACCAAAACTGTGCACAGTACTCTAGGTGCTGTCTCACCAATACCTTGTACAGTTGCAACAACAGTTCCCTATTTTTATACTCTATTCCTTTAGCAATAAATGCCAAAATTCCATTTGCCTTCCTTATTACCTGCTGTACCTGCATACTAGCTTTCAGTGATTCATGCACGAGGACACCCAGATCCCTCTGCACTGAAGCATTCTGAAGTTTCTCTCCATTTAAATAATAAGTTTTTATTCTTCCGACCACAATGGATAACCTCACACTTATCTACGTTAAACTCCATCTGCCAAATTTTGGCCCATTCACCTAACCTGTCCATATCCATTTGTAAATTTCATATTTCTTCATTGCAACTTACTTTCCCACCTATTTTGGTGTCATCTGCAAATTTAGCTACAGTACCTTCTATCCCTGAATCCAAGTCATTCATATCCTGGTCTTTATTAATAGGGGCATAAAGTACACGAGCAAGGAGGTTATGTTGAACTTGTCTAAGTCACTAGTTCAGCCTCAGCTAGAGCATTCCATCCAGTTCTGGATACTGCACTTTAGGAAGGATGTGAAGGCATCAGAATGAGTGTAGAAAAGACTCACGAGAATGTTTCCAGGGATGGGGAACTTCAGTTAAGAGAATAGATTGGAGAAGTTAGGATTGTTTTCTATGAGATAAGAAAGCTGAGAGGAGGTTTGAAAGAGATATTCAAAATCATGAGGGGTTTGGGCAGAGTAGATAGGGAGAAACTGTAAAACTCGTAAAAGGATCGAGAGTGAGAGGGCACAGGTTTAAAGTAATTACTGAAAGAAACCAAAGTGATCTGAGGAGAAACTTGTTCACACAGTTGGTTGTAAGGGTCTGGGAATGCACTACCTGAGAGTGCGGTGGAAGCAGGTTCAATTGAAACATTCCAAAGGGAGGTAGGCTGTTGTCTGCAAGGGAAGAATGTGCAGGGTTACAGGGAGAAGGCAGGGAATGCCATTAGGTGAGTTGCTCGTTCAGAGAGCTGCTGCAGACATGAAGGGTCAATTGGCTTCCTTCTGCACTGTAACAATTCTCTGATTCTGTCTGGACGAAGCTGGCCCAGAATTTTTGCACCTTTTTACATCACATTTCCACATGGCCATCTGCGCCTGTAACTCCCCAATCTTATTTAACACACTCCGTGCATTCACAGTAATCCTGATTTAGGCTCCTTTACTTTGACCCCAGCTCTTGACATATCATTCCCTGCTCTAGTGCTATCCATCTCTCATATTCTGTGCCCCTTGGTATTCCTCTCTAACACCGAGTTAGTTTAAAACCTCCCCAAAGGCACTCGCAAAACACGCTGTAAGAAACTCAGACCCCTCCTGTTCAGGTGCAATGAGTCCGGTCTGTACATGTCCAATCTCTCCCGGAGCCACTCCCAACATCCAAAGAATCCAAAGCATTTCCCTCCATACTTCATTCTTAAAATTCTTTCATGGGATGTGGGTGTCGCTGGCAAGGCCAGCATTTGTTGCCCATCCCTAATTGCCCTTGAACTAACTAACCTTGCTAGGGCCATTTCAGAGGGCAGTTAAGAGTCAAGCACATTGCTGCAGGTCTGGAGTCACATGTAGGACCAGGTAAGAATAGACATTCCCTAAAGAGCATTAGCGAACCAGATGGGTTTTTGCAACAGTCAATGATATTTTCATGGTCACTATCACTGAGATTTGCTATTCCAGATTTATTGACTGAATTTAAATTCCACCAGCTGCTGTGGTGGGATCTGAACCCATGTCCCCAGAGCATCAGCTTGTGCCCCTGGATTACTAGTCCAGTGACATCACAATGCCACTGTCTCCCCCTGTTCATCTGCTTTATTGTCCTATTTCTGCACATGGTGCTTGGAGCAATCACTGCTTTTGTGGTCCTGCCTGTTCACTAAACTCTGACTGCAGGACCACATTCCTTTTTCTACCTATGTCGTATGTAGCAATGTGGACCAAGGCTGCTGAATGTTCACCAGCCCCCACCCACTTCCTGCCCACCCACCCCCTCAGGATGCTCTGCAACCGCTCAGTGACATCCTTGACCATAGCAGCAGCGAGGCAACACACCATCCTGGATTCACGTCCGCAGTCTCGGGAATGCCTATCTATTCCCCTAACTATCGAATCACCTCTCACCATTGTTCCTCCAGACTTCTTACTCCCATCCTGTGCAGCAGTGTCACCTGTGGTGTCATGGGTTTGGCCATTGCTGCATTCCCCAGATGGACCAGCACTCTCATCAGTATCAAGAACTGAGTACTGGCTGGAGAGTGGGATGCACTCAGGGGACTCCTGTACCCAGACTTTGAAGTTATCATTTAACTCACTTAATATTAAAGTACAAAAGTGAAGTTACCCTTTCTTTCCTCAAGGAGTGAAGGTAGAGGCAACAGGAGGAACCAAAGCAAGGCCAGGCAAGGCAGAGGCTCCACCATCCCAATCAAAACGGTTTATTTTTTCAAAATATACTTTATTCATAAAATATTTAAAAGATCATTCGACAACATTTCAAATTGTCAATAATATTCAATCTCTGGATTGCTCCAAGTACCACACACACGAATAGGACAATAAAGCAGATGAACAGGGGGAGACAGTGGTGTCATTGTGATGTCACTAGACTAGTAATCCAGGGGCACAAGCTGATTCTCTGGGGCCATGGGTTCAAATCCCACCACAGCAGCTGGTGGAATTTAAATTAAAGTGCAATAATGTTCAACTTTTCTCCATGGAGCCTGTTGCATTCTGAGCTGCCTCAATACAATTGTGATACCTGATATTTGCTATACATACTCAATGTCAGTCATACAGCCTGAGGGGTCTATACAGTTCCCAGCCCCTCGGTGCCCTATGGCTGAAAGGTCTTAGACAGCGATCTTTCCCCATTGAGCCTTTGTGGCGGCTGCCCCAAGCTTTAGTGCGTCCCTCAGCACGTAGTCCTGGACCTTGGAATGTGCCAGTCTGCAACACTCGGTCAGTGACAACTCTTTGCACTGGAAGACCAACAAGTTTCAGGCAGACCAAAGAGCGTCTTTCACCGAGTTGATGAGCCTCCAGCTGCAGTTGATGTTTGTCTCGGTGTGTGTCCCTGGGAACAGCCCGTAGAGCACAGAGTCCTGTGTCACAGAACTGCTCAGGATGAACCTCAACAGAAACCACTGCATCTCTCTCCAGACCTTCTTTGCAAAGGCACAATCCACAAGGAGGTGAACAACGGTCTCGTCCCCACCACAACCACCTCGAGGGCAACGTGCGGCATAGCAGAGACTTTGGGCGTGCATGAAGGCTCTGATGGAGAGTGCACTTCTCACCACCAGCCAAGTCTTGGTGCATTTTCGATCTTCACATAAGGTGGGAGATGGAGGCAAAATACTGCGGATGCTGGAAATCTGAAACGGGAATAAAAAAATGCTGGAAAAACTCAGCAGGTCTGACAGCACCTGTGGAGAGAAAGACAGAGTTAACGTTTCGAGTCCGTATGACTCTTCATCGGAACTAATGGGCAGTAGAAATGTGGTGAAATATATACTGTTTAAGGGGGGCAGAACAGGTGGAGCTGGATAGAAGGCCAGCGATAGGTGAGGGCAAAGGAGAGATTGCAAAAGATGTAATTAGCAAAAGATCCAAGCGCTGTTAATAGTGGTGATATTGGCTAAAGGATGCACTAAGAGTGGAAAGCAGAATGTGGTAATGGCAGGACCGGGGTGAGCACTCTGGGTAGTGACAGGTGGCCCTAGGCCGAGGGAGGGGACGGTGGTGTGAAAAAAGATCGGAAAAGCTAAAAGCTGGAGATAAAACAATGAATGAAAATGGAAATAAATTTTTTAAATAAACAGTGGGGGGATAAAATAATTAAATAAAAATGTAAAAATAATAAAGAATAAGCAAAAAAGGGTGTTTCAAAAGGGGGTGGGGATGGAGGAGAGAGTTCATGATCTAAAATTGTTGAACTCAATATTCAGTCCGGAAGGCTGTAAAGTGCCTAGGCGGAAGATGAGGTGCTGTTCCTCCAGTTTACGTTGGGCTTCACTGGAACAATGCAGCAAGCCAAGGACAGACATGTGGGCATGAGAGCAGGGTGGAGTGTTAAAATGGCAAGCGACAGGGAGGTCTGGGTCATGCTTGCGGACAGACCAAAGGTGTTCTGCAAAGCGGTCACCCAGTCTGTGTTTGGTCTCTCCAATGTAGAGGAAACCACATTGGGAGCAGCGAATGCAGTAGACTTAGTTGAGGCAAGTGCAAGTGAAATGCTGCTTCACTTGAAAGGAGTGTTTGGGCCCTTGGACGGTGAGGAGAGAGGAAGTGAAGGGGCAGGTGTTACACCTTCTGCAGTTGCATGGGAAGGTGCCGTGGGAGGGGTTTGAGGTGTAGGTGGTGATGGAGGAGTGGACCAGGGTGTCCCAGAGGGAATGATCCCTGCGGAATGCCGACAGTGGGGTGAAGGGAAGATGTGTTTGGTGGTGGCATCATGCTGGAGTTGGCAGAAATGGCGGAGGATGATCCTTTGAACACGGAGGCTGGTGGGGTGATAAGTGAGGACAAGGGGGACCCTATCATGTTTCTGGGAGGGAGAGGAAGGTGGGAGGGCAGAGGTGCGGGAGTTGGGCCGGTCACGGTTGAGGGCCCTGTCAACCACTGTGGGTGGAAAACCTCGGTTAAGGAAGAAGGAGGACATGTCAGAGGAACTGTTTTTGAAGGTAGCATCATCGGAACAGATGCGACGGAGGCGAAGGAACTGAGAGAATGGGATGGAGTCCTTACAGGAAGCGAGGTGTGAGGAGCTGTAGTCGAGGTAGCTGTGGGAGTCGGTAGGCTTGTAATGGATATCGGTGGACAGTCTATCACCAGAAATTGAGACAGAGAGGTCAAGGAAGGGAAGGGAAGTGTCAGAGATGGACCATGTGAAAATGATGGAGGGGTGGAAATTGGAAACAAAATTGATAAATTTTTGCAGGTCCAGAAGGGAACATGAAGCAGCACCGAAGTAATCATCGATGTACAGAAAGAGTTGAGGGAGAAGGCCTGAGTAGGACTGGAACAAGGAATGTTCCACATACCCCATAAAGAGGCAGGCATAGCTGGGGCCCTAGGTATGAGTACTGAACACTCAGCATCAGAGAGGGGAAGATCATAGGGTGTGGTGAATACACGGCCAGGGCTGGGATTGGAAGACGGAATGGGGACAGCGGGAAGGGCAGGGGTGCAGGATCCTGGATGGGCGTTGGTGTCGATGAGTTGTTGGAGCTTGTGTTCCTTTGCACCTGAAAGAAAGAGACAAAGTTTCTTGTTAAGGCATCAGATCAGACGAAGAATAAAACGAAACTGGGGGCAAGGACAGCTTAGAGATAGGCTGCTGAAGGGAGAGGTCGAGAGTATTCATGTGGCAGCGCATGGTACTGAGTGTGGATCTCAGGATGTGATGAGAACAGCAGTCCGGGGAGTGTTGTATGTCCCGGAGATACCTGTAATCCTGGGTGGGTTCAAAACACAAGGGATGGAACTTCAGTTGGAATCCATGTGGGGTAATTCGGAAATGGAGACAGTCACTGAGGGAGGAAATATGGCTGTGAAAGTGAAATTTAGTAAACACCTTGTGAAGATGGCTTGGGGTGTTTGCCACGGTGCAGGAGTGAGGCAGACCTGCTGGCTACTCAGTCTCAATTACGACCTGCAAATCTTGTTATAAACCCGGAGGCCCCCTTGCATCATTGTGGGAGCTGCCTATCTTTTACCAGGAAATGATAAGGATCTGGAACGTGGTCACATCCAGCAGGAGCTCCCTCATCAGAAATGGTGTCCGTTCTCCAGGTATAACCTCATCCTGTGCTCTCCAGACTCATAACTCTTGTAGGTCAATGGGTAACTTGAGATATTTAATCTTCGTGTTGGTCCTTCAAGGCAAAAAATGACCAGCATCGCTGGGCAGGTACGTGACTACTCAGTCTGATCTCAGTGGCCTCTGCATCAAATTCCATCTATAAGTGGGACAGCAACCGCAGGGTCGCAAGTTCCCTCTTTCATTCAATACAGGATGTAGGCTTTCCTGGCTGGGCCCCAGCATTTATTGGCCTATCCCTGGTTGCCCTTGAGAAGGTGGTGAGGGTGAGCTGCCTTCTTGAGCCGCTGCGGTCCATAGGGGGGGCAGGGGGGTGGGGTTGGGTGTAGGTACACCCATGGCGCTGTTAGGGAGTGGGGGGGGAACTTCGACCCACTGACAGCAAAGGAACGGCCTATTTGTTTCTAAGCCAGGGTGGTCACTCAGAGGGGAGGCTGCATTGTCCTTGTAAGTGGCTCTGGGCTGGGGAAGTAGGAGCCGATAGTGACCTGAGACCACTTGCCGCAGATAATACCATGTTCACAAACCTACTGGTAGACGTTTCTTTCCATAATAAGGAGGGAGATGGAAGAGGAATCCAAGAGTTGGCATCCCCGTACAGATTGTAGGGGGAGCCCCGACCACCTCCCCAGCCCAAAAATTGCCTCGTATAGCTTACAGGCAGGAGAAGAAGAGACCGATGTCGCCGCCTGAACCCCTCCGCGCTCTCATGTCCTACAGAACTAATGACTTTTACATCAAGGTGACTGCACACGGACCGCGCGGCCCGACGCAACCGTTCGAAACGATCTCTTTTCAGCAGCTAAGCCCACGCCGACATTTGTAATCGGAATTTAAAATGAATAGGTAAACCGTTTCTCAGAGCGGCAGCGCAAGTCTTCCCGTTTGCCCGCCTTCTTATTTGCATATCCCCGCCCGGCCGCGCGTTACGTGGGGTTTAGCGTCACCCCGCCCCCCCCCCCCCCCACAACAACGAGCCGCTGAATGGGTCAGGGAATGGCAATCTTAGCAAAAGCCCGCCCTTCCCTTTTTCTGATTGGTTTATATTCATGCCACTCAGTCTGGTTGCAGCCACTTGGTTGGTCACTGGTTTTTTGGGTGGGGGCGGGGCCGTTGCTTGTGTGTTGCCTCCCTCTGGGGCAGTCCCTCAGGATCCACTCCCTTGTTCCCACTCAGATACCTCTGGGTTTTCAGGGGGGCTGATAAATCCGATGCACCACCCACAGGTTCTGCCCCCCTGTGGGGCAGGTGGTGTTGGGAGGGTTGGCCACACGGGTTTGTTTGGAGAGGGGGGATGGTGACACATTGCTGCGGGCAGACTGGAATATACCCAATGACCCAGCCTTCACTGCAACCAATAGAACCACAAACCAGGGGGTACATAACACCGTTAGGGTGGCGGTGAAAGAGAGTGAAGGGGGTACACCCATCGACTGTGCCATCTTCAATAAGAGAATCCTGTGGACTCGAAGTTGTGGACGTCTACTGTCTGCAGGACCTCCCCAGCGCTGGATACTCCGATGTGACCTTCAAGAATGTTGCTGCCGGCATGAAGTTCCTGAAGGTGTTCGAGGAGATGAGAGACCAGCCACAGCTGAGAATCCTCACGGTGGAGCCGATGCAATGGGATCACGTGGTGACTGTGCATCTCTACAACCTCCCCATGTTCCTGTGGCCGATGTGCTCACCTTCCTCAACAGGTACCTCGACAAGGTTGGGAACTGCACCGAGGTCAAGGACGCCTTTGGGATTTGGACCAGCAAACGGCCGGTCAAGGTGACTCTCAGGATGGACGGTAAGGGAGCAATCCCCCACCCTCCTTCCAGCTTCACTATCGGGGGAAGTTGCAGTGACCTTACCTGAACGTTGTTAAGCCTGTGGTAAACCTGGTCATGTGGCGGCCAACTGCAGCACTGTCCTCAGGAAGGGCACCAGACAAAGGACTGCAAACAGACTAAATGCTGCAACTTGGCAGATCAAAGTGACACTGAGGATGAACAGTGAGGGAGCAATCCCCCACCCTCCCTCCAGCTTCGCTATCAGGGGTAGCTGTGGCTACCATGTACACGACGGGCAGCACCAAGTTTGTTGTTCCTGTGGCAAATCTGGTCATGTCATAGCCAACTGCAGCACTGCGGTCAGCAAGAACTGCAAACAGGAACAGCATCAGGCTAAGGACTAAGTGCTGCAACCTGTGTGGCAAGGCAGGCCATCTCAACAAGACCTGCCCCAAACACTGCCTCACTTGTGCAGCGGCTTTGCAAACCAAGGAGGGCCAAGCCGACAGAATGGCGAGTGTGGCTACCGTCAGAGAGACTCGCAGCCTCCACCCATCAAGGCCTCGAGGGAACAGAATGGGACAAAGGAGGACAGAGAGAGAGAGAGACAAGAGGAAGGAAGAGAGTGAGGTAGCAGACGACCAAGTACCAGCACTCTCCCCTGAACCTCCAACTCCTCAGCAGAGCGAATCAGTGGAGGAGGAACCAGCAGAGGAACAACTGGGGAAATGGCAGCTGGTGAAGAGGACCAGAAAGAAGAAGGGGCTAAGAAGGGACCAAGCCACTTCCCAGACAAGTGGCAAGAGGCGTCTCCCATCCGACATGGATGACAAGGGCAGCTGCTCTTTGGACAAAGGACAAGGGCGGCACCTGCAGAGGAAGCGGCAAAGCTCTAGGGAGTTGGATAAGGAAACACCGGAACTCCAGAAGCCAGCATACGCCAACCTCGACCAGAAGGTGAAGAGGCCAGCCCACCTCAGCCCCAGGTATCTGGGAGCAGTGACGCTCTCGGCATTTCCCAGCTCCGGGAAGCCGGGAGCAGCAACGCCCCAGAAGGGGAATAGATCAGAAAGACTTCTCCAACAAAGAACAATTCAAACCTCACTCCTTGCATGAAGCCCCCATTGAGCGGAACATCTCCAACGGGGAGGTTCAGGACAGTTTCCTCAGTCCAGCACAAGTGAGACAATTTGTGAACACCATGGGTATGCAGGAGCAGACCAAAGGTCTGGAACTCTCAGAGACAAGAGGTCTGGTAAGCAAAAAAAATGATTAAAAATGGGGATAAAGATTGTGTCCATTAACATGCGTAACGTTAAATCTACACAATATGTTGCGACCTTGGACTACCTTGCCAAGGTCAAAGCTGACCTGTTGTTTCTGCAGGAGTGTGCGATACCGCACCTCAGCTCCTACAGGCAATGGTCACCATGGTGGGTCCCATGGGCCATCGATCTGGTCGGGAGGAAACGACTCTCGTTCCTCCGGCCTGGGTATTCTGCTGCGGGGAGGCAGCTTCACCGTCTCCCAGGCTAAGGAGGTGGTGGGCGGGCGCCTCCTCGTAACAGACCTATTTATATAAGAATGCTCAGCTCCGGTTAGAGAAACCCTACTTTGAGTCACTGACACACTGGTGGGAAGCGATCAAGGGAAACATCAAGAGGTTTTTCATCCTCAAAGGCACCCAGAAAGCTAGAAAGGAACAGAGGGAAATGTCCCGACTCCAGAAAAACAAGCAGCATCTGCTCCAGCTGCAGTCGATGGGGGTCAATGTCAAGGAGGAACTCCAAGAGGTGAAGAGCCAGCAAGCCTCGCTCTTTGCCTCAGAGGCCTCCAAGATCATCTTCCGTTCCAGAGTCCGCTCCGTGGAGCAGGATGAGACGTGCTCACGTTTTTTCTTCCAAAAGGTACACAGAGAGAGTTCTGTGATCAGCAGCCTGAAGGAGGAAGACGGCTCAGTAAAGTCATCACAGTCCCACATTTTGAGGATCAGCAAATCCTTTTATGCCGGATTCTATGACGTGAAGCCCACAGACAGCACGGCCACCCAGTCCTTCCTGTCCTCTATCACGGAGGTCTTAGACGACAGTACACGGGAGAGTCTGGACAAACCGCTAACTCCTGATGAACTGACTGAGGCCCTTGAGTCCTTCAAGAAGAGTAAAACTCCCGGAAGCGACGGCTTGCTGGCGGAGTTGTATTCGACTCTGTGGGACTGGATCGGCCCGGACCTGCTAGAAGTGTACGAGAGTATGCTCCTGGCCAGCAGTATGTCAGAATCCATGAGGAAAGGCATCATCACCCTCATCTACAAGCACAAGGGGGAAAGGGAGGAAATTAGAAATTGGCGACCCATTTCACTGTTGAACGTGGACTCTAAAATCCTGTCTAAGGTCATCGCCACAGAGACACAGTGGGGAAAGGTCACTGCCGGATTGGTTTCAGCCATAGTGCACCGAGGGGCTGGGAATTATATCGACCCCACTGCCTGTAGACTCACATTGAATGTATACAGTGAATGTTACCACAGAGTGCAACATGTTCTCTTAAGAAAATTTGAATATCGTTGCACTTTCTGTCATGACCATTTTGAAATGTTTTGTAACATCCTTTTAGATATTTTATGCATAAAGTATATTTTTGCATATAAATGTTCAATATGCAATCCGCAGGTTCTGCCCCCCTGTGGGGCAGGTGGTGTTGGGAGGGTCGGCCACACGGGTTTGTTTGGAGTTTCCTGCTCTCCCTCCGATGCCTCGACTTGACCTCTGCACATTCCCGATGAAGTCTCTGGATGTGTTCGGTGCCGTCCCGAATGAGCGTTCTCCATTTCACTGGGTCACAAGCCAGGGTCTCCCATGTCTCTGTGGGTCTGTCTGACCTCTTCAGGGACGTTCTGGGGGCATCGCTAAAGCGTTTCCAGTGTCTTCCAGGGAATCTGCTGTTGCGGCCGAGTTCCGAGTGGAGCAGTTGCTTTGGGAATCTGGCGTCAGGCATACGGACAACATGTCCCACCCAGTGGAGCTGGTTTTGAGTGATTGGCACCTCGATGCTGGGCAAGTTGCCTTGGGGGAGGACGCTGTTGGAGACCGTCTTGTTTGACCCCAGTTTTCAATGAGATAGGGTTTGTGGTGGTTCCGTTGGTGAGGGTCACGGCTTGATCTCATCATGGAGGAGGTGGAGGATGGTGTCAAATTTCTGAGCGCTGTCAAATTTGAGGAGGATACTCCAGAAGCCTTTGTGGTTGAGGGTCACAGGTTTTTATGATGGTGAAAAGGGCCGTGTACAGTGGTTGGTGCTGTTCCTTGTACTTTTCCTGAATTTGCCGCTCAGTGAAGATCACGTCTGTGCTGCCTCTCGATGGGTGAAACCTGCACTGCGACGCTGGACAGAGTTTCTCAGTCACTGGGTGGAGGTGGTTCAGGAGGATCCTTGGAATGATCTTCCCTGTGACAGACACAGGGAGACTCCCCTGTAAATATGGTCGGACTTCTGTCTCTCCTCGGATACAGTCATGATCACAGCCTCCCTGAGATTGCCCGGCACCAGCTCTTCCTCCCAGGTGAGGGATATTAACGTCTGCAGCCGTGTGAGGAGTGTATCTCCAACATGTTCCAGAATTTCATCCAGGATTCCATCTGCTCCAGAGGCCTTGCTGTTATTCAAATGTCGAATGGCTTTTTCAACTTGGCTCCGGACCGGAGACTGAGCCGGACGGGGTAGTGAGGAATGGAGTTGAGGATATTAGATTTGAAGACAGGATTTTGGTTGAGGATTTCTTCCGAGTATTCTCTCCAGTGAGCACCGACTGCTTCCCTGTCCTGGATGAGCTCCCTTCCATGCTGGGCTCTCAGCAGGATGGGGCCTTGAGTGCTTGGGCTGTGAATCACCTTGACAACGCTGAAGAAACCAGATCTTTAACAGAGCTAACAGGGTCAGTCGGGGGATGGGCTTCAGAGACAGGCTGTTTAAACCCAACAGTTAACTTGAAGCTTGGGTTAAAATGCAGCCACTGTCAGAATCAGGTGATCTTAATCAGCAGCAGTGAGGACTTAGAGGGGAGACAGAGCAATGGATGGCAGCAGATGACCATGGATAGACGGGCAGAGTGAGGAACTCCCTATGGAGCTCTCTGCACAGCAGCCATCTTGCCTAATACCTGCAGCCGCCCACTGTTGGAGACTCATGCATTTTTATAGCACCTTTCACCGCCACTGGAAGTCTCAAAGCACTTTCCGGTCAATGAAGTACCTTTTGAAGTGGTCACTGTTATAATGTGGGAGATGCCACATCCAAGCTCTGGACAGTAAGCTCCCATAAACAGTAATGTGACAATCAGCTGATAAACCTACTCTTAGTTGAGAGATAAATATTGGCCAGGACACCGGGGAAAACTCCCCTGCTGTTCTCTGACATAGTACCATGGGAGCTGAGAGGGCAGATGGGGCCATAGTTTAACATCTTTAACAAAACACAGTGTCTCCGACAGTGAAGCATTCCCTAAGCAATCTCCCTTACTTAGGAAGTGTCAACCAACGTTTATTATGCCCAAGTCCTGGGGTGGGATTTGAACCCACAGCTTCCTAGCTCAGAGACAAGACTGAACCACAACAGCAACGCTCAGAAGTGGGAAAGAAGAACTACCTGAACCTTTCCTTCCTCCTTTCCAATTACTCCAATTATCAACTTTCAATCCTCTGGAGCTCCCTTCTCTCTGTTTCATGTGGTTGGCTCGTACACATCGGTGCTGGACCTGCTCGATTTTTTGATGACCCCTTTGACAATTTTCACCACTGCCTCGTCCTTTCCTTTTGACTGAGGACGATGTGGAGATGATGTGTGGGGCTGACACTCCCAATCATTCACACAGAGGCTGAATTCTTCACTTGTGAACTCAGGGCCATTGTCACTCACCACAATGTCAGAGATGCTCCTCACTGAGGTCCAGGGTGCAATAAAGTCTGTAGCATTCTTTCCCCAGCATTGATAACAGAGTTTCCTGTTGGCTGGTTGCTTAACAGACTCGTGTCTGTTCAGATTCTTGTTTAACTCTGTGACAAATTTCATTGTTCTCCCACTGAGACTGAAGAGTTTCCAATTTATTTTCAAATCTCCCTTCCTCTCCATAGGAACTGGTTCTGGAATATTGAAAGCCATTCTGACTCACCCAGCAGTTGATGCCCTGTACAATGTTGCTGACTGAATTTTTAATTATTCTTGCTCTCTTACAGCAATCAAAATCCACTCATAACCAGCCGCACGCTCCTGACACCATGTTTCATGTGGTCGGTAAGAATGGCTTCTGCGCTAAGCCTTTGTTTCACCCAAGTTGGCCTCAGTGATCACATGACTGTGACGGGACACAGTTTTATTAGACTGGGGGTTCACCCAGTAACAATGAAGGAATAGTGATGTGTGCTTAAGAAACTGTAATATTTCTGTCTGATTTAATCGTACTTATAATCAAAATTTGTGGCTTGGAGTTAGGGAAGCTGTTCAACTTAGGGCTATAGTGATAGTGTAAATAAAACACAAAATGCTGTTGGCTCTATACAGCTGCAAGATTTTTTTTTGCAAAATATACTTTATTCGTAAAATATCTGGAAGAACATTCCAAACCATTTCAAAATCACCATCACAAAAGTACAATCAGATTCAACTTTTACACATGGATCACAAGGTGTATCAATACAATCAATGAATATTTACAATCATTTCAATATGGTCAATGCAGACAATCAGACAATGGGATTGGAGTTATCAACATACATCATGTTGCACTCTGAGGTGCTTCAATACAATTACAATACAATTAGTATTCACTACAGACATTCATTTTGAGCTGTACAGTCCGAGGGGTCTATACAGTTCCCAGCCCCTTGGTGCCCTATGGCTGAAAGGTCTTAGACAGTGACCTTTCCCCATTGAGCCTTTGCGGCGGCTGCCCCAAGCTTTAATGTGTCCCTCAGCACGTAGTCCTGGACCTTGGAATGTGTCAGTCTGCAACACTCGGTCGGGGACAATTCTTTGCAGCTGCAGGATAGTTTCATCCTTTGCAGATTACAGGGACACGGAAACCCATGTGAGACTACTTTGCATTTTCCTCCTCTCTGATCCCTCCTATTACTGAGCTACTCTTCACTCTAATGCTGCATGTCTGTCCCAGCCCTTTGTACATCTGGTGTCGCCTCTCAGGTGCTTCATCCTGGTGCCCAACTCCCTGTTAAATTAATTTAAACCCTCACTCACAGCAAGAGTGAATCTTCCTACGAGAATACTGGTCCCAGCTCTTCTGAGGTTCAACCCGAACACTGGGTTGACCAGGTCCCTCCTTCCCCTGACCTGGTCCCAATGCCCCAGCAATCCGAATCTCTCCCTGCTGGACCATTTTTCCCGAAACATGTTAACTTGTTTTATCCTATTATTTTTTTCCAAAATTATGCTTTTTTCATAGGGTTTGTAAAAGTACTTTATGAAACATTTGAACTTGAAATTTACAGAAAGTACAATAAAGATTCAATTAGTCTCCATCCAGTATGTTCCACTCTTTGACGCCTTTAGACAGTTGTATTACTCTTGGTTTTCACAAGGCACATTTCATATCTATTATTCCCGTTGTCACTAATGTGACACTGGGAGTAATCTAGGAATTGCTATCTTTGAGGTTTTGTCCTTTCATTTCCTCCCGAACTCCTGGAACACTGACTGCGGAACCTCAGCCGACAGAGCGCTTTGGGAGAGTCTAAAAACAGCGCGGGAAACTACGGCAGCACCAGAGCAGCAATTTCCATCGGGAGAGAGGACTCTGCAACAGCAGAATCCATGTTCAGAAGGGACGAACCAGTGTAATATCACAGTGATGCAGGTAAGTGGTCGGCTGGTGAGTGTTTTCTTTTTCTCTCTTAAACTGCATTACAGCTCGATTGGTGAAATACATCAGGGGCTCTGAACCAGGGATCTGCTGCCCCCTCGGGTTATGGAAGAAGGTTTCAAATGGCCTGGTAATGCAAACCAGAGATGGACAGGACCAGGCCTGTACGCTGCCACTTTCACCATCCAAACAGCATCTTTTCTACCACTCCTGGTTTCTCCGATGGTAAAATCCAGTTGTTCACCTGATTGTTGTTTCTCTTTCTTTCAGCTACTGTCCCTCTGGCCTGGTCACGGAAGCACAGAATTGTGTTTTTTTTAATTCATTCACGGGATGTGGGCTTCGCTGGCTGGGCCCAGCATTTATCGCCCATCCCTAATTGCCCCTTGAGAAGTTGGTGGTGAGCTGCTTTCTTCAACTGCTGCAATCCATGTTTTTTTCTGAAAAATATACTTTATTCATAAAATATCTGGAAGAACGTTCCAAACCATTTCAAAATCACCATCACAAAAGTACAATCAGGTCCAACTTTTACACATGGATCACAAGGTGCATCAATACAATCAATGAATATTACAGTCATTTCAATATGGTCAATGCAGACAATCAGACAATGGGATTGGAGTTATCAACATGCATCATGTTGCACTCTGAGGTGCTTCAATACAATTATAATATAATTAGTATTCAATGCTGAAATTCATTTTGAGCTGTACAGTCCGAGGGGTCTAAACAGTTCCCAGCCCCTCGGTGCCCTGTGGCAGAAATGTCTTAGACAGCGACCTTTCCCCATTGAGACTTTGCAGTGGCTGCCCCAAGCTTTAGTGCGTCCCTCAGCACGTAGTCCTGGACCTTGGAATGTGCCAGTCTGCAACACTCGGTCAGGGACAACTCTTTGCGCTGGAAAACCAACAAGTTTCGGGCAGACCAAAGAGCGTCTTTCACCGAGTTGATGATCCTCCAGCTGCAGTTGATGTTTGTCTCGGTGTGTGTCCCCGGGAACAGCCCGTAGAGCACAGAGTCCTGTGTCACAGAACTGCTCGGGATGAACCTCGACAGAAACCACTGCATCTCTCTCCAGACCATCTTTGCAAAGGCACAATCCACAAGGAGGTGAACAACGGTCTCTTCCCCACCACAGCCACCTCAAGGGCAACGTGCAGAGGAGGTGAGACTCCTGGTGTGTAGGAAGGATCTGACAGGGAGGGCCTTTCTCACCACCAGCCCAGCAACGTCTTGGTGCGTGTTGGAAAGTTCTGGCGATGAGGCATTCTGCCAAATGACTTTGTCAGTCTGCTCAGGGAACCATCCCACAGGATCCACCCTCTCCTTTTCCCTCAGGGCCTCTAAGACATCACGTGCCGACCACTGCCTGATGGACTTGTGGTCAAAGGTGTTTCTCTGCATAAATTTTCCCACCAGGGACAGGTGGTACGGCACGGTCCAGCTACTTGGAGCGTTCCACAGCAGCGTGGCCAGACCCATCCTTCACAACACCGGGGACAGGAGAACCTCAGCACGTAGTGACACTTGGTGTTTGCATACTGAGGGTCTACGCACAGCTTGATGCAGCCACACACAAAGGTGGCCATCAGTATGAGGGCGATGTTGGGCACGTTTTTTCCCCCTTTATCTAGAGGTTTGTACATCGCATCCCTGCGGACATGATCCATTTTCAACCTCCAGGTAAAGCGAAAGATGGCTCGGGTGATCGCCATCGCACAGGAGTCTGGAATGGGCCAGACTTGCACCACGTACAACAACAGCGAGAGTGCCTCACACCTGATGACCATGTTCTTACCCGCAATGGAGAGGGAGCATCGCTCCCACATGCCCAGTTTCCTTTTCACCATAGACACTCTCTCCTTCCAGTTTCTAACGCATGCCCCAGTCCCTCCGAACCATATCGCCAGCACCTTCAGGCCGTCAGCCCTGACAGTGAAGGGGACAAAGGATCGGTCAGCCCAGTTCCCAAAGAACATGGCCTTGCTCTTCCCATGATTTACCTTGGCTCCCGAGGCCAGTTCGAACTGGTCACAGATGTGGATCAGTCTGCACACCGACAGCGGATCCGAGCAGAAGATGGTGACATCGTCCATGTACAGGGAGACTTTGATCTGAGTGCCTCCACTACCTGGGATCGTCACTCCTCTTATGCCCGGATCCTTCCTGATGGACTCAGCAAAGGGTTCTATACAACACACAAACAGGACAGGGGAGAGAGGGCAGCCCTGCCTGACTCCAGATTTAATAGGAAAGCTTTCTGATTCCCACCCATTGATTGAGACTGCGCTACTGATGTTAGTGTAGAGCAGTTGGATCCAATTGTGAATTCCCTCCCCAAACCCCATTTTGGAGAGTACATCCACCATGTAGGTGTGCGATATTCTGTCAAAGGCCTTCACCTGATCCAGGCTGATGAGGCAGGTGTCCACACCCCTGTCCTGTACATAGGCAATCATATCCCTGAGCAGCACGAGGCTGTCAGAGATCTTCCTGCCCGGCACAGTGCAGGTCTGGTAAGGGTGGATCACCAACTCCAGAGCGGATTTGACCCGATTGGCGATGACCTTGGACAGAATCTTATAGTCCACATTCAACTGTGAAATGGGTCGCCAATTTCTAATTTCCTCCCTTTCCCCCTTGTGCTTGTAGATGAGGGTGATGATGCCTTTCCTCATGGATTCTGACATATTGCTGGCCAGGAGCATACTCTCGTACACTTCTAGCAGGTCTGGGCCCATCCAGTCCCACAGAGCCAAATACAACTCCACCGGCAAGCCGTCGCTTCCGCGAGTTTTACTCTTCTCGAAGGACTCAAGGGCCTCAGTCAGTTCATCAGGAGTTAGCGCTTTGTCCAGACTCTCCCATGTCCTGTCGTCTAAGACCTCCGTGATAGAGGACAGGAAGGACTGGGAGGCCGTGCTGTCTGTGGGCTTCACGTCACACAATCCGGCATAAAAGGATTTGCTGATCCTCAAAATGTCGGACTGTGATGACTTTACTGAGCCGTCTTCTTCCTTCAGGCTGCTGATCACAGAGCTCTCTCTGTGTACCTTTTGGAAGAAGAAACGTGAGCACGTCTCATCCTGCTCCACGGAGCGGACTCTGGAACGGAAGATGATCTTGGAGGCCTCCGAGGCAAAGAGCGAGGCTTGCTGGCTCTTCACCTCTTGGAGTTCCTCCTTGACATCGACCCCCATCAACTGCAGCCGGAGCAGATTCTGCATGTTTTTCTGGAGTCGGGATATAGGAGGTATGATCACTAAGTTTGCAGATGAGATAAAAATTGGTGGGTCGTAAATAGTGAGGAGGAAAGCCTTAGATGGGATGATATAGATGGGCTGGTAAGATGGGCAGAGCAGTGGCAAATGGAATTTAATCCTGAGAAGTGTAAGGTGATGCATTTTGGGAGGACTAACACAGCAAGGGAATACACAATGAATGGCAGGACCCTAGGAAGTACAGAGGATCAGAGCGACCTCGGTGTACATGTCTATAGATCCCTGAAGGCAGCAGCACAGGTAGGTAAGGTGGTTAAGAAGACATATGGGATACTTGATTTTATTAGCCGAGGCATAGAATATAAGAGCAGGGTGGTTATGTTGGAGCTGTATAAAATGCTAGTTAGGCCACAGCTGGAGTACTGTGTGCAGTTCTGGTCGCCACACTATAGGAAGGATGTGATTGCACTGGAGAGGGTGCAGAGGAGATTCACCAGATGTTGCCTGGGCTGGAGTGTTTCAGCTATGAAGAGAGACTGGATAGGCTAGGGTTGTTTTCCTTAGAGCAGAGGAGGCTGAGGGGGGACCTGATAGAGGTGTACAAAATTATGAGGGGCATAGATAGTGTAGATAGGAAGAAACTTTTCCCCTTAGCAGAGGGGTCAATAACCAGGGGGCATAGATTTAAGGTAAGAGGCAGGAGGTTTAGAGGGGATTTGAAGAAAAACCTTTTCACCCAGAGGGTGGTTGGAATCTGGAACACACTGCCTGAGGGGATGGTAGAGGCAGGAACCCTCACACCATTTAAGAAGTATTTAGATGAGCACTTGAAATGCCAGAGCATACAGAGCTACGGGCCAAGTGTTGTAAAATGGGGTTAGAATAGATAGGGGTTTGATGGCCAGCACAAACAGGATGGGCTGAAGGGCATGTTGCTGTGCTGTACAACTCTATGACCCTATGGCTATCTGAGGAATCGTGAATGGTGCTGAACATTGTGCAATCCATCAGCGAACTTTCCCATTTCAACCCTTATGATGGAAGGAAGGTCATTGATGAAGCAGCTGAAGATGGTTCGGCCTAGGACACTACCCTGAGGAACTCCTGCAGTGTTGTCAGGGGAGTGTCCTAGGCCCAACCACTTTCAGCTGCTTCATCAATGTCCTTCCTTCCATCATATTAGGAGCAGGAGTAGGCCTCTCAATCCCTCGAGCCTGCTCCGCCTTTCATTAAGAATGGCTGATCTGATTACTCCAATTTCCTGCCTAACCCCAATAACCTTTCACCCCCTTACTTATCAAGAATCTATCCACCCCGTCTTAAAAATATACAAAGACTCTCCTTCCACTGCCTTTTGAGGAAACGAGTTCCAAAGACTCACGACTCTGAGAGAAAAACAATTTCCTCAGTCCTGTCTTGAATGGGTGACCCCTTATTTTGAACAGTGGCTCCTGGTTCTAGGTTCTCCCACAAGAAGAAATATCTTTTCTACATCCAGCCTGTCAAGACCCGTCAGGATCTTATATGTTTCAATCAAGTCACCTCTTACTCTTCTAAACTCCAGGATACAAGCCTACCCTGCCAATCTTCCCTCATAAGACAACCCGCACGTTCCAGATATTAGATTAGTAAACCTTCTGCGAATGCAGTTACATCCTTCCTTCATTAAGAGGATCAATACTGAACACAGTACTCCCGATGTGGTCTCACTTGTTCTCTGTATAACTGAAACATAACCTCCCTACATTTGTATTAAATTCCTCTCACAATTAATTATACCATTCTATTAGCCTCCTTAATTATTTGCTGTACCTTTTGCGATTCATGCAATAGGACACCTAGATCCTCTGCATCTCAGAACTCTGCAATCTCTCACCTCTATAGCTAATATGCTGCTTTTTCATTCTTCCTGCCAATATGGACAATTTCACATTTTCCCCACATTATACTCTATTTGCCAGATTGTTGCCCACTCACTTAACCTATCTATATCCTTTTGTAGCCTCCTTATGCCCTCTTCACAACTTACTTTTCTACCTATCTTTGTGTCATCATAGCATCCAATCTAGGGTGATAATGCCTTTCCTCATGGATTCTGACATGCTGCCAGCCAGGAGCATACTCTCGTACACTTCTAGCAGGTCTGGGCTGATCCAGTCCCACAGAGCCGAATACAACTCCACCGGCAAGCCGTCGCTTCCGGGAGTTTTACTCTTCTTGAAGGACTCAAGGGCCTCAGTCAGTTCATCAGGAGTTAGCGCTTTATCCAGACTCTCCCGTGTACTGTCGTCTAAGACCTCCGTGATAGAGGACAGGAAGGACTGGGAGGCCGTGCTGTCTGTGGGCTTCACGTTACAATCTGGCATAAAAGGATTTGCTGATCCTCAAAATGTCGGACTGTGATGACTTTACTGAGCTGTCTTCTTCCTTCAGGCTGCTGATCACAGAGCTCTCTCTGTGTACCTTTTGGAAGAAGAAACGTGAGCACGTCTCATCCTGCTCCACGGAGTGGACTCTGGAACGGAAGATGATCTTGGAGGCCTCTGAGGCAAAGAGCGAGGCTTGCTGGCTCTTCACCTCTTGGAGTTCCTCCTTGACATCGACCCCCATCGACTGCAGCCGGAGCAGGTTCTGCATGTTTTTCTGGAGTCAGGACATTTCCCTCTGTTCCTTTCTAGCTTTCTGGGTGCCTTTGAGGATGAAAAACCTCTTGATGTTTCTCTTGATCGCTTCCCACCAGTGTGTCAGTGACTCAAAGAGGGGTTTCATGGTTCTCCAACCTTTGTAATCCCTCTTGAGCTCCTCAATGTTCTCTGGGGTCAGCAGTTGCACGTTTAGCTTCCATGCCCCCCTGCCCACCCTCTGGTCTTCCTCTAAGTGACAGTCAGCCAGTAGGAGGCAGTGGTCAGAGAAGAACACCGGCTTGACGTTGGTGGATCTGACTGTGAATGCACGGGACACAAACAGGAAATCTATCCTGGAACGGATGGACCCATCTGACCGCGACCAGGTGTATCTATGCTGCGCTCCGTCTGCAGGGTTGCTGAAGACGTCGTGCAGCTTGGCATCCTTAACTGTTTCCATCAGGGATCTGGATGTAGCGTCCAATTTGCTGTCGGCCCTGCCGGATCATCCAGCCGCATCGATGATGCAGTTGAAGTCACCGCCCAGAATGACCGGCCTGGAGGTCACCAGCAGCAGTGGGAGCTGCTGAAAAACCTCCAGCCACTCAGCCCCTTGTGACGGGGCGTAGACGTTAATAACCGGAGTGGAGCATTCTTGTACATTACGTCTGCTACGAGGAGGCGCCCGCCCACCACCTCCTTAACCTGGGAGACGGTGAAGCTGTCTCCCCGCAGCAGAATCCCCAGGCCGGAGGAACGAGAGTCGTTTCCTCCCGACCAGATCGATGGCCCATGGGACCCACCATGGTGACCATTGCCTGTAGGAGCTGAGGTGTGGTATCGCACACTCCTGCAGAAACAACAGATCAGCTTTGACCTTGGCAAGGTAATCCAAGGTCGCAACACATCGCATAGTAG
Source organism: Isurus oxyrinchus (assembly GCA_026770705.1). NCBI lineage: Eukaryota > Metazoa > Chordata > Chondrichthyes > Lamniformes > Lamnidae > Isurus > Isurus oxyrinchus. The sequence continues at coordinate 9,474,921 of JANJGN010000030.1, read as the reverse complement.
ATTTAATGCTACACACATTTATGGATACAATCTTTACACCCATCTTAAAGCATTAATTCTTTTACCAAACCTGTTGTCTCTGAGAGTTCCAGACCTTTGGTCTGCTCCTTCATGCCCGTAGTGTTCACAAATTGCCTCACTTTGGATGGGCTGAGGAAAGCGTCCTGAACCTCCCCATTGGAGATGTTCTGCTCGGGTGGCATCTGGGGGTCCGTGCAGAGAGCGGGGTTTGAAATGTCCCGTGTTGGAGAAGCTTCTCCAATCCTCTCCCCCTCTGGGACGTTGCTGCTCCCGGCTTCCCGGAGCTGGGGTGCGCTGAGCGCCTCACTGTTCCCAGATTCCTGGGGCTGGGGTACACTGGCCTCTTCGGGTTGTGGGCAAAGTTGGGGTGTGCTGGTCTCCTCATTGTCTCCAATGTTCTGGAGCTCGGGTGTCTCGTCCTCCAACTCCCTAGAGCTTTGCCGCTTCTTCTGTAGATGCTGCCCTGGCCCTTCTTCGTCCGAAGAGCAGCTGCCCTTGTCATCCGTGTCGGATGGGAGACGCCTCTTGCCACTTGTCTGGGAAGTGGCTTGGTCCCTTCTTAGCCCCTTCTTCCTTTTGGCTCTCTTCACCAGCTGCCACTCCCCCTGCTGCTTTCCCACTGCTGCCTCCTCCTCCATTGATTCGCTCTCCTGAGGAGTGGGAGGTTCAGGGGGCAGTGCTGTTGATTGGCCGTCTGTTGCCCCAATCTTTTCCTCCACCTTGTCTCTCTCTGTGTCCTCCTTTGTCCCGTTGTTCTCCCTGGGGGCCTTGGTGGTTGGAGTGACACGAGGCATTTCCTCTGCTTCCCCCTCGTTGGCTTTGGCTGCCTGTGTATAAGTGAGGCAGCGTTTGGGGCAGGTCCTGTAGAGGTGACCTGCCTCACCACACAGGTTGCAGCACTTAGCCTGTTTGCAGTCCTTTGTCTGGTGCCCTTCCTGTTTGCAGTTCTTGCAGAGGACGGCGCTGCAGTTGGCCGCCACATGACCAGACTTGCAGCATGAGTGACAAAGTTTGGGCTGCCCAGCGTAGACAAGGTAGCCACGGCTTCCCCCGATAGCGAATCTGGAAGGAGGGTGGAAAACGGCTCCCTTACCGTCGGTCTTGAGCGTGACCTTAACGTGGCATTTGCCTGTCCAAATCCCGAAGGCGTCTCTAACCTCGGTGCAGCTCCCAACCTTGTCAGTGTACCTGGTGAGGAAGGTGAACACGTCAGTGACAGGGACGTGGGGGTTGTGGAGATGTACAGTCACCACATGGTCCCATTGCAACAGCAGAGCAAAGAGCGGCTCCACCGTCAGGATCTTCATCTCCGGCTGGTCTCTCTTCTCCTCGAACACCTTCAGGAACTTGACGCAAGTTGCCACATGCTTGAAAGTCACGTCGAAACATCCAGCGCTGGGGAAGTCTTGCAGGGAGTAGATCTCCTCTGCTTCAAATCCACACGCCTTCAACAGGATCCACTTGATAAAGAAGGCCCGATCCATGGGTGCTCCTCCATTGCTGTCCTTCACTGTCACCCGAATGGTGTTAGGTACCCCATGGTACGGGGCTCGACTGGTTATAGCCATCGTTTCACGACTACACTTGATCTTAGCCAAAAGGCCAAGAAGCTGCAATCCATGTGATGTAGGTACACCCACAGTGCTGTTAGAGAGAGAGTTCCAGGATTTTGACCCAGTGACAGTGAAGGAACGGTGATATATTTCCATGCCAGGATGGTAAGTGACTTGGAGGGGAGTTTCCAGGTGGTGGTGTTCCCATCTATCTGCTGCCCTTGTCCTTCTAGATGGTGGTTGTCGTGGGTTTGGAAGGTGCTGTCTAAGGAGCTTTGGTGAATTCCTGCAGTGCATCTTGTAGATGGTACACACTGCTGCTACTGTGTGCCGGTGGTGGAGAGAGTGAATGTTTGTGGATGGTTGCCAATCAAGTGGGCTGTTTTGTCCTGGATGGTGTCAAGCTTCTTGAGTGTTGTTGGATCTGCACCTCATCCAGGCCAGTGGGAGGTATTCCATCACATTCCTGACTTGTGCCTTGTAGATGGTGGACAGGCTTTGGGGAGTCAGAAGGTGAGTTACCCATAGGATTCCTAGCCTCCGACCTGCTGTTGTAGTCACGATATTTATATGGCTAGTCCAGTTCATTGATAACCCTCGGGATGCTGATAGTGGGGGACTCAGTGATGATAATGCCATTGAATGTCAAGGGGCGATGATTAGATTCTTTCTTGTTGAAGATGGTCATTGCCTGTCACTTCTATGGCGCAAATGTTACTTGCCACTTGTCAGCCCAAGCCTGGATATTGTCCAGGTCTTGCTGCACTTGGACATGGACTGCTTCAGTATCTGAGGAATTGTGAATGGTGCTGAACATTGTGCAATCATCAGCGAACATCCCCACTTCTGACCGTATGATGGAAGAAAGGTCATTGATGAAGCAGCTGAAGATGATTTGCCCGAGGACACTACCCTGAGGAACTCCTGCAGTGATGTCCTGGAGCTGAGAGGACTGTCCTCCAACAACCACAACCATCTTCCTGGGTATGACTCCAACCAGCAGAGAGTTTTCCCCCGACTCCCATTGACTCCAGTTTTTCTCGGACTCCTTGATACCACACTCGGTCAAATACGGCCTTGATGTCAAGGGCAGTCACTCTCACCTCACCTGTAATGAGGTCAGGAGCTGAGTGGCCCTGACGGAGCCCAAACTGGGCGTCGGTGAGCAGGTTGTTGCTCAGCAAGTGCCACTTGATAGCACTGTTGACGACCCCTTCCATCACTTTAATGATGATGGAGAGTAGACTGATAGGCCAGAATTGGCCGGGTTAGATTTGTGCAGATTTTTGTGTACAGGACACACCTGGGCAACTTTCCACATAGCTGGGTAGATGCCAGTGTTGTAGCTGTACTGGAACAGCTTGGCTGGGGGTCCGGCAAGTTCTGGAGCAGAAACCTTCAGTACTATTGCTGGAATATTGTCAGGGCCCATATTACTACAGTGCAGAAGGAGGCCATTCAGCCCATTGTGTCTGCACCAGCTCTCTAAATGAGCATTATGGCTCAGCACCATGCTCCTGCTTTTCCCCTCGAAACCCTGCGCATTGTTTCTATTTAAATAATAATCTAATGCCCTCTTGAATGCCTCGATTGAACCTCCTCCACCACACCAGGAGGCAGTACATTCCAGACCCAAACCACTCGCTGTGTGAAAGTGTTTTTTCTCACATCGCATTTGCTTATTTTTCAAATCCTTGGCCTGCTCGCACAGGCTTCATGGGTCACGCTCATAACAGGGAGCGAGCGGTTAGAAAAGATTCAGAGAGATGCTGAGTGTTAAGTTTCCGGTTGAGGACTGAGGTGGATTACAGCCCTTCTCAATCCATGAAGCGTCGTTTAATCATCACTGACATCCAGATTGAGGGACAGGGTTAAACCAACGTGAGTGGCTGACTCCGAGTGAATTAGATTCACCGGTCTCACAGTTCCATCGTTTTATAACTTTTAACCCTTTCTGCAATGTCGATGTTGCTTTTTAGGGTTTCCAGCTGCAAAGTTCCTATAAAACTTTCTTGGGAGGGAAGCGATGGGGCTATTGGGCTTTTAAGGTTCCCGCTTACATGCAGTTGTATCCCAGCAAGGAAATTACTGCAGAAGCTATAAAAATACTTGTGTTACAGGGATCCATGGGAATGTTAGAACACAGGAGGCTGTGCTCAGAAAGAAATGGTTGAGAACTCCTGAAATACAGACACTTCCCTCAGGCTGCTGATCACAGAGCTCTCTCTGTGTACCTTTTGGAAGAAGAAACGTGAGCACGTCTCATCCTGCCCCACGGAGCGGACTCTGGACCAGAAGATGATCTTGGAGGCCTCTGAGGCAAAGCCTGAGGCCTGCTGGTTCTTCACCTCTTGGAGATCCTCCTTGACATTGACCCCCATCGACTACAGCAGCAGCAGATTTTGCAGCATTTCCCCATTCGGGACATTTCCCTCAGACTCTCTCTCGCCTTCTGAACCTTTGAGTCTGAAGAACCTTTCGATGTTCACCTTGAACACTTCCCTCCTGTGCATTAGGGCTTAATGAGGGATTTCATGGTTCGCCAACTTCTGTAATTCCCTTTTCAGTTCCTCAATGTTCTCTGGGATCAGCGGTTTCACATTCAGCTTCTAAGTCGCCCTGCCAATCCTCTGATCTCCTTGTAGGTGACATTTGATGATCAGAGAAGAACACCGGTTTGACCATGAACATTCGGGACGCTTGCAGGAAGCCTCTAGTGGAACAGACAGAACTGTCTGGCTTCCTCCAGGTGTGTCTGCACAGCGCTGTGTCTGCAAGGCTACTGAACGCCTTATATAAATGGTGTTTTTTTAACTGATTTCACTAGGAGACAGGACATGGCGTCCAATCTGCAGTCAGCCATGTCAAGATCGTCCAGCCACATCAACGATGCAGTTGAAGCCACCGCCGAAAATGTCTGACCCGGACGTCACCTACAACCCAGCTGGGCCTGGATGTGAGATATGAAAGTAATAAGAACAGGGGCTTGTGGACACATCATACTGCCCAGCAACAGGAGGGGGCTGGAAGTGGTATTTTTCTGAGTCGACACTGGGATTCCTGTTCGATTGACCCTTTATTGAACCAATCAGTATCCTTAATAAACAAACATACCAGTTTATGTTAACTCGAGGCCACAATCTATTGCCATTGGTAGAGAATGAGATTTGCAAATTAAAATATGTGTTTTTTAATTTCACATTGTATTTTGAATATATTATATTATAGCCTCAAAGTTTGTTTCTAACAACATTTTTGGAGATAAAAAGTAAATGGAATGATTCCGTTTTTCACAACGAATCACAATGAGCATTCACATCACTGGTGATAAAGGAACATTGGAACTCATCAAGGCTCCTTAGACAGCACCTTCCAAACTCACGGCCACTTCCATCTAGAAGGACAAGGGCAGCAGATACATGGCAACACCACCACCTGGAAGTTCTCCTCCAAGTCACTCACCATCCTGACTTGGAAATTTTTTGCCGTTCCTTCACTGTCGCTGGGTCAAAATCCTGGAACTCTCTCCCTAACAGCACTGTGGGTGTACCTACACCACACCAACTTCAGCAGTTCAAGAAGGCAGCTCACCACCACCTTCTCAAGGGCAACTAGCGATGGGCAATAAATGCTGGCCCAGCCAGCGAAACCACATCCTGTGAATGAATAAAAAAAATTCCCAGTCCCTCGGTGCCCTATGGCTGAAAGGTTTTAGACAGTGACCTTTCCCCATTGAGCCTTTGCGGCGGCTGCCCCAAGCTTTAGTGCGTCCCTCAGCACGTAGTCCTGGACCTTGGAATGTGCCAGTCTGCAACACTCGGTCGGGGACAACTCTTTGCGCTGGAAGACCAACAAGTTTCGGGCATACCAAAGAGCGTCTTTCACCGAGTTGATGATCCTTCAGCTGCAGTTGATGTTTGTCTCGGTGTGTGTCCCTGCGAACAGCCCATAGAGCACAGAGTCCTGTGTCACAGAACTGCTCGGGATGAACCTCGACAGCAACCACTGCATCTCTCTCCAGACCTTCTTTGCAAAGGCACAATCCACAAGGAGGTGAACAACGGTCTCTTCCCCACCACAGCCACCTTGAGGGCAACGTGCAGAGGGGGTGAGACTCCTGGTGTGTAGGAAGGATCTGATGGGGAGGGCCTTTCTCACCACCAGCCAAGCTACATCTTGGTGTTTGTTGGAAAGTCCTGACGATGAGGCATTCTGCCAAATGACTTTGACAGTCTGCTCAGGGAACCATCCCACAGGATCCATCCACTCCTTTTCCCTCAGGGCCTTTAAGACGTTACGTGCCGACCACTGCCTGATGGACTTGTGTCAAATGTGTTTCTCTGCATAAATTTTCCCACCAGGGACAGGTGGTACGGCACGGTCCAACTACTTGGAGCGTTCCACGGCAGCGTGGCCAGACCCATCCTTCACAACACCGGGGACAGGTAGAACCTCAGCCCATAGTGACACTTGGTGTTTGTGTACCGAGGGTCTACACACAGCTTGATGCAGCCACACACAAAGGTGGCCATCAGTATGAGGGCGATGTTGGGCACATTTTTCCCCCCTTTATCTAGAGGTTTGTACATCGCATCCCTGTGAACACGATCCATTTTTAACCTCCAGATAAAGCGGAAGATGGCTCGGGTGATCGCCATCGCGCAGGAGTCTGGAATGGGCCAGACCTGCGCCACGTACAGCAACAGCGAGAGTGCCTCACACCTGATGACCAGGTTCTTAACCGCAATGGAGAGGGAGCATCGCTCCCACATGCCCAGTTTCCTTTTCACCATAGACAATCGCTCCTTCCAGTTTCTAACACATGCCCTGGTCCCTCCGAACCATATCCCCAGCACCTTCAGGCCGTCAGCCCTGACAGTGAAGGGGACAAAGGATCGGTCAGCCCAGTTCCCAAAGAACATGGCCTCGCTCTTCCCACAATTTACCTTGGCTCCCGAGGCCAGTTCGAACTGGTCACAGATGTGGATCAGTCTGCGCACCGACAGCGGATCCGAGCAGGAGACGGCGACAGATATGATACCTCAGAGTGCAACATGATCTATGTAGAGAACTTAAATACCATTGCACAGTCTGTGTGGGTTCTGTCCATTTTGAAATGTCTATAATGTTCCTTCGATCGTATTGAAGCACCTCAGTGTGTGACATGACCTATGTGGGAAACTGGAATATTATCGCACTTTCTGTATTGGCCGTTTTGAAATGTTTTGTGACGTTCTTTCAGATATTTTATGAATAAATTATATTTTTGCATCCAATGGAGTTGTTGACTCATCCCAGCGATCAGCCGCTTATCATTAACGGTGCAATTGTCTGCGATTTCCCGGGGCCTGTCCAACCCTCCGGTGGGTGGACAGACGAATCAGCCAGGCAGCCTTTACACTTTTCATGAAACCTCAGCCAAGGGCGGGATGAAATCTCTATGAGGAATTAAATAAAACAGAAATATCTGGCGCCAGCAGCTTTCAGGTGCTTGATGAAAATGCGCGGACATTTTTTGACAGCTTTTTAGTGCTTCGGCTCATTATTTGCTGGTCTGCAGCCCCCTGAGGCAGCGGTCTGACTTCAGGGAGCTCTCTCGCCGCGCTCACCCACGCCCGCGGTGATCTGGTCCCCCCGCCCTCTCCCTGCCCCCACCCCAGCAACGCTGAGCTCTTCAGCGTGTGCTGACCGGCCGTGACTGTGACAGCCCAAGTGTGAAATCGGGGGGGGGGGGGGGGGCGCGTTTCCCAGCAGCTCCCGGGCCCCGCCGACAGCACAGGTCCAACGAGGGGAAAATTCAGGCCAACTGTGCCTGCAGCAGACCCAGACACGAGCTGAGGGAACCATCGGCCTCGAATGAGCTACAATACCGCCCTCTTCCAATAGATGTCGCCATCTCGCGTTGCTGCCAAAATTCAAACCGATGAGGGAGAAATATAAACTCCAAACCCTGGAGGATTCATTATGTGACCTCCTGCCTCCACCCACTTTGACGCTTCGGCCATCGGTCACTCTAAGCTGTCTAGGCTTTGCTGGGGGCGGGGGTGGGGTGGTCAAATCGCTCAGGATCCTTGATGAGCCTCTGTGAAGAGGCCCGAATGTGAGCAGAGCCAAGACTCCGTGGGCCAGGGTTTTCAAGCTCGCCTGACACGCACGAGCGTGAAATAGTGCGCGATGATGTCAGGCGGGGGTCCCGATGGTTATCGTGCAATGTTTCGGTCAGGGGGCACACATGGGAGCCAGCAGACCGCCCGCCGATAGTTAAGGGAGCCGTTAAGCCCATTAATCAATGAATTAAAGTGAAATTTCCCCTGCCTGTCCAACCTTACAGGTGGCGAGTGGTCAGATAGGCCAAGGTGGGGTGAGGTTCTGAACAGTGAATAAAAAAACAATAAAAAATACCTCAAACTCCTTGTGGATGTGTCCCTGCTCCGAGTGACAGAGTCACACGAGGGGAGGCGTTTTCCTTCTGCTCCCGGAGGCAGGTCTGTGCCATCAAGGGAGCTTTCACTAAGCGCACCCACCCCACCCACCACGCATGCGCACACTTCCACACTCACCCTCCTCCCACACCCACCCCCCCCCCCAACCACACGTGCGCACACTTCCACGTTCACCCTCCTCCCACACCCACCCACCCGGGCAGCGCTGAGGTCCATCAGCGCTCACTTCACGCTGGCTGCTAATTGGCCGGCCAGAGTGAGATCGTGGCCGGGGACCCAATGGCAGGCGGGGGACTGTTGCGCAGCCGCTCACCAGCCCGCCTGCCCGACGAGGATAGAGAGCAGGAGGCACCCATGTGGACTAGGCCGCTCTCCGCCTGACAACTTGGCCTCATGATTTCTGCGTTCAGCCCGTGCTCCCCCAGCTCTTTGTTGGTTTTACACAGCGGCACAGGGCCCAATATCGTGAGTGACAAGATCTGCTTCAAGCAACACTGCTCCTCTTAAATGGGAGGTACATTGTAACTGGAATAGGTGCTGACGCCCTTGGGAATAGTGCTGTTCACCCTTGGACAATGGCCGACCATGGCAGAGTGCGTGCACCAGGTTTTCAGATGCTGCACTGGAGGCTGCGTTGGAGGATGTGGAAGAGACGAGAGATGGCCTATCTCCTCAGGGGGATTTTTTAAATTCATTTACAGGATGTGGGCATCACTGGTTAGGTCAGCATTTATAGCCCATCCCTAATTGCCCTTGAGAAGGTGGTGGTGAGCTGTCTTCTTGAACCTCTGCAGTCCATGTGGTGTAGGTACACCCACAGTGCTGTTAGAGTGGGAGTTCCAGGGTTTTGACCCAGTGACAGTGAAGGAACGGTGATATATTCCCAAATCAGGATGGTGAGTGACTTGGAGGAGAACTTCCAGGCGGTGGTGTTCCCATGTGTCTGCTGCCCTTGTCCTTCCAGGTGTAGTGGTTGTGGGTTTGGAAGGAGCTGTCAAAGGAGTCTTGATGAATCCCTGCAGTGCATCTTGTAGCTGGTACACACTGCTGCTACTGTGCATCGGGAGTGAATGTTGGTGGATGTGGTGCCAATCAAGCGGGGCTGCTTTGTCTTGAATGATGTCGAGCTTCTTAAGTATTGTTGGAGCTGCACTCATCCAGGCAAGTGGGGAGTATTCCATCACACTCCTGACTTGTGCCTTGTAGATGGTGGACAGGCTTTGGGGAATCAGGAGGTGAGTCACTTTTCGCAGAATTCCCAGCATCTGACCTGCTCTTGTAGTCACAGTATTTATATGGCTGGTCCAGTTCAGTTTCTGGTCAATGGTAACTCCCAGGATGTTGGTAGGGGGGATTCAGTGATAGCAACGCCATTGAATGACAAGGGGTAATGGTCATTCTCTCTTGTTGGAGATGGCCATTGCCTGACACTTGGCGCAAATGTTACTTACCATTTGTCAGCCCAATCCAGGTTATTGTCCAGGTCTTGCTGCATTTGGACATGGATTGCTTCAGTAACTGAGGAGTCGCGAATGGTCCTGAACATTGTGCACTCATCAGCGAACAGCCCCACTTCTGACCTTATGATGGAAGGCAGGTCTTTGAAGGGGAGGCATCTTCAAGGGACAATGGCTATCGAAGTCAGTGACAGAACCATTGCCCCAAGGACCTTACACTGTGCCAGAGGAAGTTTAATGATCTCACACGAGTGGTCAAGGTCAGTGAACACATCTTTGAATGCCATGTCCAAAGCAACTGCTCAATTCACCACATTTCCACCACTCACCCACCAACAATCTCTATCAATCACGATTCGGGTCTAACATCCTTAGGCTTCACCTCACCCCCACACACTCAGCACTGCTGGTGGCCTCACACCCACAAGTCGCAGCACGGACATGACAGCCACATCACCCAGAACATTTAGCCCCACACTGACTGATACACCCCCCCACCTCCCAAACAGGGGAAGGTGGATCAGAACCGGAGGCAGCAAGAAGTAACCAGAGGGGGAGATCTAGCGAGGGTATATGGAGTTAGCGGGAAGATCAGCCATAACCTCGTTGAATGGAAGAACAGGCTGAGGGGTGAAATGTTCTCCACCTGAGTGATGTACCTCCATGTTCTAACCCCCATAAAGGAGACAGCGCTGCGCATTGTGAAGTGGGCCATGCTGATGCTGTGATCACTGACAGACCTGAAGCGATTGGCGATGACAATGTTCCCACTCCCATTCCTCCTGCTCACATCCCACCATCTCTTCTGATTGAAAAGCTGCAGATGGTATAAGTATGTGCTTCTTAATTTCACCTCTCCCCTCACCACAACCCAACCTTCGTTCCCTTTGGCTCCAAAGAACTGCAACCTACCCAGGCAGGAAGAATAAAAAGGCAGGGTTTTATCTAAATGGTGAGAGGTTGCCGAGCTCTGAGATGCAGAGGGATCCGGGTGTCCTAGTGCATGAATCATAAAAGGTTTGCATGCAGGTACAGCAGGTAATTAGGGAGCTGGTAGAATGTTATTGTTTATTGCGAGGCGAATTCAATACAAAAGTATATTATACAGAGCATTGGTGAGACCACACCTGGAATACTGTGTGCAGTATTGGAAGCAGTTCAGAGAAAGTTTGCTTGAGTAATACCAGGAATGGGTGGATTGTCTTATGAGGAAAGGTTGGACCGGCTAGGCTTGTACCTGCTGGAGTTTAGAAAAGTAAGGTGATTTGGTTGTAACATATGAGATCCTGAGGGGTTTTGACAGGGTGGATGTGGAAAGGATGTTTCCTCTTGTGGGAGAATCTACAATAGGGGTCACTGTTTAAAAATAAATGGTCACCTGTTTAAGTTCTTGATTTTTTTTTTGAAAAATATACTTTATTCATAAAATATCTGGAAGAACATTCCAAACCATTTCAAAATCACCATCACAAAAGCACAGTCAGATTCAACTTTTACACATGGATCACAAGGTGCATCAATACAATCAATGAATATTTACAATCATTTCAATATGGTCAATGCAGACAATCAGACAATGGGATTGGAGTTATCAACATACATCATGTTGCAATCTGAGGTGCTTCAATACAATTATAATACAATTAATATTCAATACATACATTCATTGTGAGTCATACAACCCAAGGGGTCTATACAATTCCAGCCCCTCGGTGCCCTGTGGCTGAAAGGTCTTAGACAGCGACCTTTCCCCATTGAGACTTTGCAGCGGCTGCCCCAAGATTTAGTGCGTCCCTCAGCACGTAGTCCTGGACCTTGGAATGTGCCAGTCTGCAACACTCGGTCGGGGACAACTCTTTGCACTGGAAGACCAACAAGTTTCAGGCAGACCAAAGAGCGGCTTACACTGAATTGATGATCCTCCAGCTGCAGTTGATGTTTGTCTCGGTGTGTGTCCCTGGGAACAGCCCATAGAGCACAGAGTCCTGTGTCACAGAACTGCTCGGGATGAACCTCAACAGAAACCACTGCATCTCTCTCCAGACTTTCTTTGCAAAGGCACAATCCACAAGGAGGTGAACAACGGTTTCTTCCCCACCACAGTCACCTCGAGGGTAACGTGCAGAGGGGGTGAGACTCCTGGCGTGTAGGAAGGATCTTACAGGGAGGGCCTTTCTCACCACCAGTCAAGCTACATCTTGGTGCTTGTTGGAAAGTTCTGGCGATGAGGCATTCTGCCAAATGACTTTGACAGTCTGCTCAGGGAACCATCCCACAGGATCCACCCTCTCCTTTTCCCTCAGGGCCTCTAAGACGTTACGTGCCGACCACTGCCTGATGGACTTGTGGTCAAAGGTGTTTCTCTGCATAAATTTTTCCACGAGGGACAGGTGGTACGGCACGGTCCAACTACTTGGAGCGTTCCACGGCAGCGTGGCCAGACCCATCCTTCACAACACCGGGGACAGGTAGAACCTCAGCACATAGTGACACTTGGTGTTTGTGTACTAAGGGTCTACACACAGCTTGATGCAGCCGCACACAAAGGTGGCCATCAGTATGAGGGGAATGTTGGACACATTTTTTCCCCCTTTATCTAGAGGCTTGTACATCACATCCCTGTGGACACGATCCATTTTCGACCTCCAGATAAAGCGGAAGATGGCTCAGGTGATCGCCATCGTGCAGGAGTGTGGAATGGGCCAGACCTGCACCACGTACAGCAACAGCGAGAGTGCCTCACACCTGATGACCAGGTTCTTACCCACAATGGAGAGGGAGCGTCGCTCCCACATGCCCAGTTTTCTTTTCACCATAGACACTCGCTCTTTCCAGTTTCTAACACATGCCCCAGTCCCTCCAAACCATATCCCCAGCACCTTCAGGCCGTCAGCCCTGACAGTGAAGGGGACAAAGGATCAGTCAGCCCAGTTCCCAAAGAACATGGCCTCACTCTTCCCACGATTTACCTTGGCTCCCGAGGCCAGTTCGAACTGGTCACAGATGTGGATCAGTCTGCGCACCGACAGCGGATCCGAGTAGAAGACGGTGACAGTTCTCCTTGATGGGGCTTCAGTGCCTAACCTTGAGAGCTTAAAGAGGTGATGGCTGCAACCAGTCAAGCCCCAAACCAGGGAGTACATAACACTGTTAGGGTGACGGTGAAGGACAGTGAAGGAGGTACACCCATTGACTGTGCCTTCTTCATGAACAGCTCCTTTTGGGATCCTTTGGATGCAACGCTGTGAATGTCTACTGTCTGCAGGACTTCCCCAGCGCTGGATACTCCGACAAGACCTTCAAGAATGTTGCTGCCGGCATCAAGTTCCTGAAGGTGTTCGAGGAGATGAGAGACCAGCCGGAGATGAAAATCCTGACGGTGGAGCCGCTGTTTGCTCTGCCGATGCAATGGGATCACGTGGTGACTGTGCATCTCTACAACCTCCCCATGTCCCTGTGGCCGATGTGCTCACCTTCCTCGCCAGGTACCTCGACAAGGTTGGGAACTGCACCGAGGTCAGGAACGCCTTCGGGATTTGGACCAGCAAACGGCCGGTCAAGGTGACACTCAGGATGGACGGTAAGGGAGAATTCCCCACCCTCCTTCCAGATTCGCTATCGGGGGAAGCCGTGGCTACCTTGTCTACACTGGGCAGCCCAAACTTTGTCGCTCATGCAGCAAGTCTGGTCATGTGGCGGCCAAGTGCAGCGCCGTCCTCTGCAAGAACTGCAAACAGGAAGGGCACCAGACAAAGGACTGTAAACAGACTAAGTGCTGCAACCTGTGTGGTGAGGCAGGTCACCTCTACAAGACCTGCCCCAAACGCTGCCTCACTTATGCACAGGAGGTGAAAACCAATGAGGGGGAAGTAGACAAAATAATGAGTGTCACCACCACCAAGCAGCCTTGCATACCTCCACCACCAAGGCCTCCAGCAAGTAGAATGGGACAAAGGAGGGAGAAAGAGAGAGAGACAAGAGGAAAGAAAAGATTGAGGCAGCAGACTGTCAAACAACAGCACCACTCCCTGAACCTCCCACTCCTCAGGAGAGCGAATCAATGGAGGAGGAGGAAGCAGTGGGAAAGCAGCAGGGGGAGTGGCAGCTGGTGAAGAGAGCCAAAAGGAAGAAGGGGTTAAGCAGGGACCAAGCCACTTCCCAGACAAGTGGCAAGAGGCGTCTCCCAACCGACATGGATGACAAGGGCAGCTGCTCTTCGGATGAAGAAGGACAAGGGCAGAACCTACAGAAGAAGCAGCAAAGGTCTAGGGAGCTGGAGGGGGAGGCATCTGAGCTCCAGAACATTGGAGACAACAAATAGAAAAGCGTGTCGCCACTTCAACCTCAAAGTAAAGAGGCCAGCGCACCCCAGGCCCAGGAAACCAGGAGCAGCAAAGCCCTGGAGGGGGAATCGATCAGAGAGACTTCGCCAACAGAGAACAATCCAAACCTCGCTCCTTGCATAAACAACCCCTCTCCCCACAAATGTTCTGAATGGAATATTTCCAACGGGACAATTCAGGACAGTTTCCTCAGTCCAGCACATTTGTGAACACTATGGGTTTGCAGGAGCACAGCAAAGGGCTGGAACTGTCAAAGATAACAGGTTTGGTAAGCGACTAACTGCTTTAAAATGGGTGTAAAGATTGTATCCATAAATGTGTGTAGCATTAAATCTACTACGCGATGTGTTGTGACCTTGGACTACCTTGCCAAGGTCAAAGCTGACCTGTTGTTTCTGCAGGAGTGTGCGATACCGCACCTCAGCTCCTACAGGCAATGGTCACCATGGTGGGTCCCATGGGCCATCGATCTGGTCGGGAGGAAACGATTCTCGTTCCTCCGGCCTGGGGATTCTGCTGTGGGGAGGCAACTTCACCGTCTCCCAGGTTAAGGAGGTGGTGGGCGGGCGCCTCCTCATAGCAGACGTAATGTACAAGAATGCTCCACTCCGGTTATTAACGTCTACGCCCCGGCACAAGGGGCTGAGCGGCTGGAGGTTTTTCAGCAGCTCCCACTGCTGCTGGCGACCTCCAGGTCGGTCATTCTGGGCGGTGACTTCAACTGCATCATCGATGCGGCTGGACGATCCGGCAGGGCCGACAGCAGATTGGACGCTACGTCCAGATCCCTGATGGAAACAGTTAAGGATGCCAAGCTGCACGACGTCTTCAGCAACCCTGCAGACGGAGCGCAGCGTAGATACACCTGGTCACGGCCAGACGGGTCCATCCGTTCCAGGATAGATTTCCTGTTTGTGTCCCGTGCATTCACAGTCAGATCCACCGACGTCAAGCCGGTGTTCTTCTCTGACCACTGCCTCCTACTGGCTGACTGTCACTTAGAGGAAGACCAGAGGGTGGGCAGGGGGCATGGAAGCTAAACGTGCAACTGCTGACCCCAGAGAACATTGAGGAGCTCAAGAGGGATTACAAAGGTTGGAGAACCATGAAACCCCACTTTGAGTCACTGACACACTGGTGGGAAGCGATCAAGGGAAACATCAAGAGGTTTTTCATCCTCAAAGACGTCCAGAAAGCTAGAAAGGAACAAAGGGAAATGTCCTGACTCCAGAAAAACATGCAGAATCTGCTCCGGCTGCAGTCGATGGGGGTCGATGTCAAGGAGGAACTCCAAGAGGTGAAGAGCCAGCAAGCCTCGCTCTTTGCCTCGGAGGCCTCCAAGATCATCTTCCGTTCCAGAGTCCGCTCCGTGGAGCAGGATGAGACGTGCTCACGTTTCTTCTTCCAAAAGGTACACAGAGAGAGCTCTGTGATCAGCAGCCTGAAGGAAGAAGACGGCTCAGTAAAGTCATCACAGTCCGACATTTTGAGGATCAGCAAATCCTTTTATGCCAGATTGTAACGTGAAGCCCACAGACAGCACGGTCTCCCAGTCCTTCCTGTCCTCTATCACGGAGGTCTTAGATGACAGTACACGGGAGAGCCTGGATAAACGGCTAACTCCTGATGAACTGACTGAGGCCCTTGAGTCCTTCGAGAAGAGTAAAACTCCCGGAAGCGACGGCTTGCCGGCGGAGTTGTATGCGGCTCTGTGGGACTGGATCGGCCCAGACCTGCTAGAAGTGTACGAGAGTATGCTCCTGGCTGGCATTATGTCAGAATCTATGAGGAAAGGCATTATCACCCTAGATTGGATGCTATGATGACACAAAGATAGGTAGAAAAGTAAGTTGTGAAGAGGGCATAAGGAGGCTACAAAAGGATATAGATAGGTTAAGTGAATGGGCAACAATCTGGCAAATAGAGTATAATGTGGGGAAAATGTGAAATTGTCCATATTGGCAGGAAGATTGAAAAAGCAGCATATTAGCTATAGAGGTGAGAGATTGCAGAGTTCTGAGATGCAGAGGATCTAGGTGTCCTATTGCATGAATCGCAAAAGGTACAGCAAATAATTAAGGAGGCTAATAGAATGGTATAATTAATTGTGAGAGGAATTTAATACAAATGTAGGGAGGTTATGTTTCAGTTATACAGAGAACAAGCGAGACCACATCGGGAGTACTGTGTACAATATTGAAGCTCTTATTGAAGGAAGGATGTAAATGCATTCGCAGCAGTTCAGAGAAGGTTTACTAATCTAATGTCTGGAACGTGCGGGTTGTCTTATGAGGGAAGATTGGCAGGGTAGGCTTGTATCCTGGAGTTTAGAAGAGTAAGAGGTGACTTGATTGAAACATATAAGATCCTGACGGGTCTTGACAGGCTGGATGTAGAAAAGATATTTCTTCTTGTGGGAGAACCTAGAACCAGGAGCCACTGTTCAAAATAAGGAGTCACCCATTCAAGACAGAACTGAGGAAATTGTTTTTCTCTCAGTCATGAGTCTTTGGAACTCGTTTCCTCAAAAGGCAGTGGAAGGAGAGTCTTTGTATATTTTTAAGACGGGGTGGATAGATTCTTGATAAGTAAGGGAGTGAAAGGTTATTGGGGTTAGGCAGGAAATTGGAGCAATCAGATCAGCCATTCTTAATTAAAGGCGGAGCAGGCTCGAGGAATTGAGAGGCCTACTCCTGCTCCTAATATGATGGAAGGAAGGACATTGATGAAGCAGCTGAAAGTGGTTGGGCCTAGGACACTCCCCTGACAACACTGCAGGAGTTCCTCAGGGTCGTGTCCTAGGCCGAACCATCTTCAGCTGCTTCATCAATGACCTTCCTTCCATCATAAGGGTTGAAATGGGGAAGTTCCCTGATGGATTGCACAATGTTCAGCACCATTCACGATTCCTCAGATAGCCATAGGGTCATAGAGTTGTACAGCACAGCAACAGGCCCTTCAGCCCATCCTGTCTGTGCTGGCCATCAAGCCCCTATCTATTCTAATCCCATTTTCCAACACTTGGCCCGTAGCTCTGTATGCTCTGGCATTTCAAGTGCTCATCTAAATACTTCTTAAATGGTGTGAGGGTTCCTGCCTCTACCATCCCCTCAGGCAGTGTGTTCCAGATTCCAACCACCCTCTGGGTGAAAAGGTTTTTCTTCAAATCCCCTCTAAACCTCCTGCCTCTTACCTTAAATCTATGCCCCCTGGTTATTGACCCCTCTGCTAAGGGGAAAAGTTTCTTCCTATCTACACTATCTATGCCCCTCATAATTTTGTACACCTCTATCAGGTCCCCCCTCAGCCTCCTCTGCTCTAAGGAAAACAACCCCAGCCTTTCCAGTCTCTCTTCATAGCTGAAACACTCCAGCCCAGGCAACATCTGGTGAATCTCCTCTGCACCCTCTCCAGTGCAATCACATCCTTCCTATAGTGTGGCAACCAGAACTGCACACAGTACTCCAGTTGTGGCCTAACTAGCATTTTATACAGCTCCAACATAACCACCCTGCCCTTATATTCTATGTCTCGGCTAATAAAGTCAAGTATCCCATATGTCTTCTTAACCACCTTATCTACCTGAGCTGTTACATTCAGGGATCTATGGACATGTACACTAAGGTCCCTCTGATCCTCTGTACTTCCTAGGGTCCTACATTCATTGTGTATTCCCTTGCTGAGTTAGTTCTTCCAAAATGTATCACCTCACACTTCTCAGGATTAAATTCCATTTGCCACTGCTCTGCCCATCTTACCAGCCCATCTATATCATCCTGTCTAAGGCTTTCCTCCTCACTATTTACAACACCACCAATTTTTATCTCATCTGCAAACTTAGTGATCATACCTCCTATATTCACATCTAAATCATTAATGTACACTACAAACAGCAAGGGTCCCAGCACCGATCCCTGTGGTACACCACTCATCACAGGCTTCCAATTGCAAAATCAACCTTCAACCATCACCCTCTGCCTCCTGCCACGAAGCCAAATTTGGATCCAATTTGCCAAATTGCCAAGGATCACATGGGCTCTTACCTTCTTAACTTCTCCCCCATGAGGGACCTTGTCAACACCCTTACTGAAGTCCATGTAGACTACATTAACTACGCTACCCTCATCTATACAAAACTAGTCAGCTCCTCGAAAAAGTCAATCAAATTTGTTAGACGTAATCTCCCCCTGACAAAGCCATGCTGACTGTCCCTGATTAATCCCTGCCTCTCCAAGTGGAGATTAATCCTGTCCCTCAGAATTTTTTCCAATACTTTCCCACCACTGATTTAAGACTCACTGGCCTGTAATTACCTGGTTTATCCCTACTACTCTTCTTGAATAATGGTACCACATTCCCTGTCCTCCAGTCCTCTGGCACCTCGCCTGTGGCCAGAGAGGGTTTGAAAATTAGTGTCAGAGCCCCTGCAATCTCCTCCCCTGCCTCACATAGCAGCCTGGGATACATCTCATCTGGGCCTGGATGTTTATCCATTTTTAAGCCCACTAAAACTGCTAATACCTCCCCCCTTTCAATGTTAATTTGTTCAAGTGTATCACAGTCCCCGTCCCTGATTTCTACACCTACATCATCCTTCTTCAAAGTGAACACAGATGATAAGTAATCATTTAAAACCTCAACTATATCCTCTGGCTCCACATACAAATTGTCACTTTGGTCCCTAAGGGCCCTTTCCTCCAGGTTTCTCTGGTTATCTTCTTGCCCTTAATATATTTATAAAATGCCTCGGGATTTTCCTTTATCTTGCCCACCAATGTTTTTTCATGCCCCCTCTTTGCTCTCCTAATTATTTTTTTAAGTACTCTCCCTACACTTTCTATTCTCCTGGACACCTTTCACTGTTTTCATCCCTCAGTATCTGCCATAAGCCTCCTTTTTTTTCTTTATCCAATCCTATATATCCCTTGACATCCAGGGTTCCCTGACCTGTTGTTCTTACCCTTCACCTTTACAGGAACATGTTGGCCCTGAGCTTTCACTATTTCCTTTTTGAATGACTCCCACTGGTCTGATGTAGACTTTCCTACAAGTAGCTGCTCCCAGTCCACTTTAGCCAGATCCTGTCTTATCATATTGAAATCGGCCACCCCCCAGTTCAGGACCTTTATTTCCGCTCCATCTTGGTCCTTTTCTAAAACTTCCTTAAATCTTTCAGAGATATGATCACTATCCCCGAAATGCTCCCCCGCTGACACTTCTAACACTTGCCTGGCTTCATTCCCTAAGCTTAGTACCACCCCTTCTCTTGTAGCACTTTCTACTTGCTGGTCAAATACCTCTCCGGGGTGCACTTTAAGAATTCCGTCCCCTCTAAGACTTTCACACTAAGACTATCCCAGTTAATGTTGGGGAAGTTGAAATCCCCCACTATTATTATCCTATTATTTTGACACTTCTCTGAGATTTGCCTACATATAAAGAACGAAGAGCAAAGTAAAGTACAGCACAGGAACAGGCCCTTTGGCCCTCCAAGCCTGCGTCAATCATATTGCCTGTCAAACTAAAACATTTTGTACTTCCGGGTCCGTATCCCTCTATTCCCATCCTATTCATGTATTTGTCAAGCTGCCTTTTAAACATCACTATCGTACCTGCTTCCACCACCTCCTCTGGCAGTGAATTCCAGACACTCACTACCCTCTGCGTAAAAAACTTGCCCCGCACATCTCCTCTAAAGTTTTCTCCTCTCATCTTAAATCTATGTCCCCTAGTAATTAACTCTACCATCCTAGGAAAAAGCTTCTGACTATCTACTCTGTCCATGCCACTCATAATTTTGTAAACATCTATCAAGTTACCCCTCAATCTCCATCACTGTAGTGAGAACAATCCGAGTTTCTCCAACCTCTCCTCATAGCCAATAACCTCCAGACCAGGCAGCATCCTGGTAAACCTCCTCTGCACCCGTTCCAAAGCCTCCATATCCTGCTGGTAATGTGGTGACCAGAATTGCACGCAATATTCCAAGTGTGGCCTAAACAAGATTCTATACAGCTGCAGCATGACTTCCCAGCTTTTATACTCAATACCCCTGCCAATAAAGACAAGCATGCCATATGCCTTCCTGACTACCTTATCCACCTGCGTTGCCACTTTCAGTGACCTGTGGACCTGTACACCCAGATCCCTCTGCCCGTCGATGCACAAATGGGTCCTGCCATTTACTATATGATTCCTACCTGTATTAGACCTTCCAAAATGCATTACCTTGCATTTGTCCGGATTAAACTCCATCTGCCATTTCTCCGCCCAAGTCTCCAACCGATATATATCCCATTGTATCTTTTGGCAATCCTCTTCACTATCTGCAACTCCTCCAACCTTTGTGTCGTCTGCAAACTTACTAATTAGTCCAGTTACATTTTCCTCCAAATCATTTATGTCTTCTACAAACAGCAAAGGTCCCAGCACTGATCCCTGCGGAACTCCACTAGTTACAGCTCTCCATTCAGAAAAGCACCCTTCCACTGCTACCCTCTGTCTTCTATAACCAAGCCAATTCTGTATCCATCTTGCCAGCTCACCTCTGATCCCGTTCGACTTTACCTTCTGTACCAGTCTGCCATGAGGGACCTTGTCAAAGGCCTTAATATTCTTCAAGACGCCCAACAACTCTTCTTTTTTGATCTCAACATGTTCCAGGCTATCTACACATTTTTCCCTAGACAAATCTTTGGTGAATACTGATGAGAAGTATTCATTTAGTATCTCTCCCATTTCTTCTGGCTCTACACACAGATTCCCACCTCTGTCCCTGAGTGGGCCTATCCTTTCCCTGGCTCCCCCCTTGCTTTTTACATATGTATAAAAGGCCTTGGGATTTTCCTTAATCCTGGTTGCCAATGACTTCCATGACCCCTTTTAGCCCTCCTGACTCCTTGCTTAAGTTTCTTCCTACTTTCTTTATATTCTCCATGGGCTTCATCTGTTCCCAGCTTTCTAGCCCTTACGAATGCTTCCCTTTTCTTTTTGACTAATCTCACAATATCCTTTGTTATCCAAGGTTCCTGAAACTTGCCATACTTATCCTTCATCCTAGCAGGAACATGCCGGTCCTGAATTCTTATCAACTGACGTTTGAAAGCCCCCCACACGTCAGTTGTTGATTTGCCCTCAAACATCCGCCTCCAGTCTAGATTCCTCAGTTCCTGCCTAATATTGTTATAATTAGCCTTCCCCCAATTAAGCACCTTAACCCAAGGACTCCTGTTATCCTTATCCACCAGTACCTTGAAACTTACTGAATTATGGTCACTTTTCCCGAAATGCTCCCCTACTGAAACTTCGACCACCTGGCTGGGTTCATTCCCTAATACCAGGTCCAGTATTGCCCCTTCCCTTCTGTCAACCATGTCTCATATCCCCATGTGTTAATCAACATTCTCAATTTATCTGTCTTACTTGGAAGACTCCTTGTGTTAAGATAGATGCAATCCAGCCTTACATTATTGCCTTGTGCCTGAAAAGGTCTATATGTGTTTTGCTTTCCAGACTGACTTAGTTTCTCTTCTATATTGGGCTGTCATCACCCACTACTGTACCTCCACTCTGTATCCCATCCCCCTGACAAATTAGTTTAAACCACCCCCATCAGCACTAGCAAACCCCTCCACAAGGATGTTGAACCCATTCTGGTTCAGGTGCAACCTGTCCAACTTGTACAGGCCCCACCTTCACCAGAAACAGACCCAGTGATCCAGGAAACTAAAGCCCTCCCTCCTGCACCAACTCTTCAGCCACGTATTCATTCTCTCTAGCCTCCTATTCCTACACTCACTAGTATGCGGCACAGGGAGTGATCCAGAGATTACAACCTTTGAGGTCCTGCTTTTTAATCTGCTACCTAGTCCCTAAATTCTTGTGCAGGACCTCACCTCTCTTTCTACCTATGTTGTTGGTACCAATGTGAACCACGACCTCTGACTGTTTGCCCTCCCCCTTCAGAATGCCCTGCAGCCGTTCTGTAACATCCTTAACCCTGGCACCAGGAGGCAACAGACCATCCTGGAGTCACGTCTACAGCCACAGAAACGCCTGTCTGTACCCCTCACTGTTGAGTCTCTTACCACTGTTGCTCTTGCACTCTTACCACTCCTCCCTTATACAGCTGAGCCACTCCAGTGAACTTGGCTCTGGCTGCACTCTCCAGAGGAACCTTCACCCTCACCATTTTCCAACAGAGAAAAACGGTTCTTGAGGGAGATGCACTCTGGGGCTTTCCTGACTACCTGCCCCCCATCCCTTCTTCTGACTGGTGGTCACCCATTCCCTCTCTGACTGCACTTCCTTAAGCTGCAGAGTGACCACATCTAAAAACGTGCTCTCCATGTAACCCTCAGCCTCACGGATGAATCACTGTGTCTCCAGCTGACACTCAAGCTCCGAAACCTGTTGCTCAAGCTGGTCAAGCCGGTGGCTCTTCCGGCACATGTGGTCATCCAGACTGCAAGGTGTGTGTAAGAATCCCTACATTCCCATAATGAAGCAGTGCATATTCAAATGCTGCCAGACCTGGACAATATCCAGGCTTGGGTTGATAAGTGGCAAGTAACATTTGTGCCACACAAGTGACAGGCAATGACCATCTCCAGCAAGAGAGAATGACCATCACCCCTTGACATTCAATGGTGTTTCTATCGCTGAATCCCCCAAGTGGTGGGAAGTGATCAAGGGAAACATCAAGAGGTTTTTCATCCTCAAAGGCACCCAGAAAGCTAGAAAGGAACAGAGGGAAATGTCCCGACTCCAGAAAAACATGCAGAATCTGCTCCAGCTGCGGTCGATGGGGGTCGATGTCAAGGAGGAACTCCAAGAGGTGAAGAGCCAGCAAGCCTCGCTCTTTGCCTCGGAGGCCTCCAAGATCATCTTCCGTTCCAGAGTCCGCTCCGTGGAGCAGGATGAGACGTGCTCACGTTTCTTCTTCCAAAAGGTACACAGAGAGAGCTCTGTGATCAGCAGCCTGAAGGAAGAAGACAGCTCAGTAAAGTCATCACAGTCCGACATTTTGAGGATCAGCAAATCCTTTTATGCCGGATTGTATGACGTGAAGCCCACAGACAGCACGGCCACCCAGTCCTTCCTGTCCTCTATCACGGAGGTCTTAGACGACAGTACACGGGAGAGTCTGGACAAATCACTAACTCCTGACGAACTGACTGAGGCCCTTGAGTCCTTCGAGAAGAGTAAAACTCCCGGAAGCGACGGCTTGCCGGCGGAGTTGTATTCGGCTCTGTGGGACTGGATGGGCCCAGACCTGCTAGAAGTGTACGAGAGTATGCTCCTGGCCAGCAGTATGTCAGAATCCATGAGGAAAGGCATCATCACCCTCATCTACAAGCACAAGGGGGAAAGGGAGGAAATGAGAAATTGGCGACCCATTTCCCTGTTGGTAATGTAGACTAAAAGATTCTGTTCAAGGTCATCGCCAATCGGGTCAAATCCGCTCTGGAATTGGTGATTCACCCTGACCAGACCTGCACTGTGCCGGGCAGGAAGATCTCTGACAGCCTCACGCTGCTCAGGGATACGATTGCCTATGTACAGGACAGGGGTGTGGACACCTGCCTCATCAGCCTGGATCAGGAGAAGGCCTTTGACAGAATATCGCACACCTACATGGTGGATGTACTCTCCAAAATAGGGTTTGGGGAGGGAATTCGCAATTGGATCCAACTGCTCTACACTAACATCAGTAGCGCAGTCTCAATCAATGGGTGGGAATCAGATAGTTTTCCGATTAAATCTGGAGTCAGGCAGGGCTGCCCTCTCTCCCCTGTCCTGTTTGTGTGTTGCATTAAACCCTTTGCTGAGTCCATCAGGAAGGATCTGGGCATAAGAGGAGTGACGATCCCAGGCAGTGGAGGCACTCAGGTCAAAGTCTCCCTGTACATGGACGATGTTGCCGTCTTCTGCTCGGATCTGCTGTTGGTGCGCAGACTGATCCACATCTGCGACCAGTTCAAACTGGCCACGGGAGCCAAGGTAAATCGTGGGAAGAGCGAGGCCATGTTCTTTGGGAACTGCGCTGACCGATCCTTTGTCCCCTTCACTGTCAGGACTGATGGCCTGAAGGTGCTGGGGATATGGTTCGGAGGGACCAGGGCATGTGTTAGAAACTGGAAGGAGCGAGTGTCTATGGTGAAAAGGAAACTGGGCATGTGGGAGCGACGCTCCCTCTCCATTGCAGGTAAGAACCTGGTCATCAGGTGTGAGGCACTCTCGCTGTTGCTGTACGTGGCGCAGGACTGGCCCATTCCACACTCCTGTGTGGTGGCGATCACCCGAGCCATCTTTCACTTTATCTGGAGGTGGATGATGGTGGATCCTGTGGGATGGTTCCCTGAGCAGACTGACAAAGTCATTTGGCAGAATGCCTCATCGCCAGAACTTTCCAACAAACACCAAGATGTAGCTTGGCTGGTGGTGAGAAAGACCCTCCCCATTAGATCCTTCCTACACACCAGGAGTCTCACCCCCTCTGCACGTTACCCTCGAGGTGGCTGTGGTGGGGAAGAGACCGTTGTTCACCTCCTTGTGGATTGTGTCTTTGCAAAGAAGGTCTGGAGAGAGATGCAGTGGTTTCTGTCGAGGTTCATCCCGAGCAGTTCTGTGACACAGGACTCTGTGCTCTACGGGCTGTTCCCAGGGACACACACCGAGACAAACATCAACTGCAGCTGGAGGATCATCAACTCGGTGAAAGACGCTCTTTGGTCTGCCCGAAACTTGTTGGTCTTCCAGCGCAAAGAGTTGTCCCCGACCGAGTGTTGCAGACTGGCACATTCCAAGGTCCAGGACTACGTGCTGAGGGACGCACTAAAGCTTGGGGCAGCTGCCACAAAGGCTCAATGGGCTGTGGAGGGGTGGGGGTTGGGGGTGGGTGGGTTGTGGCGGAGTGGGTTTTGGGTGGGGTGGGAAGTTGGGGGTGGGGGTTGGGGGGGGTTTGGGTGTGGGGTGGGTTGTGATGGGGGGGTGGGTGGGTTTGGGTGGAGTGGGGGTTGGGGGTTGGGCGGGTTTGGGGGTGGGGGTGGGGTGGGGTGGGTTGTGACGTGGGTGAGTGGGTTTGGGTGGGGTGGGGTTTGGCGGTGGGGGTTGGGGGTGGGGTGGGCTGTGGCGGGGTGGGTTTTGGGTGGGTTTTGGGTGGAGTTGGGGGTGGGGGTTGGGGGGTTTTGGGGGTTGGGGTGGGTTGTGACGGACGTGGGTGGATTTTGGGTGGGGTGGGCTGTGGCGGGGTGGGTTTTGGGTGGGGTGGGGGTTGGGGGTGGGTATTGGAAGGGTATTGGGGGTGGGGGTTGGGGGGGTTTGGGGGTGGGTGGAGTGGTTTGGGAAACCATATGGCAGGAAGGCCAAAAATCGTTTTTATGCCGTGAAACCAGTTTGCGATTGTCCACTCCACCCGTCCATGGTGGGCTGTGTTTCTCACCAGCGCATGTTGGGAATTTCATTTTAATTATCAGCCCTGCTCACCGGAATCACCCCCCCACATCACATCTACCGCCCACATCGACGTGACTTCAGAACGGCTGCTTCACCACTGCCTTTAAAAGATGGGCACCCGGCGAGCTGAACTCCGAGGGGAACTCCGAGGGGAACTCCGAGGTGAGTGAGCACAAAGTTGCGCAGCGATCGAGAGCATCGCCCGAACGACACCAAGGAAGAGGCACCACGTATCCCACGGGCAAGTCGCTTTTCGCCAGCTCCCGGCGAGTTTTCAGTTTGGCGCCAAGGCAAGGGCTCCAGTGCAGGTCAGGGTGGGGTGGGGTGGGTTGTGGTGGGGTGGGGTCGGGGGAAGGTAAGCGAGGGGTGGGAATTGTGAGTATGGGGGGAAGGCAGCACAGACAGGTTGAGTGAAATGCTCAAGCACATGCCGGTGTGGGGAGGGGTTGCGAGTTGTGAGGGGGACAAGGTAGCTCAGGGCCCCTTGCAATGTCTTTATTAATATTTGGACCAGTATCCATTATAGTTCAAGCTAACAGTGCAGCCTTGCAGTGCGGGTTAGGAGAATGCCCGTGCCTGAGCTGAGTACAGCGTGCAGTCCAATGGGCAAAGCTGCTGCCAATGGGTCAAGTGGAGTGGGGCGGAGGTGGGTAGAGTTTCGGACAGCCAATGTACGTACTACACACTGGCCGTCCAAGTGGTGGTCAGCACTCACCCATATGCATGAAGGGGCCTTCAGGCTTAACCATGAGAGGTTCTTAGTGCACATATGCTAACCCACACATCCTTCCCTTTGACACTGCAGAAGGAGAACATCAGGATAGTGGAGCCTGGTGATTTAACAATCTGCCTCATGGCTTACAGGGACCAGAGAAGAAGAAGGGAGCAGTGAAGGTGCCTGGCTCAGCAAAGGGAGCACCTCCCTGAAGATGACGGAGTAGCAGGGCCTGCTGCGCAAGCAGTTGAAGATCCACAGAGAGCCGTCACATGTAGGCACCTCGCTAGACCCAGAGTCTATAGACGGCAGCTGCCATTCCCGCAGACGACTGAGAACCAGTGTCGCCAAAGACCGCGCATGTCTAGGGAACTGGTCAGTCACATCTGCCAGCTGCTGCAGGATTTGGTGCCACAGGGACTTGGAGGGCATCCACTGTCAGTGGCCATGAAAGTGACCGTGGCGCTCAATTTTTACGCCAATGGCTCTTTCCGGGCTCCACGAGTGACTGGTGTGGGATCTTGCAAGCCTCCATGCCCAGTGTGTCGGGGGGTTGCAGACACCATCATTGCAAAGGTACAGAATCTTGTGCATTTCGCCTGGGATCAGGAAAGCCAGGAAGCAAGAGCACTGGGATTTGCGCAGATCTCAGGTTTCCCACAGCTGCAGGGTGCCATTGACTGCACTCATGTGGCGCTCAGATCTCCATGGCAACAAGCGGTGAACTACGTCAAACAACAAGGGCTTCCACTCGCTGAATGTTCACCACAAACGCATCCTACAGGCCTGCACACAATTCCCAGGGAGCGTCTACAACTCCTACATCCTTAGCAGGTCTCAGATCCCTGACATCTTCCAGGGTCCAGAGAGGCTGCAGGGATGGCTCCTTGGGGATAAGGGCTGCCCACAGAGGACGTGGCTGACGCCGCCTGTGTGGTGGCCTCAGACTGAGCAGAGCAGCGCTATAACAAGGCTCATGCCGTGACCTGAACTTTGGTGGAGCAAACAATAGGCATTTTGAAAATAAGGTTCTGGTGCCTTGACTGGTCAGGAGGAAACTGCAATACAGTCCCCAGGGGGTGTTGCGCATCATCGCCACTTGCTGTGCGATTCAGGTGATGAGGAGGGCGTCGAAGGGCATGATGATGATGATGATGTCCTTGAAGTTGGAGGTGCCAGTGATGAGACCATTGCACTGGCTACACAAGGCAGGCACACTCGGGAGACCCTGATAGCCGCAAGATGCTTGGAGGAAGATGACATCATGCAGTGAGGACAGTCCCGACATCTTCACCTTGCATCTGTGAATGTTTGACTCTGTGTGGCTGACTCTCAGTGCTGTGACAACATACAGCGAGGACACTGCATAGGCCTTCACATTGCCTCTGTGAATGTATGACTCCTGTCTGGTCAAGGGCAGCCCACTTGCGTTCTGTGATCAGGGTCATACCATGGAGACGCAGCCGTGAAACTTTAAATGCGCCTGATCCTTTGGTGCCTTCAGCACCTGTCCCCTTCTGGAGCACAGCGTCATTGGTCACAGACCCTCAAAGGTGCTGAGAGCACACAGCGAGAATGATGGTGCCCTGTGACACCTGCCCACACATTCTGACAGCAAGGTGCAAATATCACTAATGTGTCCAGTGAGTGTGAGGCCAGACCATCACTTTGATCTGAAGGTTACACAATACACAGGGAAGAGGCCCTGGACTGAGACACCTGCCTTTAGCATATTCAGGAACCAAGGTTTCACATCCGAGTGACACTAACACTGCTCATCATAACAAGGAGCCATAGGCAAGGAGACATTCTTGAGAGTTTATTTACAATAGTGAACATTAATTACATGTGACTAACACCACACTGTTCAACTACATCTTCATAACCTTCCTAACCCTGTCGCTATGTCTTGGTGCTTCCTCAACATCTACAGTGGAGGTGGAGGCAGCCTGCTGACTGCTATGCTCTGTCTGTGATGATCTTGAGGGGTGCCCTTTGGAGGTTCGAGATCTGGAGGGCCCTGAGCTGCTTTCAGTGTCCTGCTGTGTGGCAATGGCACCCTCCTTGGCCTTTGACACTGGATTTGCTAGGGTCACAGGAGGACAGGATTCAGATAGGCCCGACACTCCCAGAGTCACCTGGGTAGATGGCCCCGGGGTGAGCATCTGTTGATCCTTCTCCCTGTGGGTATCCAAGGGCCCCAGCTGACTCCTTGAGGGGAAGGGGTAGCTGGAGTGAGATTGAGCAGACCACACCCCTCTCACATACACATTGTTGGAAGCCAACTATGGCATCAGCGAGGGAGTTCAACCCACGCAGCAGTGCAGGAGTGATGTCCAGGCCGGCTGCCATCCTACCAGTGTTGACTTCAGTGCGTTGGCATGCTGACACTATCACCTGAGACTGAAGGCAGATGGACTCCTCCATCGTGCCTTGCAATCTGAGGAATGCAGCGGACATCCCTTCCTGATGTTCCCGAGCTTGTCTTTGCAGCTCCAACAACTGAGGTACGACCGAGTCCAGAGGCTCGTCATGTGACATGGACTCAGCAGGTTTCTAGACTCCAGGAGCTCTCCAAGTGCCGGAGACTGGGAAAGCCTGGCTGCCTTCTGCTGTGGATCACACAGTGTGGTGCGCTCACATGTGCACTACTCTAGAACAACATCCCACCGAGGTGTGTGTCTCTGCGCTGGTGGAGGGTGTGGGCGAGCGCTGGAAGGGTCTTCAATTGGGGCTTCAGCAGATTCCTTTTCCGAGGTGTCTTCGGGGCTTGAGTCGAGGACGTGGGTCGTGGACTCCCTTGGCTGTTTCCCAGATGTGCCTGTGATTAAGCAAGGGGAGATAATTAGTACATGGCAGTGGCCTGTGGAGCAGGGCAAGTCACGCACAGCGTGGTTATCTGATGGATGTTGTACCGCTGGATCCTCACTTGGTGGAGCAGTGCCAACCTCACCATCAGCACAGGAACAGTCCAGATCCTCACCACCCAGCTGGAAGACTCTATTTTCAAAATCAGGCATTCCTCCGCCAGTCTACAACCTCTCCCTCTTGTTGTGTGCCAGTGTGTCCTACATGAATACAGATAAAGAGATTGTAAGCTGGATACCTGCCAGGCCAGATGATAAGGATACCTGGCATGTGTGGGTAATAAGAGGTGCCATGGATAGAATGAGGACAGTGAAGGTGTGTGTGAGACAGTGAGTGGCGATGTCCCTTGAACTGGAAGTGAGTGAGATCCTTGTAGATGTGTGATGGGTTTGTGAGTGTGTGAGTTGAGAGTGATGAGAAAAGTGACTTACGCTGGTGGAATGGAGATCATTCATCCTCTTTCGGCACTGGGTGGCTGTCTCCTGTTGCAGGGCGTTGGCACTGACCGCCAGTGTCATCACCTCCCAAGCTGGATTGGTGGTGTTGCTGCCCATCCTGTGACCAGAGTGGGGGGTAGAGGACCTCGCAGTGGGGCCTCCACAGTGTCCAATAGGCATTCCAAGGATGCGTCACTGAATCAGGAGGCTGCAGTCTTCTTGCCTTTCAGGGCCATGCCTCCTGTACAGCAGTCCTGGGCTGGAAGCACTGAGAGGCGTGCACATGGCTGCACTTTAAGCTTAGTGCCCAGCATGAGGAAGCAGCGAGGTGACGGTGTGTCAAGCGAATGAGAGCCCGCCCGCCAGCGACACTGTGCGTTTCCCAGGAACGCATGGTTAAGGAGGCAGGATTGGGACAGTATGATGTAAAAACCTGCCATCCCAGCCAGCGGGAAAAAAGTCCTTGTTCCTGCCCGATACCACACTTGGCGCAAATCTGGGACTTTTCCACCCTTTGTGTTTTTACTTTTATGCAACAGTTGACGCTGACCAAATATCTAATCAAATTGGTGGATAGTTTGTAAAAATGAGGGCCTCAGGAGGCCCTGTCTTGACAGAAAGCCTTGACATATTCTCACTGACAGGTACTGAGAGATACTAAGGGTCGCTCATCAAAGGTCAACAAAGCCACCTCTGGGGGAGAACTGTTTCGTTCAGTGGCCCCTTGCACTTGTCCCTCACACGAAGCGCTTGCTGATCTGAGAGTTGCAAATCTCTCTTCCACGCATGTCACCATCCTGTCAGCAACATCTTCATCTGCTGACATATGGTGAGGCCCCTCATGGTTCATCGGCCTCTCTGAGGGTGAGGCTCACTCAATATCTTTCTCTGGCTCCAGTGCTACTCCCCTCTGCAGCACCAGCTTTCGCAGGGCGCGGCCAACGCGGACAATGATGTGAGAGACCCTTGAGGGTGCTTATTGCAGGGCTCACCCCAGTTTTATCAGGGCATCTTTAAAAGCCAATGGTCTACTCAATGGTGGCCCATGTAGTCACATGGCAGCTGTTGCACATGTTCCCTGCTTGTCTGCTGGGGTCAGAAGCCGTGACTTCAGTGGACACACCTTAGCCCCCACTATCCAGTCACAAAGGTGTAGAAGAGCTGAGGCAAGTGGCACTATTTGCAGGGGAGATGGTAGCACAGTGATATTGTCACTGGACTACTAATCCAGATGTAACCAGCTAATCCTCTGGGTGCATGGGTTCAAATCCCATCACAGCAGCTGCTGGAATATAAAATTCAATTCATAAAATATGGACTTCAACACTAGCCGCAGTAATGGTGACCATGAAACTATCGTCAATTGTCATAAAAACCCATCTGATTCACTAATGCCTTTTGGGGAAGGAAATCTGATGTCCCTACCCAGTCTGGCCTGCATGTGACTCCAGACCCACGGCAATGTGGCTGACTCATAACTTCCCTCCCAAATGGCCTAGCAAGCCACGCAGTTCAAGGGCAATTAGGGATGGGCAACAAATGCTGGCCTTGCCAGTGACTCCCACATCCCACGAAAGAATAAATTTTGAAGAAAGGATGTAGGGGCAATGGCACCTTCCTGGGAAACCTCGTCCACAACTGCACAATCTGCTGACGGTGGTCATGGATGACATAAGCATGAAGAGGATGAAACCTCTTCCTGTTCACAAAGACGTCTGGCTGCTCTGAGGGAGTCTTGAAGGCCACACGAGTACAATCAATGACCCCTGCACCGGGGAGGTTCAGCCATGGCCCAGAGTTTGACTGCCCTTTCAACCTGGACTGGACCAAAACAGGAAAGGCTGGGAAAACTCAGCAAGTCTGGCAGCATCCGGGGAGAGAGAAGCGGAGTAAATGTTTTGAGTCCGTGAGAGAGAAGCAGAGTTAACGTTTCAAGTCCGTGTGAGAGAGAAGCAGAGTTAACGTTTCGAGTCTGTATGAGAGAGAAGCAGAGTTAACGTTTCGAGTGTGTGTGAGAGAGAAGCAGAGTTAACATTTTGAGTCCGTGTGAGAGAGAAGCAGAGTTAACGTTTCGAGTCTGTGTGAGAGAGAAGCAGAGTTAACGTTTCGAGTCTGTGAGAGAGAAGCAGATTTAACGTTTCGAATCTGTGAGAGAGAGAAGCAGGATTAACGTTTCGAATCTGTGTGAGAGAGAAGCAGAGTCAACGTTTCGAATCTGTGTGAGAGAGAAGCAGAGTTAATGTTTCGAGTCCGTGTGAGAGAGAAGCAGAGATAACGTTTCGAGTCTGTGTGAAAGAGAAGCAGAGTTAACGTTTCAAAACTGTGTGAGAGAGAAGCAGAGTTAACGTTTCGACTCTGTGTGAGAGAGAAGTAGAGTTAACGTTTCGAATCTGTGTGAGAGAGAAGTAGAGTTAACGTTTCGAATCTGTGTGAGAGAGAAGCAGAGTTAATGTTTCGAGTCCGTGTGAGAGAGAAGCAGAATTAATGTTTCGAATCTGTGTGAGAGAGAAGCAGAGTTAACGTTTCGAGTCTGTGTGAAAGAGAAGCAGAGTTAACGTTTTGAGTCTGTAAAAGAGAGAAGCAGGGTTAACGTTTCGAGTGTGTGTGTGAGAGAGAAGCAGAGTTAACGTTTCGACTCTGTGTGAGAGAGAAGCAGAGTTAATGTTTTGAGTCTGTGTGAGAGAGAAGCAGGGTTAACGTTTCGACTGTGTGTGAGAGAGAAGCAGAGCTAACGTTTCGACTCTGTGTGAGAGAGAAGTAGAGTTAACGTTTCGAATCTGTGTGAGAGAGAAGCAGAGTTAATGTTTCAAGTCCGTGTGAGAGAGAAGCAGAGTTAACTTTTCGAATCTGTGTGAGAGAGAAGCAGAGTTAACGTTTCAACTCTGTATGAGAGAGAAGCAGAGTTAACGTTTTGAGTCTATGAAAGAGAGAAGCAGAGTTAACATTTCAACTGTGTGTGTGAGAGAGAAGCAGAGTTAACGTTTCGAGTCTATGAGAGAGAAGCAGAGTTAACGTTTCGAGTCTGTATGAGAGAGAAGCAGAGTTAACGTTTCGAGTCTGTATGAGAGAGAAGCAGAGTTAACGTTTTGAGTCTGTAAAAGAGAGAAGCAGAGTTAACGTTTCGAGTCCGTGAGAGAGAAGCAGAGTTAACGTTTCGAGTCTGTGTGAGAGAGAAGCAGAGTTAACGTTTCGAGTCTGTGTGAGAGAGAA
Source organism: Isurus oxyrinchus (assembly GCA_026770705.1). Lineage (NCBI taxonomy): Eukaryota > Metazoa > Chordata > Chondrichthyes > Lamniformes > Lamnidae > Isurus > Isurus oxyrinchus. Next base: position 9,442,417 of record JANJGN010000030.1, on the reverse strand, counting down.
GCAGAGTTAAAGTTTCGAGTCTGTGCGAGAGAGAAGCAGAGTTAACGTTTCGAGTGTGTGTGAGAGAGAAGCAGAGTTAACGTTTCGACTCTGTGTGAGAGAGAAGCAGAGTTAACATTTTGAGTCTGTAAAAGAGAGAAGCAGAGTTAACGTTTCGAGTCTGTGTGAGAGAGAAGCAGAGTTAATTTTTCGAGTCTGTGTGAGAGAGAAGCAGAGTTAATGTTTTGAGTCTATGAGAGAGAAGCAGAGTTAACGTTTCGAGTCCGTGAGAGAGAAGCAAAGTTAACGTTTCGAGTCTGTGTGAGAGAGAAGCAGAGTTAACGTTTCGAGTCCGTGAAAGAGAAGCAGGGTTAACGTTTCGAGTCTGTGTGAGAGAGAAGCAGAGTTAACGTTTTGAGTCTGTGTGAGAGAGAAGCAGAGTTAACGTTTCGTGTCCGTGAGAGAGAAGCAAAGTTAACGTTTCGAGTCTGTATGAGAGAGAAGCAGAGTTAACGTTTCGAGTCTGTGTGAGAGAGAAGCAGAGTTAACGTTTCGAGTCTGTGTGAGAGAGAAGCAGAGTTAACGTTTCGAGTCCGTGAAAGAGAAGCAGGGTTAACGTTTCGAGTCTGTGTGAGAGAGAAGCAGGGTTAACGTTTCGAGTCCGTGAGAGAGAAGCAGAGTTAACGTTTCGAGTCCATGAGAGAGAAGCAGAGTTAACGTTTCGAGTCTGTGTGAGAGAGAAGCAGAGTTAATGTTTCGAGTCCGTGTGAGAGAGAAGCAGAATTAACGTTTCGAATCTGTGTGAGAGAGAAGCAGAGTTAACGTTTCGAGTCTGTGTGAAAGAGAAGCAGAGTTAACGTTTTGAGTCTGTAAAAGAGAGAAGCAGGGTTAATGTTTCGAGTGTGTGTGTGAGAGAGAAGCAGAGTTAACGTTTCGAGTGTGTGTGTGAGAGAGAAGCAGAGTTAACGTTTCGACTCTGTGTGAGAGAGAAGCAGAGTTAATGTTTTGAGTCTGTGTGAGAGAGAAGCAGGGTTAACGTTTCGACTGTGTGTGAGAGAGAAGCAGAGCTAACGTTTCAACTCTGTGTGAGAGAGAAGTAGAGTTAACGTTTCGAATCTGTGTGAGAGAGAAGCAGAGTTAATGTTTCAAGTCCGTGTGAGAGAGAAGCAGAGTTAACTTTTCGAATCTGTGTGAGAGAGAAGCAGAGTTAACGTTTCAACTCTGTATGAGAGAGAAGCAGAGTTAACGTTTTGAGTCTATGAAAGAGAGAAGCAGAGTTAACATTTCAACTGTGTGTGTGAGAGAGAAGCAGAGTTAACGTTTCGAGTCTGTATGAGAGAGAAGCAGAGTTAACGTTTCGAGTGTGTGTGAGAGAGAAGCAGAGTTAACATTTTGAGTCCGTGTGAGAGAGAAGCAGAGTTAACGTTTCGAGTCTGTGTGAGAGAGAAGCAGAGTTAACGTTTCGAGTCTGTGAGAGAGAAGCAGATTTAACGTTTCGAATCTGTGAGAGAGAGAAGCAGGATTAACGTTTCGAATCTGTGTGAGAGAGAAGCAGAGTCAACGTTTCGAATCTGTGTGAGAGAGAAGCAGAGTTAATGTTTCGAGTCCGTGTGAGAGAGAAGCAGAGATAACGTTTCGAGTCTGTGTGAAAGAGAAGCAGAGTTAACGTTTCAAAACTGTGTGAGAGAGAAGCAGAGTTAACGTTTCGACTCTGTGTGAGAGAGAAGTAGAGTTAACGTTTCGAATCTGTGTGAGAGAGAAGTAGAGTTAACGTTTCGAATCTGTGTGAGAGAGAAGCAGATTTAATGTTTCGAGTCCGTGTGAGAGAGAAGCAGAATTAATGTTTCGAATCTGTGTGAGAGAGAAGCAGAGTTAACGTTTCGAGTCTGTGTGAAAGAGAAGCAGAGTTAACGTTTTGAGTCTGTAAAAGAGAGAAGCAGGGTTAACGTTTCGAGTGTGTGTGTGAGAGAGAAGCAGAGTTAACGTTTCGACTCTGTGTGAGAGAGAAGCAGAGTTAATGTTTTGAGTCTGTGTGAGAGAGAAGCAGGGTTAACGTTTCGACTGTGTGTGAGAGAGAAGCAGAGCTAACGTTTCGACTCTGTGTGAGAGAGAAGTAGAGTTAACGTTTCGAATCTGTGTGAGAGAGAAGCAGAGTTAATGTTTCAAGTCCGTGTGAGAGAGAAGCAGAGTTAACTTTTCGAATCTGTGTGAGAGAGAAGCAGAGTTAACGTTTCAACTCTGTATGAGAGAGAAGCAGAGTTAACGTTTTGAGTCTATGAAAGAGAGAAGCAGAGTTAACATTTCAACTGTGTGTGTGAGAGAGAAGCAGAGTTAACGTTTCGAGTCTATGAGAGAGAAGCAGAGTTAACGTTTCGAGTCTGTATGAGAGAGAAGCAGAGTTAACGTTTCGAGTCTGTATGAGAGAGAAGCAGAGTTAACGTTTTGAGTCTGTAAAAGAGAGAAGCAGAGTTAACGTTTCGAGTCCGTGAGAGAGAAGCAGAGTTAACGTTTCGAGTCTGTGTGAGAGAGAAGCAGAGTTAACGTTTCGAGTCTGTGTGAGAGAGAAGCAGAGTTAAAGTTTCGAGTCTGTGCGAGAGAGAAGCAGAGTTAACGTTTCGAGTGTGTGTGAGAGAGAAGCAGAGTTAACGTTTCGACTCTGTGTGAGAGAGAAGCAGAGTTAACATTTTGAGTCTGTAAAAGAGAGAAGCAGAGTTAACGTTTCGAGTCTGTGTGAGAGAGAAGCAGAGTTAATTTTTCGAGTCTGTGTGAGAGAGAAGCAGAGTTAATGTTTTGAGTCTATGAGAGAGAAGCAGAGTTAACGTTTCGAGTCCGTGAGAGAGAAGCAAAGTTAACGTTTCGAGTCTGTGTGAGAGAGAAGCAGAGTTAACGTTTCGAGTCCGTGAAAGAGAAGCAGGGTTAACGTTTCGAGTCTGTGTGAGAGAGAAGCAGAGTTAACGTTTTGAGTCTGTGTGAGAGAGAAGCAGAGTTAACGTTTCGTGTCCGTGAGAGAGAAGCAAAGTTAACGTTTCGAGTCTGTATGAGAGAGAAGCAGAGTTAACGTTTCGAGTCTGTGTGAGAGAGAAGCAGAGTTAACGTTTCGAGTCTGTGTGAGAGAGAAGCAGATTTAACGTTTCGAGTCCGTGAAAGAGAAGCAGGGTTAACGTTTCGAGTCTGTGTGAGAGAGAAGCAGGGTTAACGTTTCGAGTCCGTGAGAGAGAAGCAGAGTTAACGTTTCGAGTCCATGAGAGAGAAGCAGAGTTAACGTTTCGAGTCTGTGTGAGAGAGAAGCAGAGTTAATGTTTCGAGTCCGTGTGAGAGAGAAGCAGAATTAACGTTTCGAATCTGTGTGAGAGAGAAGCAGAGTTAACGTTTCGAGTCTGTGTGAAAGAGAAGCAGAGTTAACGTTTTGAGTCTGTAAAAGAGAGAAGCAGGGTTAATGTTTCGAGTGTGTGTGTGAGAGAGAAGCAGAGTTAACGTTTCGAGTGTGTGTGTGAGAGAGAAGCAGAGTTAACGTTTCGACTCTGTGTGAGAGAGAAGCAGAGTTAATGTTTTGAGTCTGTGTGAGAGAGAAGCAGGGTTAACGTTTCGACTGTGTGTGAGAGAGAAGCAGAGCTAACGTTTCAACTCTGTGTGAGAGAGAAGTAGAGTTAACGTTTCGAATCTGTGTGAGAGAGAAGCAGAGTTAATGTTTCAAGTCCGTGTGAGAGAGAAGCAGAGTTAACTTTTCGAATCTGTGTGAGAGAGAAGCAGAGTTAACGTTTCAACTCTGTATGAGAGAGAAGCAGAGTTAACGTTTTGAGTCTATGAAAGAGAGAAGCAGAGTTAACATTTCAACTGTGTGTGTGAGAGAGAAGCAGAGTTAACGTTTCGAGTCTATGAGAGAGAAGCAGAGTTAACGTTTCGAGTCTGTATGAGAGAGAAGCAGAGTTAACGTTTCGAGTCTGTATGAGAGAGAAGCAGAGTTAACGTTTTGAGTCTGTAAAAGAGAGAAGCAGAGTTAACGTTTCGAGTCCGTGAGAGAGAAGCAGAGTTAACGTTTCGAGTCTGTGTGAGAGAGAAGCAGAGTTAACGTTTCGAGTCTGTGTGAGAGAGAAGCAGAGTTAAAGTTTTGAGTCTGTGCGAGAGAGAAGCAGAGTTAACGTTTCGAGTGTGTGTGAGAGAGAAGCAGAGTTAACGTTTCGACTCTGTGTGAGAGAGAAGCAGAGTTAACATTTTGAGTCTGTAAAAGAGAGAAGCAGAGTTAACGTTTCGAGTCTGTGTGAGAGAGAAGCAGAGTTAATTTTTCGAGTCTGTGTGAGAGAGAAGCAGAGTTAATGTTTTGAGTCTATGAGAGAGAAGCAGAGTTAACGTTTCGAGTCCGTGAGAGAGAAGCAGAGTTAACATTTTGAGTCTGTGTGAGAGAGAAGCAGAGTTAACGTTTCGTGTCCGTGAGAGAGAAGCAAAGTTAACGTTTCGAGTCTGTATGAGAGAGAAGCAGAGTTAACGTTTCGAGTCTGTGTGAGAGAGAAGCAGAGTTAACGTTTCGAGTCTGTGTGAGAGAGAAGCAGAGTTAACGTTTCGAGTCCGTGAAAGAGAAGCAGGGTTAACGTTTCGAGTCTGTGTGAGAGAGAAGCAGGGTTAACGTTTCGAGTCCGTGAGAGAGAAGCAGAGTTAACGTTTCGAGTCCATGAGAGAGAAGCAGAGTTAACGTTTCGAGTCTGTGTGAGAGAGAAGCAGAGTTAATGTTTCGAGTCCGTGTGAGAGAGAAGCAGAATTAACGTTTCGAATCTGTGTGAGAGAGAAGCAGAGTTAACGTTTCGAGTCTGTGTGAAAGAGAAGCAGAGTTAATGTTTTGAGTCTGTAAAAGAGAGAAGCAGGGTTAACGTTTCGAGTGTGTGTGTGAGAGAGAAGCAGAGTTAACGTTTTGACTCTGTGTGAGAGAGAAGCAGAGTTAATGTTTTGAGTCTGTGTGAGAGAGAAGCAGGGTTAACGTTTCGACTGTGTGTGAGAGAGAAGCAGAGCTAACGTTTCGACTCTGTGTGAGAGAGAAGTAGAGTTAACGTTTCGAATCTGTGTGAGAGAGAAGCAGAGTTAATGTTTCAAGTCCGTGTGAGAGAGAAGCAGAGTTAACTTTTCGAATCTGTGTGAGAGAGAAGCAGAGTTAACGTTTCAACTCTGTATGAGAGAGAAGCAGAGTTAACGTTTTGAGTCTATGAAAGAGAGAAGCAGAGTTAACATTTCGACTGTGTGTGTGAGAGAGAAGCAGAGTTAACGTTTCGAGTCTATGAGAGAGAAGCAGAGTTAACGTTTCGAGTCTGTATGAGAGAGAAGCAGAGTTAACGTTTTGAGTCTGTAAAAGAGAGAAGCAGAGTTAACGTTTCGAGTCCGTGAGAGAGAAGCAGAGTTAACGTTTCGAGTCTGTGTGAGAGAGAAGCAGAGTTAACGTTTCGAGTCTGTGTGAGAGAGAAGCAGAGTTAAAGTTTCGAGTCTGTGCGAGAGAGAAGCAGAGTTAACGTTTCGAGTGTGTGTGAGAGAGAAGCAGAGTTAACGTTTCGAGTGTGTGTGAGAGAGAAGCAGAGTTAACGTTTCGACTCTGTGTGAGAGAGAAGCAGAGTTAACATTTTGAGTCTGTAAAAGAGAGAAGCAGAGTTAACGTTTCGAGTCTGTGTGTGAGAGAAGCAGAGTTAACGTTTCGAGTCTGTGTGAGAGAGAAGCAGAGTTAATGTTTTGAGTCTATGAGAGAGAAGCAGGGTTAACGTTTCGAGTCTGTGTGTGAGAGACAAGCAGAGTTAACGTTTCGAGTCCGTGAGAGAGAAGCAGAGTTAACGTTTCGAGTCCGTGTGAGAGAGAAGCAGAGTTAACGTTTCGAGTCCGTGAGAGAGAAGCAGAGTTAACGTTTCGAGTCCGTGAGAGTGAAGCAGAGTTAACGTTTCGAGTCCGTGTGAGAGAGAAACAGAGTTAACGTTTCGAGTCCGTGAGAGTGAAGCAGAGTTAACGTTTCGAGTCTGTGTGAGAGAGAAGCAGAGTTAATTTTTCGAGTCTGTGTGAGAGAGAAGCAGGGTTAACGTTTCGAGTCTGTGTGAGAGAGAAGCAGAGTTAACGTTTCGAGTGTGTGTGAGAGAGAAGCAGAGTTAACGTTTCGAGTCCGTGTGAGAGAGAAGCAGAGTTAACTTTTTGAGTCCGTGTGAGAGAGAAGCAGAGTTAACGTTTCGAGTGTGTGTGAGAGAGAAGCAGGGTTAATGTTTCGAGTCTGACGCGGAGTTGAACCGTTATCTGTTTCACTCACCACTGACGCTGCCAGAGCTGCTGAGTCTTTTGCCAGCATTTTCTGCTTTTGTTTCAGATTTCCAGCATCTGCAGTATTTTATTTTTATCCAAATATGGATGGGTCAGCTCAGCCCCGCCTCCACATTGATCACCTGACCTATAGCCGGTGTGTGACGTTACCGCCAACCAATGGGAAGAGAGGGAGGCGGGTCTGGTTTAAAAGGATCAATCACCAGCTTTTCGGGAGCCTTCAGATCAATCCGCCCACGGCCTGACAACCCAGAGGACAGAATCCACTGACACGATTGGCCAACTGCAGGCTACATGCAAATTAGGAACTAATGGAAATGGTTATCGCAATCTTTCCTGCATAGATTTAAAATTTTTAATAAGATTTATAACTTAAAAACCCTTAACTAACGAAATAGTTCTACTGGTTAACGTCAGCGATGACTAGTCAGCATCATTTAAAAAGCGAGAGAAGCAGCAGAGAGCAAAATCGCGGCCGTGGTCGCGTCTAACCTCCATTGTGTGCCACCTTATATGCTAATTTTTGGAGCGGGGAGGTGGTGGGAGCTCCCTCTTCCGGGGGAGGCCAAGGATGGCATCTCTGCTCCATCTCCCTACTGTTGTGCTGTCTGAATTGTAGTGTTGGGTGTTCATAGATGTCACTGCTTATGTTCTGTTAATGAGCAGTGTTGTTCCCTCTTTTTGGGTAGTTGTGAGTGTCTTTACTCCATTCTCTATTTTTGATTGGGACCTTAATATGGTTATAAGCAGTTAACAGAATTACCTGGAAAAACTCAGCAGGTCTGGCAGCATCAGCGGAGAAGAAAAGAGTTGACGTTTCGAGTCCTCATGACCCTTCGACAGAACTGAGTGAATATTAAGCGAGGGATGAAATATAAACTGGATTAAGGTTGGGGGTGAGGTGGGGGGAGAGAAGTTGGGGGGGGGTGGAGTGGTTGTACGGACAAGCAAGCAGAGATAGGAGCAGATAATCAAAAGATGTCACAGACAGAAGAACACAGAGGTATTGAAGGTGGTGATATTATCTAAACAAACGTGCTAATTACGAATGGATGGTTGGGCACTCCATCACCACCATCAACACCTCTGTATTCTTTTGTCTGTGACATCTTTTGATTATCTGCTCCTATCTCTGCTTGACTGTCCCTACAACAACCTCCACTCCCCCTCCCGCCCACCTTAAACCAGCTTATATTTCACCCCTCTCCTAATATTCACTCAGTTCTGTTTAAAGGTCATGAGGACTCGAAATGTCAACTCTTTTCTTCTCCACCGATGCTGCCAGACCTGCTGAGTTTTTCCAGGTAATTCTGTTTTTGTTTTGGATTTCCAGCATCCGCAGTTTTTTGTTTTTATCTCTTAATATGGTTGCTACCACAGCAGGAAGATCAAGTATTAGTAGTGTACACCATTTCATCTCTCCGGTGATTGAGGCCCTTGATGCCAGTGCAGGGATGAATCAATGTGTTAAGTATGCCTGCAACAAACGTTCTCTTCCAAAACTATATTTCATTCGTAAGTTTTGTACAAGTATGTTAAAAAGCATTCCAGAAAGTGGCATAAAAACTTGTCTCCAGACAGGAGGTTTCCACTCTGAGATCCTCTATACAATTGTCATCCTTATGATATTTTCAATGTACATTGATGAGATGAGATGAGATATCTGGGCTGGTAAGATGGGCAGAGCAGTGGCAAATGGAATTTAGACCATAAGATGTAGCAGCAGAAGTAGGCCATTCAGCCCATCGAGTCTGCTCCGTCATTCAATGAGATCATGGCTGATCTGATGATAATCCTCAACTCCACTTTCCTGCCTTTTCCCCAGAACACTTGATTCCCTTAATTAATCCTGAGAAGTGTGAAGTGATGCATTTTGGAAGGACTAACATAGCAAGGGAATACACAATGACTGGTAGGACCCTAGGAAGTACAGAGGATCAGAGGGACCTTGGTGTACATGTCCATAGATCCTTGAAGGCAGCAGCACAGCTAGATAAGGTGGTTAAGAAGGTATACGGGATACTTGCCTTTATTACCGGAGGCATAGAATATAAGAGCAAGGAGGTTATGATGGAGCTGTATAAAATGCTAGACAGGCCACACCTGGAGTACTGTGTGCAGTTCTGGTTGCCACACTATAGGAAGGATGTGATTGCACTGGAGAGGGTGCAGAGGAGATTCACCAGGATGTTGCCTGGGCTGGAGCGTTTCAGCTATGAAGAGACACTGGATAGGCTAGAGTTGTTTTCCTTAGAGCAGAGAAGGCTGAGGGGGGACCTGATAGAGGAATACAAAATTATGAGGGGCATAGATAGTGTAGATAGGAAGAAACTTTTCCCCTTAGCGGAGGTGTCAATAACCAGGGGGCATAGATTTAAGGTCAGGGGAAAGTTTAGAGGAGATTTCAGGAAAATGTTTTCACCCAGAGAGTGGTTGGAGTCTGGAACTCACTGCCTGAGGGGGTGGTAGAGGCAGGAACCCTCACACCATTTAAGAAGTATTTAGATGAGCACCTGAAATGTCATAACATGCAGGGCTAAGGTGCTTGATGGCTGGCGCAAACATGATGGGCCAAAGGGCCTGTTTCTGTGCTGTATGACTCTATGACATTCCATGTCAGGCACACAGTCTGGGGACAAAGCATTTCAAATGGAAAAATTACGGAAAGTGTAATACAATTCATCCTTACTTCATACAGCATGTTCCTCACTGAGGTGCCTCTATACAATTTCAATACTTCTATATTTATATTCAATGTTAGGCATGCAACCTGAGGGATGCTACAAATTTTCCAGTCCCTCGGTGCCCTATGGCTGAAAGGTCTTAGACAGCGACCTTTCCCCATCGCACATTTGCAGCGGCTGCCCCAAGCTTTAGTGCGTCCCTCAGCACGTAGTCCTGGACCTTGGAATGTGCCAGTCTGCAACACTCAGTCAGGGACAAATCTTTGCGCTGGAAGACCAACAAGTTTCGGGCAGACCCAAGAGCGTCTTTCAGCGAGTTGATGATCCTCCAGCTGCAGTTGATGTTTGTCTCGGTGTGTGTCCCTGGGAACAGCCCGTAGAGCACAGAGTCCTGTGTCACAGAACTGCTCGGGATGAACCTCGACAGAAACCACTGCATCTCTCTCCAGACCTTCTTTGCAAAGACACAATCCACAAGGAGGTGAACAATGGTCTCTTCCCCACCACAGCCACCTCGAGGGTAACGTGCAGAGGGGGTGAGACTCCTGGCGTGTAGGAAGGATCTTACAGGGAGGGTCTTTCTCACCACCAGCCAAGCTACGTCTTGGTGCTTGTTGGAAAGTTCTGGCGATGAGGCATTCTGCCAAATGACTTTGACAGTCTGCTCAGGGAACCATCCCACAGGATCCACCCTCTCCTTTTCCCTCAGGGCCTCTAAGACGTTACGTGCCGACCACTGCCTGATGGACTTGTGGTCAAAGGTGTTTCTCTGCATAAATTTTCCCACGAGGGACAGGTGGTACGGCACAGTCCAACTACTTGGAGCGTTCCACGGCAGCGTGGCCAGACCCATCCTTCACAACACCGGGGACAGGTAGAACCTCAGCACGTAGTGACACTTGGTGTTTGCATACTGAGGGTCTATGCACAGCTTGATGCAGCCACACACAAAGGTGGCCATCAGTATGAGGGCGATGTTGGGCACATTTTTTCCCCCTTTATCTAGAGGCTTGTACATTGTGTCCCTGCAGACACGATCCATTTTCAACCTCCAGATAAAGTGAAAGATGGCTCAGGTGATCGGATGTGAGGACTGGGCCAGACCTGTACAGCAACACCAAAAGTGCCCTACACCTGATGACTAGTGTCGCTCCCGCATGCCCAGCTTCTTTTTACCATAGCTACTCGCTCCTTCCAGTTTCTAACGCGTGCCCTGGTCCCTCCAAACCATATCCCCAGCACCTTCAGGCCGTCAGCCCTGACAGTGAAGGGAACAAAGCATATGCCCAGTTCCCAAAGAACATGGCCTCGCTCTTGCCTTGGTTTACCTTGGCTCCCGAGGCCAGTTCGAATTGAAATGTTTGTAATGTTCCTTTGATTGTATTCCAGCACCTCAGAACGTGACATGACCTATGTAGAAAACTTGAACATTATTGCATTTGCTGTGATAGCCATTTTGAAACGTTATTTCAGATATTTTATGAATAAGTGTATTTTTGCAAAAAGAAAGCCAGTTTGAAATGGTCGCAGATGTTCATGAGTCTGAGCACTGTGTTATGGCACAGTGGGGGGTAAACGCTGAGCTGTTCAAATCCTAGAGGGAAACTTGAAACAGCTGCCACAACTGTTTGCAATTTGTACTTTATTTCGAGAAGCGTGCCTTGAATTCAGTAGCAATGAGCCCACCAAGACCCAGAGATTTTTTACAAAAGTAAATTAAACATTTATTAATAGAAGAAAAAGGTTTTTTAAGCACATAAATAAGTCTGCAAATTACTACTATAATAACTCCTAAATCTCCTAATTAATCTCGCTCCTGATTACATCTCCATTAAGGCAACAGTAAAACAATATAGATTCCAACAGACCCAGGCGAAGCACACAATACCCTGGACAAGAATATTCACAGTGATTTTTCTTAGTTTCAGTTCCTGTAGACAGCAGCTTGATGACCAGAAGCTGGAGGCTTTTCACACTTGTTAGATCTTTGAATTCCTTCTTCTTACACACAACCTCATCTCCTTTATGCAGGTTTCTCCCTTTGAAATGTAAATTCCATTGTCCCAATATATCTTTGCAACTTTATTTTTTCCATAATATAAATCTTCCATTGTACTTATATTATCAGTAATCATTGGGAAAAATAAACACACTGTTTGGCTTGGCCTCTATTGGCTAGGTGTAACATCTTACCATCTCTTTGAAATTCACGACTCTAGTCTATCTAAAAACGCAAATGTTCCTCACACCTCACATTCTAAAACTTCAGCAGTGATTACATATTTAGCATTTCAAACCTTGCTTCCCTTTTAATAATTCTAAAGCTCCAGACTAGCTGTCTGCAATTCAATTAAAACCCCACACACACAACCTCACACAGAGAAATTAATCCAAACACCACTATTAACCTTTACAATAAATCACAATAATATTGTGAAAATTGTTATATTTTCATGACAACTGACTCCAGCTCTGAGCAGAAGACAGTGACATCGTCCATGTACAGGGAGACTTTAACCTGAGTGCCTCCACTGCCTGGGATCGTCACTCCTCTAATGCCTGAATCCTTCCTGATGGACTCAACAAAGGTATCCAGACTCTCCTGTGTACTGTCATCTAAGACCTCCATGATAGAGGACAGGAAGAGGACTGGGAGGCCGTGCTGTCTGTGGGCTTCACGTCATACAATCCGGCATAAAAGGATTTGCTGATCCTCAAAATGTCGGACTGTGATGACTTTACTGAGCCGTCTTCTTCCTTCAGGCTGCTGATCACAGAGCTCTCTCTGTGTAACTTTTGGAAGAAGAAACGTGAGCACGTCTCATCCTGCTCCACGGAGCGGACTCTGGAACGGAAGATGATCTTGGAGGCCTCCGAGGCAAAGCCTGAGGCCTGCTGTCTCTTCACCTCTTGGAGTTCCTCCTTGACATCGACCCCCATCGACTGCAGCCGGAGCAGGTTCTACATGGTTTTTGGATTCAGGACATTTCCCTCTGTTCCTTTCCAGCCTTCTGAACACCTTTAAGGATGAAAAACCTCTTGATGTTCACTTTGATCGCTTCCCAACAGTGTGTCAGGGACTCCAAGAGGGGTTTCATGGCTCTGCAACCTTTGTAATTAACTTCTGAGTTCCTCAATATTCACTGGGGTCAACAGTTTGACGTTCAGCTTCCTGTAAGTGACAGGCAGCCAGTAGGAGGCAGTGGTCAGAGAAGAACACGGCTTGATGTCCGTGGATCTGACTGTGAATGCACGGGACACAAACAGGAAGTCTATCCTGGAACGGACAGACTGGTCTAGCCGTGATCAGGTGTATCTACGCTGCGCTCTGTCTGCAGGGTTGCTGAAGATGTCGTGCAGCTTGGCATCCTTAACTGTTTCCATCAGGAGTCTGGACATGACATCCAGTCCACTGTCAGCCCTGCTGGCTGCAAACAACACCTAAGCTCCTAGCCATGGTGTACATAACACCTTTAGGCAGTGACGAGTGAAGGAGGTACATCCATGAACCATACCTTCTTAATGAGGCTATTCGACTACTGTGAATTTCAAGCCACAGATGTTCTCTGCCTGTAAAATTTCCCAATCAATGATACTTTGAGGTTACATTTAAAAACATCGTGGGATGTCTGAAGTGTTTACAGGCATGCAAAGGGAAAAGAAATCAGGCGACACTGTTGATTCTCACTGCAGACCCATTGTTTACGCTGCCGTCACAAAGGAACCATGTGATCACAAGGTCATAAGACATAGGAGCAGGAGTAGGCCATTGGGCCCATCGAGCCTGCTCCACCATTCAGTAAGATCATGGCTGATCTGATTGTGACCTTAACTCCACTTTCCTGTCTGTCCCCATAACCCTTGTCGATCAAAAATCTGTCTAACTCAACCTTGAGTACATTCAATGACCCAACCTCCACTGCTCTCTGTGGAAGAGAATGCCAAAGACTAATGACTCTCTCAGAGGAGAAATTCCTCCTCATCCCTGTCTTAAATGGGAGACACTTCATTTTTAAACTGTGCCCCCTAAGTTCTAGCTTCCCCTATGAGAGGAAACATCCTCGCAACAACAACCATCAAGCCCCCTTGGAATCTTAATTCTTTCAATTAGATCACCTCTCGTTCTTCTAAACTCCAATGAGTATGGGCCCAGCCTGCTCAGCCTTTCCTCATAAGGCTACTCTTTCATCCCAGGAACCAGCCTAGTGAGCTTTCCCAGAACTGCTTCCAATGCAAGTATGTCCCACCTTAAGTAAGGAGACCAAAACTGTACACAGTATTCCTGGTGACCTCTCACCAATACACAGTGTAGCTTCCCTATATATTTATTCCATCCCCCTTGCAACAAAGGCAGGCATTCCATTTGCCTTGCTAATTACTTGCTGTACCTTCATGTACAAGGACACACAAGTCCCTCTGTACTGTAGCATTCTACAGTCTCTATTTAAATATTATTCTTCTTTACTAATCTTCCTACATTATACTCCATCTGCTATTTTTTTGCCTACTCACTTAACCTATCTATACCCCTTTGCAGACTCTTTGTATCCTCCTCACAACTTGCTGTACCTATTTTTGTATCACCAACAAATTGGGCTACAATGCAGTCTGTCCCTTCATCCAAATCATTACTATAGTTGAGGCCCCAATGCTGATTCCTGTGGCACTCTAGTCTCCCTGAAAATGATCCATTTATCCCAACTCTCTGCTTCCTGTCTGTTAACCTATCCTGTATCCACACTAATATATCACCCCCAACACCATGAGCTCTTATCTTATGTGGCACCTTATCGAATGCCTTTTGGAAATCCAAATACACTACATCAGCTGGTTCCCCTTTACCCACCCTGCATGCTACATCCTCAAAAAGCTTTAATAAATCTGTCAAACATAATTTCAATTTCACAAGTCTATGTTGACTCTGCCTGACTGCATTTTGATTTTCTAAATGTCCTGCTGCTGCCTCTTTAATAATGGATTGTAGCATTTTCCCAATGACAGATGTTAAGCTAACTGGCCTATAGTTTCCTGTACTCTGGCTCCCTCCTTTCATGTTACATTTGTGGTTTTCTAATCTGCTGGAACCTTTTCAGAATCTAGGGAATTTGGGAGATGACAACCAATGCAATATCCTTGCAGCCACTTCCTTTAAGGCCCTAGGATGAAGGCCATCAGGTCCAGGGGACCTGCCATCCTTTCGTCCCATTGATTTTCCTTGTACCTTTTCTCCAGTGATCACAATTGTTTTAAGATCCTCCCTCCCTTTTGCCTATTGATTTTCCAGTATTCTTGGGATGCCTTTTGTGTCTTCGACTGTGAAGATAGATTCTGAATACTTGTTCAAAGTCTCTGCAGTTTCCTTGTTTGCCATTATTAATTTCCCAGTCCACCCTCTGAGGGACCAATGCTCACTTTAGCTCCTCTCTTCCTTTTGACAAACTTGTGTTATGATCCTGTTAGGGACTGTTACCACGTAAAGAAAAAACCCAAACACCCAACAGTTGACTGACAGAACTAGGCCAAAAACAAACTTTATTGTCAATATAAAGAGAAATTAAACAAGACAAGCACCACTAACTTAACACAATAGCTTATAAAGACTTATGTTATAAACTCAGTTCTACTTTTCTACTCCAACACTGCTCCCCCCACCCCAGGAGTTCCCTTATCTTATTAAAATCTTGAAGGTCCATTCACTTTTCCTGGGACCAAACCAAAAGTTACACTCCTCCTGTCCCTGACCATGGACCAAATCCAAAAAGCATGACTGGCTCCTGGAACAAAGTGTAGAACAAAGTATGATGCATCACAATGTCCAAAGCTCGGACTCCAGCTCATCAACTTGGAGCCAAAGTTCCTCGAGTCGCAGACACTGCAGTGTGGTTGTTGTGAGTCACACTGGTGACCACCAGCTCCCACGTGCTACAGCTGCAACACATCACCTGCCTTGCTACCTTCATTGTGTTTAATTTAACCAATTACTTTTCAAGTTGGGGTGGCACAGTGGTTGGCGCTGCTGCCTAGCAGCTCCAGGGATCCCAGTTCAATCCTGACCTCGGGTGTCTGTCTGTGTGGAATTTCCACGTTCTCCCTGTGCCTGTGTGGGCTTCCTCCCACTGTCCAAAGATGTGCTGATTAGGTGGATTGGCTATGGTGAATTGTCCCCCAGTGTGGGTGTGTGCTCTGTGATGGACTGGTATTCTGTCTTGGGTCTACCATGCCCATTACCTGGTGGGATAGCCTCCGACTCCCTGTGACCCTGAATAGGATGAAGTAGTTCTGGAAAAGTGTGAGCTTTCAAGTTTAGGAATATCACTTTCAACTGTTGTCTGTAGTTATACCAAGTAGTTTAACTAGATAAGCAATAAACTTAATGCAATGCTTATATCTCCCCAGTACCAGCTTAAAATACAGGCCTTCAGGTAATCTTAGAAACTCACCGAATAATCACCTCCCTGCTCACCTAGTTAAATCCTTGAAGAACTCACCAGCTTCTGGGGCCTGAAATAAAGAGATAAACAAACCACACCTCCTTTGTACACCGAGTTCCCACCCGCACCTAAACACTCGTACCTCATTGCACGGTAACAATCCACAACCCACCCGAAGAATCAGAGGGATTGTGGATAGAGTCAAAGAGTCATATTGTCACACAGCCCAGAAGGACTCTAGCTGACTCTGTATGAAGGAGCCCAGTCAGAGCCACTCCCCACCTGCTCGATCCCTGTAACCCAGCAAGTTTATTTCCTTCAAGTGACCATCCAATTTCCTTTCGGAATCATTGGGCAGGATTTTACATCTCGCGGGCAGGCTTGTGCCTGACCCAATTGGGTGTAAAATAGTGTGTGATGACACTGGGCAAGCGTCCCGACATCACTGCGCACTCACCCAATACTTTGATCAGCGAGTGCGTGCAAGAGTCGCCAGTACAGCCACCGACAATTAAGAGGACGATTGAGGCCTTTAATCAATTCATTGAAAGCGATTTTTCCTAGGCGGCCTTTTGATTTTGCAGCAAACCTTATCCACGGGTGGATTGAGATTTCCATAATTGAATGAAAAATACATATAAATTTTTGGGCAGAGTTTTTATTCTGCTTGTGTGATTGTGAGTTAGTCCCATGGAGGGTACATTTTTTTCAGATTTTAAAAATCTTTATTTTTGATTTTAAAATTGTCCAGCTCCCTCCCGGCCTTCAGGGGACTTTCACTGAGCGCTCCCCCTGGCGCGTGCGCAGACATTTCGGGTCACCCTCGTCCCAGCCCCACCCCCACCCCGGCAGCGCTGAGTCCTGCAGCGCGTCTTTCACGCTGGCTGGCTGTTAACTGGCCATCCGGCGTCAAATCGCGGTCCAGGATGGATCCCGGACAGCGGACCATTTCCCGGCCACTCTCGGGTCCACCCTGTCACCCGACAACCCGAACATCCTGCCCATTGGTTGTTTCCGCTTCCACCCCACTCGTGAACAGCGAGTTCCAGGTCGTTGCCGCTCACTGTATAAAAGAGAGATTTTTCTCACATTCCCTCTGTGTCTCATAGACTCAGAGACGTTTACAGCACAGAAGGAGGCCATTCGGCCCATTGTGTCCATGCCGCTCAACAAAGATCTGACTACACTAATCCCATTTTCCAGCGCTTGGCCCATAGCCCTGGAGGCTGTGACAACCCAAGTAAATATCTAAATACTTCTTAAATGTTATGGGAGTTTCTGACTCAACCACCCCTTCAGACACTGAGTTCCAGATTCCCTCCACCCTCTGGATGAAAAAAATTCTCCTCAACTCCCCTCTTAGCCTTCTACCTCTTACCTTAAATCTATGCCCTCTGATTATTGACCCCTCTACTAATGGTAAAAGTGCCTTCCTATCCACCCTATCTATGCCCCTCACAATCTTATACACCTCTATCAGGTCCCCTCTCAACCTTCGCTGCTCCAAGGAAAACAACACCAGCCTATCCAATCTTTCCTCATAGCTCAGACACTCCAGCCCAGGCAGCATCCTGGTAAATCTCCTCTGCACCCTCTTCAGTGCAATCACATCCTTCCTATAATGTGGTGACCAGAATTGCATGCAGTGCTCCAGTTGTGGCCTAACCTGCATTTTATACAGTTCCAGCAAAACCTCCCTGCTCTTGTATTCTATGCCTCAGTTTATAAAGGCAAGTATCCCATCTGCCTTCTTAACCACCTTACCTACCTGCCCTGCTACCTTCAGGGATTTGTGGATGTGCACACCAAGGTCCCTCTGATCTTCAGTACTTTCCAGGATCCTACTTTACACCATAGTGCAATCCCTTGCCTTGTTAGCCCTCCCCAAGGTCATTACCTCTCACTTTTCTGGGTTGAATTCCATTTGCCACTGCTCTGCCCACCTGACCAGTCCATTGATAACCTCCTGCAGTTTACGGCTATCCTCCTCACTATTTACCACCCTACCGATTTTCATGTCACCCACGAACTTCTTGATCATACCCCACCTACATTTAAATCCAAATTGTTTATGTAGACCACAAACAGCAAGGGCCCCAGCACCGAGCCCTGTGGAACCCCACTGGAAACAGATTTCCAGTCACAGTAACATCCTTCTACCATCACCCTCTGCTTCCTGCCTCTCAGCTATTTTTGAATCCAGCGTGCCACTTTGCCTTGGACCCTATGGGCTCTTACTTTCTTGACCAGTCTGCCATGAGGGACCTTATCAAAAGCCTTGCTAAAGTCCATGTAGACCACATCAAATGCATTTCCCTCATCAACACTCCTGGTTACCACCTCAAAAAATTCAATCAAATTTGTCAAAGACGACCTTCCCTCAACATAGATAGATGCTGACTATTCCTGATTAATCTGTGTCTCTCCAAGTGCAGATATACTCTGTCCCTCAGAATTCTTTCTAGTAACTTCCCCACCATCGAGGTTAAACTGACTGGCCTGTAATTTCCTGGTCTATCCCTTCCACCCTTTTTTAATAATAGGACAACGTTAGCAGTCCTCCAGTCCTCTGGCACTTCACCTGTGGACAGAGGATTTGAAAATTACTGCCAGGGCCCCTGATATCTCTTCCCTTGCCTCCCTCAACAGCCTGGGATACATCTCATTCAGGCCTCTGGATTTATCCACTTTTAAGGCTGCTAAACCTGCTAGTACCTCCTCTCTCTCTATGTTAATTTCCTCTAATATTTCACCGTCTTCCACCCTGATGTCTATACCTGCATCGTCCTTTTCCATTGTGAAGACCAACACAAAGTATCCATTGCAGACTGTACCCACATCTTCCAGGTCCCCACACAGATTACCTCTATGGTCCCTAATTGGCCCTACTCCTTCCCTAGTTATTCTCTTGCTCTTTATATATTTAAATAACCCCTTTGGGTTTTCCTTTATTCTACCCACCAATGTTTTCTCATGTTGTATTGAGCCCTCGGTATCTGCCATAAGCTTCTCTTTTCTTCTTAACCCTAACCTTTATGTCCCTTGACACCCAGGCTTCTCCGGACTTGGAACCCCCCTTTGCCTTTATGGGAACATATTTGCCCTGTACTCTCACTATTTCCTCCTTGAATGCCTCCCACTGCTCTGACACAGTTTTATCTGCAGTATCTGCTCCCAGTCCACTTGGGCCAAATTGCATCTCATCTTAGTAAAATTAGACATTTTACTCCCTCCTTACCTTGCACACTAAAACTATCCCAGTTAATATTTGGGTAGTTAAAGTCCCTGTTATTATTGCCTTATTATTCTTACACTTCTCTGAAATTTGATTACATATTTGATCCTCTATCTCTCCTTGACCGTTTGGGGGCCTATAGCACAAACCCAATAGCGTTTTTGCCCCTTTTGTGTTTTTTACTTCTACCCATATGGCCTCATTTGATGATCCTTCCAAGATATTATCCCTCCTCACTGCTATAACTGATTCTTTGATCAATATTGTGACCCCTCCCCTCCCCATCACTTCTTCTATCCCCCTCTCTATCCTGTCTGAATACCCTATAACCAGGAACGTTGAGCTGGCAATCTTGCCCTTCTTTTAGCCAAATCTCGGTCATGGATATCATACTCCCACATGTCTATCTGCACCCTCAGCTTGCCTGTCTTATTCCTCAGGCTCCTTGCATTAAAATATATTCCATTTAACCTTGCTAAACTCATTTCTTTCTTATCTAGCCTATGTTTCCTCTGCCCTCCAGATTCACTTACTAGCATTTTAACTTCTAATTCCATCTCAGCTTCTCTCCCCTCTGAACTATTTTTCAGGATCACATCCCCTTGCTAATTCAGTTTAAATCTGCCCCAACAGCAATAGCAAACCTCCCCATAAGGATGTTGGTCCCGTTCTTGTTCAGATGTAACCTGTCCAACATGTACAGGTCCCACCTCCCCAAGAAATGGTCCCAATGGCCCAGGAACCTAAAGACCTCCCTCCTGCACTATCTCTCCAGCCACACATTCATCCGCTGTATCCTTCTGTTCCTATACTCACTACTGCGTGGCACTGGGAGTAATCCAGAGATTACTACCTTTGAAGTCCTGCTTTTCAATTTCCTACCTAACTCCCTAAAGTCTGCTTGCAGGACCTTGTTTCTCTTTCTTCCTATGTCAATGGTCCCAACATGGACCACGACCACTGGCTGTTCACCCTCCCCCTTCAGAATACCCTGCAGCTGTTCCATGACCTCCTTGACCCTGGCACCCGGCAGGCAACATATCATCCTGGAGTCATGTCTATGGCCGCAGAAGCGCCTGTCTACTCCCCTCACTAACTAATCCCCTACCACTATTGCCCTTCCACACTTCTTCCTTCCCCACTGAGCAGCTGGACTGCCCTCTGTGCCATGGCCTTGGCTCTGCTTGGCCTCCACAGAGGAACCACCACTCTCACCGTTTTCCAAGGGGCCAAAAAACAGTTTGCAAGCGAGATGCATTTGAGGGATTCCCTCACTACCTGCCTGGGCCCCTTCTTCTGTCTGGCGGTCACCCATTCCCTCTCTACTTGCGCTTCCTTAAGCTGCCGGGTGATCACATCCTGAAATGTGCTATCCACGAACCTCTCAGCCTCGTGAATGCACTGTAGTGCCCCCAGCTGCCATTCTAGCTCCAAAACACAGAACTCGAGTTGCTCCAGTCGGAGGCACCTCCTGCACACATGGTCATTCAGACCACCAGGAGGGTCTAGGGTTTCCTACATAGCACAGGATGTGCAAATCATGGGACTGAACTCCACAGAAATGTCTTAACTTCATTGAAAATGGACCGTTGCTTTTATTTTACCCTGACTCCTACTTGAGTATAGACATTCTTTTTGGAAAAAATATAATTCATTCACAAAATATCTGAAAGAACATTACAAACCATTTCAAAATGGCCGTCACAAAAAGTACAATCACATTCCAGTTTTCCAAATGGATCATGAGGCGCTTCAATACAATCAAAGAACATTACAGGCATTTCAACATGGTCATTACAGACAGACAGACAGTGCAATGGTATTCAAGTTGTCTACATAAATCATGTACTCTGAGGTGCTTCAATGCAATTGTGATACATGTAATATTCACTGCATACATTCATTGTGAGTCATACAACCCGAGGGGTCTATATAATTCCCAGCCCCTCGGTGCCCTATGGCTGAAAGGTCTTAGACAGCGACCTTTCCCAATTGCGCCTTTACAGCAGCTGCCCCAAGCTTTAGTGCGTCCCTCAGCACGTAGTCCTGGACCTTGGAATGTGCCAGTCTGCAACACTCGGTCGGGGACAACTCTTTGCGCTGGAAGACCAACAAGTTTCAGGCAGACCAAAGAGCGTCTTTCACCGAGTTGATGATCCTCCAGCTGCAGTTGATGTTTGTCTCAGTGTGTGTCCCTGGGAACAGCCCGTAGAGCACAGAGTCCTGTGTCACAGAACTGCTCGGGATGAACCTCGACAGAAACCACTGCATCTCTCTCCAGACCTTCTTTGCAAAGGCACAATCCACAAGGAGGTGAACAACGGTCTCTTCCCCACCACAGCCACCTCGAGGGCAACGTGCAGAGGGGGTGAGACTCCTGGTGTGTAGGAAGGATCTGACGGGGAGGGCCTTTCTCACCACCAGCCAAGCTACATCTTGGTGTTTGTTGGAAAGTTCTGGCGATGAGGCATTCTGCCAAATGACTTTGACAGTCTGCTCAGGGAACTATCCCACAGGATCCACCCTCTCCTTTTCCCTCAGGGCCTCTAAGACGTTACGTACCGACCACTGCCTGATGGACTTGTGGTCAAAGGTGTTTCTCTGCATAAATTTTTCCACGAGGGACAGGTGGTACAGCACGGTCCAACTACTTGGAGCGTTCCACGGCAGCGTGGCCGGACCCATCCTTCACAACACCAGGGACAGGTAGAACCTCAGCACGTAGTGACACTTGGTGTTTGTGTACCGAGGGTCTACACACAGCTTGATGCAGCCGCACACAAAGGTGGCCATCAGTATGAGGGCGATAAAAACAAAAAACTGCGGATGCTGGAAATCCAAAACAAAAACAGAATTACCTGGAAAAACTCAGCAGGTCTGGCAGCATCGGCGGAGAAGAAAAGAGTTGACGTTTCGAGTCCTCATGACCCTTCGACAGAACTGAGTGAATATTAGGAGAGGGGTGAAATATAAACTGGTTTAAGGTTAGGGGGGAGGTGGGGGGAGAGAAGTTGGCGGGGGGGGGTGGTTGTGGGGACAAGCAAGCAGTGATAGGAGCAGATAATCAAAAGATGTCACAAAGGAACAGAGAGGTGTTGGAGGTGGTGATATTATCTAAACGAATGTGCTAATTAAGAATGGATGGTAGGGCACTCAAGGTACAGCTCTAGGGGTGGGGTGGATGACAATGATGTTGGGCACGTTTTTTCCCCCTTTATCTAGAGGCTTGTACAACGTGTCCCTGCGGACACAATCCATTTTCAACCTCCAGATAAAGTGGAAGATGGCTCAGGTGATCACCATCACTCAGGAGTGTGGGATGGGCCAGACCTGCACCACGTACAGCAACAGCGAGAGTGCCTCACACCTGATGACCAGGTTCTTACCCTCAATGGAGAGGGAGCGTCGCTCCCACACGCCCAGTTTTCTTTCCAGTATAGCTACTTCCAGTTTCTAATGTATACCCTGGTCCCTTTGAACCATATCCCCAGCACCTTCAGGCCATCAGCCCTGACAGTGAAGGGGACAAAGGATCAGTCAGCTCAGCTCTTGATGCTGTTGACTGCCTGTCCCAGGGTCCTCCTCTCGCACTCTCCTCTTGCACTCTCTTGCCCAAAATTGTAAATCTGTGTCCCCTAGTCTTTGTATCATCAGCTAATGGAAACAGTTTTTCCTTGTTTACCTTAGCTAAGCCTGTTGTAACCTTGTACACCTCTGTTAAATCTTCCCTAAATCTCCTTTACTCCGAGGAGAATGATCCGAGCCTTTCCAACCTAACCGTGTAGCCAACAGACCATCCCCCAACCCCAACCCAGCCCTGGAATCATTCTGGTAAATCTCCTCTGCACTCACTCAAGGACCTTCTCATCTTTCCTAAAGTATGCTGGCTAGAACTGGACGTAATATCCTGGCCTTACCAGAGTTTTATAACAAATCAGCATAACTTCTCTGCTTTCTACTCAACACTTTGTCACAATTATGAGATTTCTAAGATTGTTATGTTTCGGTTCTGTGTCTTTAACTTAGGGTAAAAATGCAGGGGGTCATGTGACCTGTTCTGAAGTCTGCCTAGCAACAGGCCTGGGTGAGAGACCTGTTAATGATTAAAAGAAGGCCTGGATTGCCTTGCTGGAAAGAAAGTGGAAGATGTTCACACTTTGAGACAATGGCCGCAGCATCTGTGTTTCCCGTGGTCAGACTCCTAGGGCAGAATTTTTTTACCTGTCAGGCGGGTGGGTCCGGCCTAATCTCCGGCGGGTGGGGAGCCGATCCCCGCCGGAGAAGCAGGCCCTGCCGCCGTTTTACGTGGGCTGGGCAATTAAGGCCCATCCAGCGTGACATCCGGTGGGAAGCAAGAGTGCGCTCTTTCACACATCGGCACGAAATACAGCACATCTGCCGGAGGCTAAGTGCAGCCTCAGGGAGATCGCTTACACTTTGAAAAATATTAAAAATAGAAACAAAAAATCCCGATTATGTCCCCCTCGTGTGACAATGTCACATGAGTTGGGACACGTTCATAATTTACAGAAAAACTTTATTCAAATTTTTGCAACCCAGCATGGAACCTCATCCCGCCGGTCGATGAGGTTTCATGTTTTCTCTATTTGCCACCGGGGCTCCTGGCCGACCCTTAAAGGTTGGACGGGCAGGTCCTTTAATTGTTTCAATGATCCTGTCAATGCCCTCAATTGGCCACTGACAGGTCGGCGGGCCCACAGCTGATTTTGCTGCGCCCCTGCCTTCCTGAAAATGTAAATGGGATTGGATAACGTCGGGGGTTCCGCCTGACATCATCCTGCGTCATTTTACACATCGGCCCCCTGCTCGCCAACGGCAAAATTCTGCCCCTTGTCTCCAAAGTTGCGGGAAGGTGTTGAGGATGTTGTGTTGTAACCGGCTATACCTTAAACTTTACTTCCAAGATAGAACAGAGTTGGGGTCGAAAGAATAACTCATCAGCATTTCCTACTTGGATACAAGGCCCATGTGATTTGTGTCCCCACGGAGATGGGTTTTGAGAGGGGGAGAGTTCTTCGGAAACCATTGAAGGATTGGGTCACAGATTTCGGTGAATCCCACAGACAGGTTAGTCTTCCAGGATCCAAAGGAGAAAGAGAGAGCAGTGAGAAGTCAAAAGTCTCTTTGGTTCACTGTGCAGGAAGCTGGGTGGGAGCTTGTGCTCAGGTCGTAAAGAACAAATTCATAAAGATTTGAACCAAGGCTGGAAGATTCGCCTAACTTGTGCTAGAGGGAGAATTGCCAGGAAAAACCTTCACCGTGGAAAGATAGTTTTGGGGTTAAAGGTTATCAGGTTGGGAAAGAAGTAAGCCCTTGGGAGCTAAAAACCACTTTGAACTGCGTCGTAGAAAATTGAACAATATACCTGTGAAGAAGTGTTAAAAGTCAGAGGGGCAAGTTCTGTTCTACAGTTTACAGTACAAGTTGTCTCCAACAATAGTGTTTAATCCATGGTGATTTTAGTCTGGTTGTTATGGTGAAAGTCTTAAAATGAGAAATCCTGTCATGTCTTCCTCTCCGCTATCAATTAGAAGCTCAATTATTTTTAGGTTGCTGGTCTCAGCGGTGACTGTAATAATATACAGTTCATTATCTGAGCTGATGGCTGCGAGTGTGACCTTCATCAATGCTGGGCTATTTCTGTTGTACTCCTGGGGCTGCTGTGGCTGGGCAGGGGTCAGCTCTCGGGTGTCTGAAAGCAGGAAACCAAAGGAGAAGGTGATGTGGTGTTGGGAGTTAGGGTGTGAATCAAGGAGTTCATGGTGACACCATCGGCAACTTGCTCATCATGGGAAGATAGCAGGATGAGAGGGAGCTGGGAGTTAAAATGAAGCACAAGGCAGTAACTGTCAGCCTCAATGTTCTCCACATTGTTGAGTTCTGTTGCAGCCAGTCCCATGGTGTGGAGAACCTTCTCCTCTGAGGGACTCAGGAGATGCAGGCCTTCTTGGCCCTCACCCTTTCTGCCCTGCTCCCACTGATTATGGGCCAGTGATTGTATAGCACTGTGTTTGGGTGAATAGCTGAATAGCAGGAGCTACATAGAGACAGCAAGAGGTGGCTGTTTGAGGGTAGGGTGGAGAATCTGGCTGTTCGATCCGAATCCTGAATTCCAGGGAGTGCTGCTGTGTGAGTGATGGGCGTGTGGTGCATTGAGCAGCAGGGGGTGTCATATGAAGATGCAATCACTGACCTTCTCTGCCTGTGTGAGATCATTAGATTTCTTGTGGCACTGGCAGTCGATTCACTGTTGCTCACTTCACGCTTTCGTTGAAGATTTTTTTTTCCACTGTTTTTCCAAGGAACCAAGTTGCTCAGTCTCTGAAGAACCTCACACGGTTTTTTTTCATAGAAAAATACACTTTATTCATAAAAACAAATTGTAAAGTTACGTAACAGTTCAAGTTGGACATTACTGAGAGTGCAATGCCAGTGAAGTTCTTTCCAAACAGCGTGTGACACGCTACACTGTTATAATTCACTGCTCATTCTCTGAGTAAAGGAGGAATCTGGCACCTGTCTTCCTTTTATTTAGATTTATTCACAAAAACCCAAAAAACAAAGGCACAGACTGCCTTTTCCTCCTCCAGCTCCTCATAGGTGGAAACTGGTTCTTATGTATACTTAAGAATAATGCCCTTACCAATTCCACAATTAGTCTCACTTACAACTAGGAGAAGGAGGTAAACTGGAATTAATCTGCCACAAACCCATAGCCTTGCACCACCCCTTACGCTCTCAGCCCTGGGCACTCTCAGTCAGGCAGCCTCACACAGTCCTTTACATATACCCATGCAGACTGAGCATGCGCTTCATTGTGACAGGATCGCAACATTAACATGAAGTGTCTTAATACCATTGCAATGATGTATGATATTTACAATATACATTTTGTGACAAAGGAACTGCCCGAGGGGTTTTACACAGTTTCCAGTCCCTCAGTTTACTGGACCTTAAACTCGATGCTTTCTCCAGTGGGCCTTTGTGATGTCTATCCCATTTAAGGGCTTTGTCCCACTGCTGCTGTATTCAACTAGTGGTGGGTGGGGGCTTGACATGTGGGGAGAACGCCCAGAAAACCTTGTTGAGAGACCTGGCATGGAGAAGGGGAGCTCGCTCTGAAAGTTACACCCCACCCCCCACCCGCCCAATGTTTCACCCTTCCAACTGCAACCCTTCCCTGCAACCCCCATCCTGCCCACACTCATCTCTATCTGGGGATCCAGAGGCAATTCTCAAGGTGGGCCTGAGTGTAATCCTGGAGTGTTACAGCCGGTACTGGAGAGCTGCCAACCTCTGATTGGCCAGCAGCTCTTGGAAGAGCTATTTCCACACTACTGGGGACTTGATTGAATGGGAGGCCCCAAACTGTCCAGGTAAGTGCCTGATTACCTGGTAATTGCATCTGGCCTCTCAGAGAGAGGAGCCATGGGGTTCCCACCACTTCTCCAACCACCAGGCGGGACCTCAATCACACACACATCAAAATCCATCCATTAGACTCACAACTTATCTATATCTCATTGCAGCCTCTTTGTGTCCTCCTCACAGTTTATATTCCCACCTAGCTTTGTATCAT
This sequence comes from Isurus oxyrinchus, assembly GCA_026770705.1. Lineage (NCBI taxonomy): Eukaryota > Metazoa > Chordata > Chondrichthyes > Lamniformes > Lamnidae > Isurus > Isurus oxyrinchus. The sequence goes on along the minus strand of JANJGN010000030.1, from coordinate 9,416,212 downwards.
CAGCAAATGTAGATACATCACTTAGTCTCTTTGCCTATGTCATTAACATTGATGATAAATAGCTGAGGCCCCAGCACTGATCCAGGCGGCAGTTTATCACCATCATCATGTGTGCTCTGTTCAAAGGCAGGTCCTTGGCTCAAAGGCAGGTCCTTGGCTCAAAGGCAGGTCCTTGGCTCAAAGGCAGGTCCTTGGCTCATCCTTGCTTTTCCTCCCACAATGTCCTGCACCAGTTTTTTTTCATTTGCCAATAACTTCCTTCAATTTTCAAGTCACCCAGCACCAATGCTCTCTTCCTTCCTCTTTCTCTTTTTTCTTGAAATATTCACTCCATAACATCTCAAAAAGTCCGTTTCCTCTTAAAATGAATCCAACCCAGACTTTCTGTCTATTCCTAACTACATTCAGCAAATTCCTTTCTTCATTCACTCTCCCTAGTACTTCATCATTTGGTACTTTTTCTGTCCAGCTGATCCTTTCCCTTCTCCTCCAAACCCAAACCCTAAAGATTAACTCCCTGGCTTAACAAAAGGGAAATCGTATTTGGCACATCTGTTTGAGGTTTTTTTGAGAATGTAGCTAGTGGGACAGATAAAGGGGAACCAGTAAATGTAATACTTGGATTTCCAAAAGGCACAAAAAAGATTAATAGGCAAGATAAGGACACATGAAGTTGGGGGTGATATATCAGCAAAGATAGTGGGAAGGAAGCGGAGAGTAGGAATAAATGGGATATTTACAAGTTAACAAACTTTTCCCTCTATGAATATATGAATATTTCTGGGTGATTTTGAGACCTGAATTACTTTGGTCAATGTTCACTTTCATCCCAAAGTTCATACCTGCTGATACTAGTCTATCTGCTCGTTCTTGTTAGTTAGTCTCCTCCTTCCCGAAGGTCCAAGCCTCACATCCATACAAAACAGTACCCCAAACCAAGGTCATTTGCGAGTCGTTTCTTAAGCTGCTTCTTTCCAGTTAGCAACCATCTCTTTTTACCCAATACGGCCTTGCCCATTGCTATCCTTGTTCTTATTTCTTTGTTGCACCTTCCATCTGCAGGTGATATGCTTCTGAAGCACTTCAATTCTTGCATCTGTTCTAGTCTTTTTCCTCCCTTGAATATATGTGAAGACTGGAGAGTTAGATGACTCAAAGGAAATCTGTACATGGGACAAATAGCAACAGTGAGAGTAACCAACAGGGAGTTCAAACCATGTGGAATTGGAAGAGGAGCTCGACAAATGTGTTGTTAATCACCAGTCCTCCACAATGTCTATTCAGAAGCAATCATCAAAGAAGCATTTGAAGACACAGAATCTGGCTTTACAATGTCGGGGTGGGGGGCAGGGGTTCAGATGATAACATCGGTTAGATTGCAGATGGCAAAGCACTTGCAGCAAGGACAGAAAAAAAATTACAAGAGTGAGGAGATAGGCTAGTAACAGAGGGCATGAACTTTGGGATGAAAGTAAACATTGGCAAAACCAAAGTGATGTAGGTCTGAAAATCACCAAGATTCATGCCCATTACTGATGTTGGGCCAATTGGCCTGTAGCTCCCTGTGTTCTTTCTCCCTCCTTTCTTGAATAGGTGTCTTACATTTCCAATTGGCTGGGATTTAAGTAATTTTGGAAAATCATAACCAGTGCGTCCATTATTAACCCTTGGTTACCCTCTATTTCTGGCATATAACTTTTGTCTTCTACTATGAAGACATATTTCTTTGATGGTTCTACCTGGTTCCTCATGATTATGTCTCTGTCTCTGACTCCAAGGGGCAAAAGTTGTGAAAGCTCCGACAACCTGATTTTATTTTCTTGGCCAGTTTATTTTCATATTCTATTTTTTCCCTTTTTATCTACATTTTGGTAACCCAGATGCCGATTTCTAAAACTCTTCCAATCCTCAGGCTTACTACTATTCTCCACGACTCTATCTGCCTCTTCTTGTATCTTTCTGTGAACAGTCTATAAATACACTCCTCTATAACCTTCCTACTATTTGCTGGTCTATAGATTACACCCAGCGGTGTAACCGCTCCTCTATTGTTCCTTAATTTGAATCAAATGGATTATTTTAATCTAATATGATCTTTAATTCCCCTCATAAACCTCAGATGAATCATTCTTGCTAAGTGTTTGATTTTTAATGGAATGCATTTTTGTGCAACATTTTGAATCATTTCTTTGAATGTTTCCCACTGGTTATTTACCACCAGATATTTTCATCTATTTACCCAAACAGCCTTAGCTACTTCCCCCTTCATATCTTGTATTTGGCTTTTTTTTTAAATCTTCCTTTTGAACTCAAGTATGTTGCTCTCAAACCTAAAATGGAATTCAATTCTATTGTGAGTACTTTTCCCCAGATGATCTTTTACTGTGAGACTACTAATTAACCCTGCCTCATTACACAATACTGGAGCTAAAATTCCTTTGTCTTTAAATGATTCCACAATGTTTTGTCCTAGGAAGCTGTTGCGAAAGCATTTTACAAACTTATCTTCCAGACAACCTCTGACTATTTGATTTGTCTATCTTATATGAAGGTTAAAGTTTCCCACAACTATGACATGACCTTTGTTGCAATCTTTGCTTGATGCTTTGTCCAATGGTATAATTATTGTTAGAGGGTCAATCAACTGCCACCACCATTTTCTGACCCTTGTCATTCCTAATCTCCACCCATATTGATTCTGCTTCCTGATCTTCTGATCCAAGATCCTTTTTTACTCCTGTCCTTATGTCATACCTCGTTAGCAGGGCTACTCCTCTTCCTTTTCCATTCTGCCTGTCTTTTCCAAATGTTGTGTACCCTGGAATATTTATTCATTTCTAATTTTCCTTAGTTCTGATGAAGAGTCATACGGACTCGAAACGTTAACTGTTTTCCTCTCCGCAGATGCTGTCAGACCTGCTGAGTTTTTCCAGCTATTTTTGTTTTTGTTTCAGATTTCCAGCATCTGCAGCATTTTGCTTTTATGTTTATTTCCCAACCTTGGTCACCTCGTAATCACTTCTATATATTTTGCTTTTTTGCCCACTCTTCTCGGCTTGTGCCTTTAGTTAATCTACCCTGTTCCAAATGCTCCGTGCATTCAGAAAGAAAGCTGGGGAAGGAAAGAAAGATGGGGGATGGGGAGGAAGAACTGATCAAAGAAACTGTGATAGCACTGGAGATGGTTGATGTAATTGAGCGACTAAAGACAGAGGGTGGGATTTTCAGCACCCGCCCACTGTTAGGATCATCCTGCTGAAGTCAATGGGCTTTTGGCTGGCTCACCTCATCCACTGTGGTGGGACCAGAAAACCCCAGCCAGAATCTATTTGACTCAAATTAAATACCAATAAAGGAACTATTACACTGCTGGGTGTATGCTATAGACCAGCAAATCGTGGGAAGGAGATAGAGGAGTGTATTTATAAGCTATTCACAGAAAGATGCAAGATCTACAAAGCAGTGGTAATGGAAGACTCCAATTATCCTCATATAGACTGGGATTGTAACCAAGTAAATGGCAAAGAGGAGGAGGAATTCCAGAAATGTGCACAAGTGAGCTTCTTTGATCAGTGTGTTTCCAGTCCAAGGAAGAAGGAAGCAGAGCCAGACCTAATTCTGGGCAATGAAGTGGGGCAAATGGAGCACGTTTCAGTGGGAGATGCTGATAATCCAAACAACATGAGCCCTCAGGAGGAGAGCAGCCTAGTCTACATGGCTGCCTCCTGGTCTCCATCCTCAAGGTGGGAGGGAAACTTGGGATTCTGTCCTCTGCACAGAAGACAGGCAGGGGCCAATTTTCAATCCCCACACTCTAGCAATTTGATCCATCCCACCCCGCCCGGCCCCACAGAAAGTCTAGACAGTTTTAGTGTGAGCAATGACAGAAGTATTGGGGTGGGTGGAGACAGAAGGTGACAGGATGAATCCCCCAGGATTTGAGTTTATATTTCTAACTCATTGGTTTGAATTTTGGCAGAAATGTAAGATGGGGGCCTCTGTTGGAAGAAAGTGGTATTGCAGCTTTACAGAGACTGTTCAGTCCCTCAGCTCCCCATCACTGGGGTTTACATCACTTCATATCAGGTCTGTTGTAGACACATTGATAGAACAATAATGTAAAATTAAGAACATGCATTTTAATTTGCAAACCTCTTACTATCCACCAATGGGTAGAGACTTTGGCCTCTTGTTAACTTTTAATGGTATGAGTTTGATTATTAAAGATCCTGAATGATTCAATTAAGTGTCAACCTAACAAAAGCCCCAGTGTTGGCTCTGAACAAGAGCACCTCACTGCCCCCATACCCATGATTCTGGGCAGGGGTAATATAACCACACACACCCCCCACTCCGGCCTTACCACTTAAATACGTCATATCCAGTCCCAGCTGGGCACCAGATCATTAATTGATATGGAGGATGTTCCCCTAGCCTTGTACAGATGGGCCTGCTGTTCGAGTTGGCCTCAGGAGATGGAGTAGATTGTGATACAAGTTTGGTCATGTTCTTTGGGAGCTGGATTGACCAATCCTGGCCCCCCTTCACTGTCAGGTCAGACTGCCTGAAGGTGCTGGGGGTATGGTTCAGACAGGCCAACATGTGCACCAAAAACTGGGGGGAGCCTGTAGCTGTGGTGAAATAAAAACTGGGCATGTGTGAGTGACAGCCTCTGTCCATTGTCGGTAAGAACCTAGTCATCAGGTATGAGTGCTCTCAGTGTTGCTGTACGGTCTGGCCACTCCAATCCTGTGCCATGGCAATCACCCAAGATACCTTCCACTTTACCTCCCTGTCAGATCCTTCCTACATGCCCAGAGTCTCTCCCCTCCCCACTTTGCCCTCGAGGAGGCTGTGGTGGGGAAGTGACTGTGGATTGTGCCTTAGCAAAGAAGATCTAGAGAGAGAGATGCAGTGGTTGCTGTCGAGGTTGATCCCGAGCAGTTCTGTGACACAGGACTCTGTGCTCTACGGGCTGTTCCCAGGGACACACACCGAGACAAACATCAACTGCAGCTGGAGGATCATCAACTCGGTCGGTGACGCTCTTCGACCTGCCTGAAACTTGTTGGTCTTCCAGTGCAAAGAACTGTCCTCGATCAAGTTGCAGACTGGCACATTCCAAGGTCCAGGACTACGTGCTGAGGGATGCACCAAAGTTTGGGGCAGCCACCACACAGGAGCAATGGGGAGAAGCCGCTGCCTAAGGCCTTTCAGCCAGAGTGCACTGAAGTGCTGGAAACTGTATAGAACCACATGTATGCTTGACCTAGAATGTACATTGTGAATATCAAGAATGTTGTGACCACAGCCGATGTTAATTGCTATGCAAACCAAATCCCAGAGGGAAACTTGGCTTATAGACCATATCCTTTTTTTTGTATTCTGATCCCAGCAGCAAGAAATCCAGTAATATTTTTGGGATTTTAAAAATTAAACATAGAAGTTTTATTAACAAGAATAAAAGAAAACTAAAGCACACAAGACTACAGTTGCACAATTAAATTTGGTCTTACAAAATGTTCCCCCAAAAAGACTCTCTACTTGGTCAGACCCACAAGTAAATACCTTCCAGGCAACACTCCATTATATATGTTTAACTATGAAAAATCCAGTAATATTACCCAAGACAAACTGCTGTAGCTTCAATAAAGGCATACCACATGACCTGTAACTCTCTTCCACTCTGCTGTGAAAATCCAAACTTCAGAATAAAACTGCTTTTGCAGCCCAAGACTTTTCTGGCTTGACTGGATGGTTGATCCTCTCCCAGCCCAGAGCTCTAGCTATAACTCCAGCTCCTACACCTCACCAACTTCAGCCCCAGGTTAACAGCTCAAATAGCTACATCTCACAGCTCCAGGTTAACAGCTTAGCTCCAGCTCCAGCCACTGCAGCTCAAACAGCTCAACACTAAAATGCCTTTTTTCCTTTTCACCTCAGGTTCCATTGTCCTCACACCTCTTGGAAGCTCAATCCTTCCAAATGTAAGATCTTTTCATGATTCCATCTCGTCTGTTTTTGGGTCAATAAAATATAACAGCTCCACTTCTATTTACCTATGGAACTCCTGCAAGATGCAAACATGTTTATTGTCACTTCTGACTCCCCTTTGATATTCAAACAAACACTTATCTAAAAATGTAAATGTTAGATCTAACCTATTTACTTGTACCTCAAACCTAGCATCTTTCTCCTTTTCATGTTTTAAACCCACCAGACAACCTATTAATCTCTGCCCAGCTTAATTAAATCACGCGCACACACACACACACACACACACACACACACAGCCTTTTCACAGTGTAACACAATATCCCACAAAAACTATATTAAAAAAATACCCATTTCTCACAAGTGTATTGAAATTGTATTGAGGCACCCCAGAGAGGAACCTGCTGTATAGGGAAAAGCTGAATTCTATTGCACTCTCGGTAATTTTCAATTTGAAATGTTTTTACCCTCAGACTATAAGCCTGACATGGAATGTATATCGTAAATATCAATACACTTGTATTGGGGCATCTTTGAGTGGAACATACTGTTCGGAAACAGGTTGAATTTTATTATACTTTCTGTAATTTTCAAGTCGGAATGTCTGGAAGAAAATGGTACTGGGGCCTTTCTCTCCTTCCTGTAGGGAGATGCCAGGTAAATCTTGGTTTTTCTGCTCTGCCTCCCTTTATTTTCATCTGCGCATTGAAACTGCTGAAAACTGCAATTTCCTGTCAGTAGGCCTCATGTATGCACTGTCATTATTTTCATTCTTCAACTAATGTTGATAGCTAAATCTACCCACTGCCCAACACCATCAATGATCCCACAGCAGTAACAGAGCTGCTACAGCAGAGGACAAGCTCATTTGACCCATTGAGTCCTGGCCAGATCTCTCTATTGAGCCATCCTGTCGGTCCTGTTCCCGCCTCTCTACTCCTATAACCCTAAAAATTGATTCCCCACAAGTAACCTATCCAATTGACTTTTCAAATCACTGATATCTCCACTTCCACCATCCTGGTGAACAGCAAGTTCAAGATCATTACTACTGACTGTGTAAAATGTTCTCCCTCACATCCTCCCTGCATCTCTTGAACAAAATCAGTTTCCCACAGTTCTTGCATCATTAGTTAACAGGAACAACTTCATGTGTTCTGATGAAGAGTCATTCAGACCCGAAACGTTAACTGTGTCCCTCTCCGCAGATGCTGTCAGACCTGCTGAGTTTTTCCAGGTATTTTTGTTTTTGTTTTGGATTTCCAGCATCCGCAGTATTTTGCTTTTATCCATGTGTCTACCTAACCTAAAATGTTACAGTATCCTAACTCACATGAAGTCCCATTCATCATCACCCTCCTTGCTCACTAACCTACCTTAGCTCCTGGCTCAACAATGCCTCAATTTTAAAATCTTCTACCTTGTTTCCAACTCCTTCCAGATTCTCTGTCCCCTGTATTTTTGTAACATCCTCCAGCCCCAGAATGGCCCAAGATCTCTGCACTTTTCCATATCTGGTCTGTTGCACATTTTTTGATACAAAAGTATACTTTATTTTTAAAATTTGTAGAAGTATCTTCCAAAACATTTCAAATTGAATAATACAGAGGGTGCAATGGAATTCAGCTTTTCCCTGTAGAGCATGTTCCACTCTGAAGTTCCTCAATACAAATTCAATAACCTTAATATTTACAATGTACATTCCATGACAGACATACAGCCTGAGGGGTTCTATACAGTTTCCAAATTCTCAGTGCACTTTAGCTAAAAGGCATTAGGCATTAGTGGCCTTTCCCCATTGCACTTTTGCAGCGGCTGCCCCAAACTTTAGTGTGTCCCTCAGCACATAGTCCTGCAACACTCGGTCGGGGACAACTCTATGCGTTGGAAGACCAACAAGTTTCGGGCAGACCAAAGAGCGTCTTTCACCGAGTTGATGATCCTCCAGCTCAGTTGATGTTTGTCTCGGTGTGTGTCCCTGGGAACAGCCCGTAGAGCACAGAGTCCTGTGTCACAGAACTGCTCGGGATGAACATCGACAAAAAAAAACACTGCTTTGCTCTTGTCATGACCATAGATCATAGTCCCGAGTTACTGATGGAAATATTGAACTTTTAAATAAGACACGTGTGTTTTTTTAAAGGAAGGACCTACAAGCAAAAGCTGGCTGAGATGGTAAAGTAACCACTTGCTGGAAAATTCCTACGTGTATTACACTTGACCAACTAGTCCAGAGAAAGTGGATGTCGCATCTAAAAAGGTGTCATGTCCAACTTCAGACAGAGACACTTCAAAGGAAGAGATGCAATACAAAAAAATTAATTATCATCTGAGTAGAAACCATCTCCTGTTGAGTTACATCCCAGACTGTGGACATGATCTGAGTTGAAAGAAAATAGTTTCTGGGAGAAAGACATGTTTGTTTTTCCTTTCCAGTAATACACAAGGAGTTAAAAAGCCAACTGCAACCCTGATCACTGTGTGCTAGCCTGGTGTTGTAGTGTGTGCTATGCTAACTTGCACTGCGCAGGTCACAGCTGAAGAACATCAGCTAGGCATCTCTGCATTTACAGGTAAAAAGCTCTCCTCTCTCTCTCTGATTGCTGGAAGCAAGTCACAAGTCAGCAAAGCCACAGTCAAAAAAGGAAACAGGACAACTCCTTCAGCTAACCTGCAGAACCAAGAATCTCCAAAGCAACTGCTCAACTGCCAAAGTCAGGTCTACTGGAATCATCTAGCTTAATGGCCACAACGTTCCGCCATCTAGTCCTCATGGACAAACCAAAGACTGACTTGTATATCTTTTTTTAGCTTTTATTTTTGGACTCACTTCTCGTTTCTAACCTGTGTGTATGTGCATTTTTATTATTTTTTTCTTGTGTTTTAGTAACTAATAAACTCACTCTTTCTTTGACTCAAGAAAACCTGGTTAAATTGGCTCCTTCTAAAACATAAGTACAGTTGGACTGGGAAAAAATATCCATGAGGGAAGGGATCCTTTTTAAATTAGCCTTGTTGCGACCAACTGAGGAGGTTGAATAAAGAAGGAGAGCCAGTTCATCCCTCCTCAACCGGGAGCATAACAATTTGGGGTAGCTCATTTGGGATCTTAACAAATAGGGGACCTCGCCCGGGGACCAGTCATAATACTCTCCAGGCTTCTTTGCAGAGGCACATTGCAGAAGGACATGAACAACGGTCTCTTCTCTACCACCAGCAATTTGAGGACAACGTACGGAGGGGGTGAGAATCCAGGTGTGTAAGAGGGAGGGCCTTTCTCACCACCAGCCAAGCTACATCTTGGTGCTTGTTGGAAAGTTCTGGCGATGAGGCATTCTGCCAAATGACTTTGACAGTCTGCTCAGGGAACCATCCCACAGGATCCACCCTCTCCTTTTCCCTCAGGGACTCTAGGACATTAAGTGCTGGACTTGTGATCAAAGGTGTTTCTCTGTACAAACTTTTCTAAGAAGGACAGGTATTACGGCACAGTCCAACTGAATGGAGCGCTCCGCGGCAGGGTGGCCAGACCCATTCTTTGCAACTCCAGGGACAGGTAGAACCTCAGCAGTAGCCATCTTCTGTCTTATCTGGAGGTCAAAGATGGACCATGTTCGCAGGGACACAATGTATGAATCTCTAGAAAAAGGTGGAGAAAAACATACCCAACATCGCCCTCATACTGATGGTCACCTTTGTGTGCGGCTGCATCAAGCTATGCGTAGACCTTCAGTATGCAAACACCAAGTGTCACTACGTGCTGAGGTTCTACCTGTCCCCGGTGTTGTGAAGGATGGGTTTAGCTATGCCCAAGGAATGATCCATTCAAAAAAACATCAAGATGGAGCTTGGCTTCTGGAGGGGAAGACTCTCCCTGTCAGATCCTACCTACACGCTAGGAGTCTCAACCCCTCTGCACATTACCCTCGAGGTGGCTGTGGTGGGAAAGAGCCCGATGTTCACCTCCATCTGGAATGTGCCTTTGCAAAGAAGGTCTGGAGAGAGATGCATCTTTTTTTGTTGAGGTTCATCCCGAGCAGTTCTGTGACACAGGACTCTGTGCTCTACGGGCTGTTCCCAGGGACACACACCGAGACAAACATCAACTGCAGCTGGAGGATCATCAACTCGGTGAAAGATGCTCTTTGCTCTGCCAGGAACTTACTGGTCTTGCAGTGCAAAGAGTTGTCCCTGACCGAGTGTTGCAGACTGACACATTCCAAGGTCCAGGACAACGTGCTGAGGGACGCACTAAAGCTTGGGGCAGCCGCTGCAAAGGCACAATGGGGAAAGGGTGCTGTCTAAGACCTTTCAGCCACAGTGCACCAAGGGGCTGGAAACTGTGTAGAACTACACCTCCATGCCTGCCATGGAATGTACATTGTAAATGTCAAGAGCATTGAAACTGCATTGGGGCACCTCAGAATAGAACATGCTGCAGGGAGAAAAGTAGAATTATATTGCACTCTCTGCAATTAGAAATGTTTTGGAATATAAACAAGTACCTAACTGTTCTAACCCCATTTTCCAGCACTAGGCCCATAGCCTTGTACTCCATGGCATCGTAAGTGCACATCCAAAATACTTCTTAAATGTTATGGGGGTTTCTGCCTCTACCACCCTTTCCGGTCCCGTCAGCCCCCTCAGATTCCAGGATCTATGTCAAAGAAATGGTTCTTATTTTTTTGCAAAAGAATACACAAAGAGCCAGGGAGTTATCTCTGGTGTCCTGGTCAATGTTTATCCCCGAACCAACATCACACAAAAAAAATTATCTGCTCATTGTCACATTTCTGTCCTGGGAGCCCACTGTGCATAGCCTGGCTGCTGCATTTCGTACAGTGTCCACTTCAACATGTACTTCATTGATTTTAAAGCGCTTTGAGGTGGTGAAAGGCGCTATAGCAATGCAAGTCTTGGCTTTAATTTCCTCCTTTGACTCCAACGGTGGGAGGCGGCGCTCAAGCAGCCGCGATTTGACCCGCCTCAGGGCTAATTCACCAATCACGTGGCCGCAATGGGGCTCCGTGGCATTTCCGGTGGCCAATAACTAAGGAGAGGCGGGGTTTCGCCTCACGGCCGCTCGTGGCACCGATTGGCTGCCAGGATTGGCTGTCCAATCGACGAATCATATTTGCCATATATGCATATCGCGATGATCCATCGAAGCCTTAAACTTGTAAGGAAAGGATTTCTGAAGTTACCTTGAGTTCAAACTGTCCACACCGGCTAGGGCCAGGCAGCACATAATATTGTTATATCAAAAACTGAATGTGAAGCGTTTGATCAAGGCTTAGTCACGTTGATGTAAAAGGGGTTAGGCATGAGGGACCTGAGAGGCAGTGAATCTACCGTTAATTTCTGGAAATACTCAGCAATTTTTGGTGGGGAGGTGGCGTGGGTTTAGGTTTCTCACGTAGGGGAGGCCAGTGTTTGGTTTCCTCTATTCCGCCTCCCTTTCTCCTTCTGGAGGAGTAAGAATTATTGAAAGAAGGTTTTTGGTGCCTTGTCAGGGTTATCGGTTTGCTTCTGCCCTTTCAGTGGTATTTAAGCTTGATTTTGCCGGTTGTCATTACCCAATCGGTGGTGTCCTATTCTGACAGGGGGGTGACTGCAGCATGTTTCAGTGGGAGCGCATTTGAGGGGCAGGGATCACAATTTCCAGTTTGAGAAGATTTATGGAAAGGCGGAGGTGGACTGATACTGACTGAAACAGGGCTAACTCTCGAAAAGGGATCTCGCCAAAATGCACGTCTTCAAAAAAGAAACTTCACGAAATTTTGTGGGATTACCAAGCGTTACCCAACAGCTCAAGTTTATCACTGTACAAAGTGCAAAATAGATCAGTGTTCTTTTCCATACAGGGTGTGGCCACCTTTGTGTGCGGCTGCATCAAGCGGTGCGTAGACCCTCAGTACACAAACACCAAGTGTCACTACGTGCTGAGGTTCTACCTGTCCCCGGTGTTGTGAAGGATGGGTCTGGCCACGCTGCTGTGGAATGCTCCATGTAGTTGGACCGTGCCGTACCACCTGTCCCTCGTGGGAAAATTTATGCAGAGAAACACCTTTGACCACAAGTCCATCAGGCAGTGGTCGGCACATAACGTCTTAGAGGCCCTGAGGGAAAAGGAGAGGGTGGATCCTGTGGGATGGTTCCCTGAGCAGACTGACAAAAGTCATTTGGCAGAATGCCTCATCGCCAGAACTTTCCAACAAGCACCAAGACGTAGCTTGGCTGGTGGTGAGAAAGGCCCTCCCTGTCAGATCCTCAGCTGGAGGATCATCAACTCGGTGAAAGACGCTCTTTGGCCTGCCCGAAACTTGTTGGTCTTCCAGCGCAAAGAGTTGTCCCTGACCGAGTGTTGCAGACTGGCACATTCCAAGGTCCAAGACTATGTGCTGAGGGACGCACTAAAGCTTGGGGCAGCCACTGCAAAGGCTCAATGGGGAAAGGTCGCTGTCTAAGACCTTTCAGCCACAGGGCACCAAGGGGCTGGGAATTGTATAGACCCCTCGGACTGTACAGCTCAAAATGAATGTCTGCATTGAATACTAATTGTATTGAAGCACCTCAGAATGCGACATGATGTATGTTGATAACTCCAATCTGATTGTCTGCATTAACCATATTGAAATGACTATAATATTCATTGATTGTATTGATGCACCTTGTGATCCATGTGTAAAAGTTGAAAACAAAAACAGAATTACCTGGAAAAACTCAGCAGGTCTGGCAGCATCGGCGGAGAAGAAAAGAGTTGACGTTTCGAGTCTTCATGACCCTTCGACAGAACTTGATCAAGTTCTGTCGAAGGGTCATGAAGACTCGAAACGTCAACTCTTTTCTTCTCCGCCGATGCTGCCAGACCTGCTGAGTTTTTCCAGGTAATTCTGTTTTTGTTTTGGATTTCCAGCATCCGCAGTTTTGTTTTGTAAAAGTTGAATCTGATTGTACTTTTGTGATGGTGATTTTGAAATGGTTTGGAATGTTCTTCCAGATATTTGATGAATAAAGTATATTTTTCAATTTAAAAAAATAGATTTCCTGCTGCACAGTTGCAGCTGCTGCCCTCGGACCTTGGAATGTGCCAGTCTGCAACACTGAGTCAGGGACAGCTCTTCACTGGAAAACCAGCAAGTTCCTGGCAGAGCAAAGAGCGTCTTTCATTGGGTTTGATGGCCCTCCAGCTGCAGCTAATGTTTCAGTGAGTGCAACTGAGCAAAGAAAGGCACATTTGGGGAGAATGATTCGCTACAAATGCTGACAGAGGGAACACATATGGATGATTAAATTCTATTTTTCGCTTTGTAATCAGGGAACAGCACAAATTCAGTCCCCCACTGCCACAAATTTTGCAGTCTAGTATCCCAAATTCGGGGACATTGTGGATATCAGCACACTCGCAGAGCAATGGACCAGCCTCGTACGAGGAAAACTTTCTTCTCATGTCAAGGTACATGACAAAACAACTCAGCTCGAAAATTACAGCAAGTGCAATTTTTTTTGCCGAAATATATACACAAAATATCTGAAAGAACATTAAAAAACATTTCAAAATGGTCATCATAGAAAGGGCCAGAATATTCCGGTTTTCCCACATAGATCATGTTGCACCCTGAGGCGCTTCAATATAATCTAAAGAACATTACAGACATTTCAAAATGGTCATTACAGCAAGTGCAATGGTGTTTATGTTATCTACATAGATCATGCACTCTGAAGACTTCAATACAATTGTGATACATGTAATATTCACTGCATACATTCAATGTGAGTCATACAGCCTGAGGGGTCTATACAGTTCCCAGTCCCTCGGTGCCCTATGGCTGAAAGGTCTTAGACAGCGACCTTTCCCCATTGAGCCTTTGCGGCGACTGCCCCAAGCTTTAGTGTGTCCCTCAGCACGTAGTCCTGGACCTTGGAAAGTGCCAGTCTGCAACACTCGGTCAGGGACAACTCTTTGCGTTGGAAAACCGACAAGTTTCGGGCAGACCAAAGAGCGTCTTTCACCGAGTTGATGATCCTCCAGCTGCAGTTGATGTTTGTCTCGGTGTGTGTCCCTGGGAACAGCCCGTAGAGCACAGAGTCCTGTGTCACAGAACTGCTCGGGATGAACCTCGACAGAAACCACTGCATCTCTCTCCAGACCTTCTTTGCAAAGGCACAATCTACAAGGAGGTGAACAACGGTCTCTTCCCCACCACAGCCACCTCGAGGGCAACGTGCAGAGGGGGTGAGACTCCTGGCGTGTAGGAAGGATCTGACGGGGAGGGCCTTTCTCACCACCAGCCAAGCTACATCTTGGTGCTTGTTGGAAAGTTCTGGCGATGAGGCATTCTGCCAAATGACTTTGTCAGTCTGCTCGGGGAACCATCCCACAGGATCCACCCTCTTCTTTTCCCTCAGGGCCTCTAAGACGTTACGTGCCGACCACTGCCTGATGGACTTGTGGTTGAAGGTGTTTCTCTGTATAAATTTTCCCACCAGGGACAGGTGGTACAGCACGGTCCAACTACTTGGAGCGTTCCACGGCAGCGTGGTCAGACCCATCCTTCACAACACCGGGGACAGGTAGAACCTCAGCACATAGTGATACTTGGTGTTTGCGTACCGAGGGTCTACGCACAGCTTGATGCAGCCGCACACAAAGGTGGCCATCAGTATGAGGGCGATGTTGGGCATGTTTTTTCACCCTTTATCTAAAGATTTGTACGTTGTGCCTCTGTGAACATGATCCATTTTTGAAGTCCAGATAAATGCAATAAATTCGACTTGTCCCCCTACAGTATGTTCCACAATGAGGTCCCTCTCTACAATTGTAATACTCTTGACGTTTACAATATACATTCCAGGTCAGGTATACAGTCTGAGGTGAAAAACATTTCAAATTGGAAACTTACAGAAAATGCAACAGAATTCAACCTTTGTCTTTACAGCATGTCCCTCTCCCAAGGTGCCTTCATACAATTGCAATGCCCTTGATATTTGCAATGTATAGTCCATGTCAGGCATACATCCTGAGGGGCTCTAAAAATCTTCCAGTCCCTCGGTGCCCTATGGCTGAAAGGTCTTAGACAGCGACCTTTCCCCATTGAGCCTTTGCAGCGTCTGCCCCAAGCTTTAGTGCGTCCCTCAGCACGTAGTCCTGGACCTTGGAAAGTGCCAGTCTGCAACACTCGGTCAGCTTCTTATTTTGCACCTTCTGCGAAATTCACCTCATGCAAAACATTTGCTGTCCACATCCTGATGTCCACCAAGTCCCATTCACCCTTCACCAACTGCCCCCATACCCTCCCCCCCCCAACTTCCCCGCTGCGCCCCCCCCACCCCACCCCACCCCCGGCAAAACTACACCCAATCCTGTGGTTGCTGGCTTCCAGCAGCTCCTATTCCAACATCACCTCAATTTTAAAACCTCTACCTTATTTTCAACTGCTTGGGGAGTCTAGAACCAGGAGACACAATGTCAAAATAAGAGGGAAGCCACTTCGGACCGAGATGAGGAGAGTTTTTCTTTTACTCAAGAAGCTTGTGAATCTTTGGAATTCTCTACCCCAGAGGCTGTGGAAGTTCAGTCATTGAGTGTGTTTAAAGTAGGGATTGACAGATTTTTATGTCCCAATGATATAAAGGGACGTGGGGATAGTGTGGACAAAAAAGCATTGAAGTGGACAGTCAGCTATGATCATATTGAATGGAGGAGCAGGCTCGATGGGCTGAATGGCCTATTCCTGTTCCAATGCTCCTGTGTTCCTAAATCCTCCCATGGCCTCTCCACTCTGTAGATTTGTAACATACTTCAGCCCCACAGTCTTCCAAGGTCAAAGTGCTTTTCCAAATCGGAACTTTTGCCCATCCCTAATTTTAAGCTGCCTGGACTCTAAGCTCTGAATTTAATCCCCTACTCCTCTCCACCTCTCGCTCTCTCTCGTTAAGACGCTCCTTAAAATCTACCTCTTTGACCTGGCTTTTGGTCCCCCTCCCAATACCTATTGATGTGAATCTGTCAAATTGTGTTGATAACACCCCTGTGAAGCAGCTTGATATGTTTTGCTACATTAAAGATGCTATACAAATGCAACTTGTTGTTGTTGTGGTTGGGTGATGTGGCTGTCATGGTTGAATAGCTGCCAGAGTGCCCATGCTGGAATCTGTGGGTGTGAGGCCACCAGCAGTGCTAAGCGTGTGAGGGCAAGGTGAAGCCTGTGAATACTAAGCCCGAGTCTTGATTGTTGGTGGGTGAGTGATGGAAATGTGGTGAATTGAGCAGTTGCTTTGGATATGGCATTCAAAGATGTGGTCACTGACCTTGACCACTCGTGTGAACTTCCTCTGGCACAGTGCGCAGGTCCTTGTGGCAATGGTCCTGCACTGATCTCCGTGACCATCTCTTCCCAAAGTCTCTTGAATATGTCTCCCCATCCCCTGAGGAGATAGGCCATCTCTCGTCTCTTCCACATCCTCCAACGCAGCCTCCAGTGCAGCATCTGAAAACCTGGTGCACGCACTCTGCCATGGTCGGCCATTGTCCAAGGGTGAACAGCACTATTTCCAAGGGCGTCAGCACCTATTCCAGTTACAATGTACTTCCCATTTAAGAGGAGAAGTCTAGCTTTAAATAGACCTTGTCACTCACAATATTGGGCCCAGTGCTGCTGTGTAAAACCAACAAAGAGCTGGGGGAGCATGGGCTGAATGTAGAAATCATGAGGCCAAGTTGTCAGGCAGAGAGCGGCCTAGTCCACATGGCTGCCTCCTGCTCTCTATCCTCGAGGTGGGATACTTGGATTCTTGGCTCTGCTTGGATTCTGTCCCCACACCTGAGCAATCTGACATCCCTCCTTCCCCCAAAGCCTAGATTGTTATAGAGTGACCGATGGTAGAAATGTCAAGGATGGCGGCAACAGGAGGTCACATGATGAACCCTCCATAGTTTGAGTTCATATGTCTCACTCATTGGTTTGAAACTTGGCAGCAATGCAAGACACTGGCATCTGTTGGAAGAAGGCAGTATTGCAGCTTACCAGAAGGTTCATGGTTCCCTCAGCCCTCCATCTCTGGGCGTTCCCTCACCTCATTGATAGCTATTGCGATAGTGTGGTTGAAGAATGACCAAGATTGGGAACTCAATATTCAAGAGTATTCGATATTCCGGAAAAATAGACAAAAAGGAAAAGGAGGTGGGGTAGCTTTGTTAATAAAGGAAGGAATCAGTGCGGTGGTGAGTAGTGATCTCGGTACAATAGATTGTGGTGTGGAATCAATTTGGGTGGAAATAAGGAATAGGAAGGGGAAGAAGTCACAGGTGGGAGCCGTCTATAGGACTCCTCACTGTAGGACAAAATATAAATCCGGAAATAATGGGGGTGTGTAACTCTTTCGAGTACAAACCTGTTTCCATCTGTTTCTGATGAAGTTACATTGTTTCATAGTTTGCCATTGTGAGATTTGGACTCTCAATCTTGGGGTTACAAACCCAGTACCATAACCACTTGGCTAATTAGGCCAAGCAAAATCGGAGTGTGTAAGAAGGGCGCTACAATTGTCATGGGTGACTTTAATCTGCATATTGATTGGACAAACCAGATTGGCAGGGGTAACATGGAATACAAATTCGTAGAGTGCATCAGGGCTTGTTTCCTAGAGCAATATGTTGCAGAACCTACCTGGGAACAAGTTATTTTAGATCGAGTCATGGGTAATGAGGTGGGATTAAGAAGAGATATTGTAGTTAAGGATCGTCTTAAGGGCTAGCAATCACAATATGGTAGAATTTCAAATTCAGTTTGAGAGCAAGCAATTCAGGTCTCAAACAGTGTCCTCAACTTAAATAAGGGCAATTATAGAGGTATGAGGAAAGAGTTATCTAAAGCGGGCTGGGAAAATAGACTAAGGGGAAGGTCAGTGGCAGATATTTAAGCAGATATTTCATAACACTCAGCAACAATTTATCCCGGTCAAAAAGGAGGACCTGATGAGAAGGATGACTGCCCGTGGTTAACAAAGGCGGTCAAGGATAGTATCCAATCAAAAATGAAGGCACACAAAGCGGCAAAAACTCGTGGTAGGCCAGAGGATTGGGAAATGTTTAGGGACCAGCAGCGGGTGACTAAAAAACAAATAAAGAGGGAGAAAATTGATTATGAAAGTAAATTGACAAGAAGTATAAAAACAAACAGAGCTTATATGGGTATATGAAAAGAAAGAGAGTGGCTAAAGTGAGTGTGGGACCCTTGGAGGATGCAACTGGAGAATTGATAACGGGGAACAGGGAAATGGCAGATAATTTAAACCAATATTTTGCATTGGTCTTCACAATGGAGGCCACTATAAACATTCCAAAGAAATCAGATAAGCAAGGAGCTGATAGGAGGAAAGATCTTGTAACAGTATCTATCATGAGAGACAAAGTATTTGAGAAACTATTGGGGCTGAAGGCAGACAAGTCACCAGGACCTGATGGCCTGTATCCAAGGGTTTTAAAGGAAGTGGCTGCAGAGATAGTGGAGACATTGGTCAAAATATTCCAGAACTCATTGGATTCCGGGAGGGTCCCAGTGGATTGGAAAACCGCTAATGTGACATCCCTGTTCAATAAGGGAGGGAGACAAAAAGCAGGAAACCAGAGGCCTGTCAGTCTAACATCTGCCACTGGGAAAATGCTAGAGTCCATTATTGAGGAAGAAATAGCAGGACATTTAGAAAAGTTTAACACATTCAAACAGAGTCAACATGGTTTTGTGAAAGGGAAATCATGTTTGACAAATTTGCTAGAGTTCTTTGAGGATATAACAAGCAGAGTTGAAAAAGGGGAATTGGTAGATGTAGTGTATCTGGATTTCCAGAAGGCATTTGATAAGGTGACACATAAAAGGTTATTGCACAAGATAAGAGCTCACGGTATTGGGGGTGATGTATTACCAATGAATGAGGATTGGTTAACACACAGAAGTCAGAGAGTCGGGATTAATGGGCCTTTTTCAGGTTGGAAGGATGCAACTAATGTAGTGCCACAGGATCAGTCCTGGGGCCTCACTTATTTACTATCTGTATTAATAACTTGGAGGAGGGGGCAGAGTGTAATGTTTCCAAATTTGCTAAAGATACAACAATAGGTGGGAGGGCATGTTGTGATGAGGACATGAGGAATCTGCAGGGGGATATAGACAGGTTGAGTGAATGAGCAAAAACTTGGCAGCTGGAGTTTAATGTAGGAAAGTGTGAGGTCATGCATGTAGGTAGGAAGAATCAAAAGGCAGACTATTATTTAAATGGAGAGAGGCTCCAAAAGTGCAGCACAGAGGGATCTGGGTGTTCTTGTGCATGAAACACAAAAAGTTAGCATGCAGGTGCAGCAATTAATTAAGACAAATGGAATTTTGGCCTCTATTGCCAGGGGGTTGGAGTTTAAAAATAGGGAAGTCTTGTTATAACTGTACAGGGTGTTGGTGAGGCCACACCTGGAGTACTGAGTACGGTTTTGGTCCCTGTATTTAAGTAAGGATATACTGGCATTGGAGGAAGTTCAAAAGAGATTCACTAGGCTGATTCCTGGGATGAAGGGGTTGGCTTATCAAGAATGGCTAAACAGGTTAGGCCTTTATTCATTAGAGTTTAGAAGAATGAGGGGTGATCTTATTGAAACGTACAAGATTCTGAGGGGGCTTGACAGGGCAGATGTTGAGAAGAGATTTCCATTAGTGGGGGAATCTTGAACTAGGGGACATAGTTACAGAATAAGGGGACATTTAAAACTGAGATGCGAAGGAATTTCTTCTCTCAGAGGGTAGTGAAAGTCTGGAATTCTCTACCCCAGAGAGTTGTGGAGGCTAGATCACTGAAAATAATTTAAAGAGGAGGTAGATAGATTTTTGAAATATCGAGGAGCTGAGGGCTATGAGGAGCTGGCACAAAAGAGGAGTTGAGGCCTAGGGCAGATCGGCCATGATCTTATTGAATGGCGGGGCAGGCTTGAGGGGCTGAATGGCCTCCTCCTGCTCCTATTTCTCATGTTCTTATGTTCATGTCTGGGTCTGCTGTAGACACATTAATAAGAGATTGGTCACTGTCATTAACCAACAGCTCTATTATAACATGTGACTACCACAGAAAGCGAATTGGGTGGACTTTAAGTCTTTTTTTTATCCATCCTGTAATTACAACATGCCTTTAGCAGCAGTGATATGAAAGTTCATTGTAATTCTATATGGAAAACTCAAACATTTAATTTAATTTTTATCTCCAAAAATGTTAGAACCAAACTTTGAGGCTATAATTTAATATATTCAAATTGCAATTTGCAATTTAGAAAAGATATGCATTTTAATTTGCAAATCACTCATTGTCCACCAAGAAGAACAGATATGGGCCTCAAGTTAACATGAGCTGGTATGAGTTTGATTATTAAAGATACTGACTGGTTTCATTAAGTGTCGATCTAACAGGAGCCCCAGTTTCAACTCAGAAAAGTACCCAACCCAGGCCCCTCCTGTTGCTGGGCAACATGATGTGACCACAAGCCCCTGTTCTCATCACTTTCATATCTCACATCCAGGCCCAGCTGGGTTGTAGGTGGCGTCCGGGTCAGACATTCTCGGTGGTGCCTTCAACTGCATCATTGATGTGGCTGGACGATCTAGACACGGCTGACTGCAAACCGAACTCCTGGTGAAATCAGTTAAAAACACCAAGGCCTTTGGTCTGCTCTAAACTTGTTGGTCTTCCAGCGCAAAGAGTTGTCCCCGACTGAGTGTTACAGACTGGCACATTCCAAGGTCCAGAACTACGTGCTGAGGGACGCACTAAAGCTTGGGGTAGCCACTGCAAAGGTACAATGGGGAAAGGTCGCTGTCTAAGACCTTTCAGCCATAGGGCACCGAGGGACTGGGAACTGTATAGACCCCTCGGGCTGTATGTCTCACATTGAATGTATGCAGTGAATATTACATGTATTGCAATTGTATTGAAGCATCACAGAGAGCAACACAATCTATGTAGACAATTTAAATCCCATTGCATTTCAGTAACAACCATTTTGAAATGTCTGTAATGTTCCTTTGATAGTACTGAAGCCCTTCAGGGTGCAACATGATCTGTGCAGACAACTTGAATATTATTGCACTATCTGAGCTGGACATTTCAAAATGTTTTGTAATGTTCTTTCAGGTCTTTTGTAAAAAAGATATATTTTTGCAAAATAGAACAAGCCACACAATGTAGAACAAAAACAGAATTACCTGGAAAAACTCAGCAGGTCTGGCAGCATCGGCGGAGAAGAAAAGAGTTGACGTTTCGAGTCCTCATGACCCTTCGACAGAACTTCTCCGCCGATGCTGCCAGACCTGCTGAGTTTTTCCAGGTAATTCTGTTTTTGTTTTGGATTTCCAGCATCCGCAGTTTTTTGTTTTTACACAATGTAGCTTGTCCATGTACAGGGAGACTTTGACCTGAGTGCCTCCACTGCCTGGGATCGTCACTCCTCTTATGCCCGGATCCTTCCTGATGGACTCAGCAAAGGGTTCTATGCAACACACAAACAGGACAGGGGAGAGAGGGCAGCCCTGCCTGACTCCAGATTTAATAGGAAAGCTTTCTGATTCCCACCCATTGATCGAGACTGCGCTACTGATGTTAGTGTAGAGCAGTTGGATCCAATTGCGAATTCCCTCCCCAAACCCCATTTTGGAGAGCACATCCACCATGTAGGTGTGCGATATTCTGTCAAAGGCCTTCTCCTGATCCAGGCTGATGAGGCAGGTGTCCACACCCCTGTCCTGTACATAGGCAATCGTATCCCTGAGCAGCGCGAGGCTGTCAGAGATCTTCCTGCCCGACACAGTGCAGGTCTGGTCAGGGTGGATCACCAATTCCCGATTGGTGATGACCTTGGACAGAATCTTATAATCCACATTCAACAGTGAAATGGGTCGCCAATTTCTAATTTCCTCCCTTTCCCCCTTGTGCTTGTAGATGAGGATGATGATGCCTTTCCTCATGGATTCCGACATACTGCTGGCCAGGAGCATACTCTCGTACAGTTCTAGCAGGTCTGGGCCGATCCAGTCCCACAGAGCCGAATACAACTCCGCCGGCAAGCCGTCGCTTCTGGGAGTTTTACTCTTCTCAAAGGACTCAAGGGCCTCAGTCAGTTCGTCAGGAGTTAGCGCTTTGTCCAGACTCTCCCGTGTCCTGTCGTCTAAGACCTCCGTGATAGAGGACAGGAAGGACTGGGAGGCCGTGCTGTCTGTGGGCTTCACGTCATACAATCCTGCATAAAAGGATTTGCTGATTCTCAAAATGTCGGACTGAGATGACTTTACTGAGCCGTCTTCTTCCTTCAGGCTGCTGATCACAGAGCTCTCTCTGTGTACCTTTTGGAAGAAGAAACGTGAGCACGTCTCATCCTGCTCCACGGAGCGGACTCTGGAACGGAAGATGATCTTGGAGGCCTCCGAGGCAAAGAGCGAGGCTTGCTGGCTCTTCATCTCTTGGAGTTCCTCCTTGACATCGACCCCTATCGACCGCAGCCGGAGCAGATTCTGCATGTTTTTCTGGAGTCGGGACATTTCCCTCTGTTCCTTTCTAGCCTCTGGGTGCCTTTGAGGATGAAAAACTTCAGGGCATGTGGGCTTCCCTGACTAAGTCAGCATTTATTGCCCATCCCTAGTTACCATTGAGAAGGTGGTGGTGAGCTGTCTTCTTGAGCTGCTGCAGTTCATGTGGTGTAGGTACACCCACAGTGCTGTTAGGGAGGGAGTTCCAGGATTTTGACCCAGTGACAGTGAAAGAACAGCGATATATTTCCAAGTCAGGATGGTGTGTGGCTTGAAGGGAAATTGCCAGGTGGTGGTGTTCCCATCTATCTGCTGCCCTTGTCCTTCTAGATGGTGGTGGTCGTGGGTTTGGAAGGTGCTGTCGACTTGTTGAATTCCTGCAGTGTATCTTGTAGATGGTACACACTGCTGCTACTGTGCATCGGTGGTGGAGGGAGTGAAAGTTTGTGGATGTGGTGCCAATCAAGCGGGCTGCTTTGCCCTGGTAACAAGCTTCTTGAGTGTTGTGGGAGCTGCACTCATCCAGGGAAGTGGTGAGTATTCCATCACAATCTTGACTTATGCCTTGTAGATGGTGGATAGGCTTTGGAGAGTCAGGAGGTGAGTTACACGTCACACTATTCCCAGCCTCTGACCTGCTCTTGTAGCCACAGTATTTATATGGCTAGTCCAGTTCAGCATCTGGTCAATGGTAACCCCCAGGATGTTGATAGTGAGGGATTCAGCGATGGCAATGCCATTGAAAATCAAGTGACGATGGTTTCTCTCTTGTTGGGGATGGACATTGCCTGACACTTGTGTTGCGTGAATGTTACTTGCCACTTGTCACCAAGCCTGGACATTGTCCAGGTCTTGCTGCATTTGGACATGGACTGCTTCAGTATCTGAGGAGTCGCGAATGATGCTGAACATTGTGCAATCATCAGCGAACATCCCCACTTCTGACCTTATGATGGAGGGAAGTTGTTCTCTTTGACTACTTCCTGTCAGTGCATCATAAGAACATAGAACATAAGAAATAGGAATAGGAGTAGACCATTCGGCCCCTCGAGCCTGCTCCACCATCAATAAGATCATGGCTGATCTCGTGTTTCAATTTCCACATTCCCATCTAACCCCAATAACTTTTGATTTCCTTGCATAACAAGAATCTATCTATCTCTGTCTTAAAAATATTACTGACCCCACCTTCACCACCTTCTGAGGCAGAGAGTTCCAAAGTCACGCATTCCTCTGAGAGAAAAAAATTCTCCTCATCTCTGTCCTAAAAGACAGAGTCCTAAATTCCCCTAATTTTAAAACACTGCCCCTTGGTGCTGGACTCACAACAGAAAACATCCTTTCAACGCCCATCTTGGCAAGGCCGTTCAGTATCTTGTATACTTCAATCAAATGATTTAGATGAGGGAATTAAATGTAATATCTCCAAATTTGCAGATGGCACGAAGCTGGGTGGGAGGGTGAGCTGTGAGGAGGATGCAGAGATGCTTCAGTGTGATTTGGACAAGCTGAGTGAGTGGGCAAATGCATGGCAGATGCAGTATAATGTGGATAAATGTGATGTTATCC
This sequence comes from Isurus oxyrinchus, assembly GCA_026770705.1. Classification (NCBI taxonomy): domain Eukaryota; kingdom Metazoa; phylum Chordata; class Chondrichthyes; order Lamniformes; family Lamnidae; genus Isurus; species Isurus oxyrinchus. The sequence goes on along the minus strand of JANJGN010000030.1, from coordinate 9,392,093 downwards.
ACTTTGGTAGCAAAAACAGGAAGGCAGATTATTATCTGAATGGCTATAAGTTGAGAGAGGGGAATGTGCAACCAGTCGCTGAAGGTAAGCATGCAGATGCAGCAGGTGGTAAAGAAGGCAAATGATATGTTGGCCTTCATAGCCAGAGGATTCGAGTACAGGAACAGGGATGTCTTGCTGCAATTATACAGGGCCTTGGTGAGACCGTGCCTGGAATATTGTGTGCAGTTTTGGTCTCCTTATCTGAGGAAGGATGCTCTTGCTATAGAGGGAGTGCAGCGGAGGTTTACCAGACTGATTCCTGGGGTGGCGGGACTGACATATGAGGAGAGATTGAGTCGGTTAGGATTATATTTGCTGGAGTTCGGAAGAATGAGGGGGGATCTCATAGAAACTTATAAAATTCTAACAGGACTAGACAGGGTAGATGCAGGAAGGAAGTTCCCGATGGTGGGGGAGTCCAGAACCAGGGTCACAGTCTGAGGATATGGGGTAGACCATTTAGGACTGAGATGAGGAGAAATGTCTTCACCCAGAGAGTGGTGAGCCTGTGGAATTCGCTACCACAGAAAGTAGTTGAGACCAAAACATTGTATGGTTTCAAGAAGGAGTTAGATATAGCTCTTGGGGGAGAAAGAGATCAAAGGATATGGGGAGAAAGCGGGAACAGGCTATTGAGTTGGATGATCAGCCATGATCATAATGAATGGCGGAGCAGGCTCGAAGGGCCGAATGGCCTACTCCGCTCCTATTTTCTATGTTTAAATCACCCCTCACTCTTCTACACTCTAGTGAAAACAAGCCCAGTCTGTCCAACCTTTCCTCATAAGACAACCCGCTCATTCCAGGTATCAATCTAGTAAACCTGCTCTGAACCACCTCCAATGCATTTACATCCTTCCTTAAATAAGGAGACCTAAACTGTACACAGTATTCGAGGTGCAGTCTCACCAATGCCCTGTATAACTGAAGCACAACATCATTACTTTTATGTTCAATCCCTCTCATAAATAAGGATAGCATTCCATTAGCCTCCTTAATTATTTGCTGTACCTGTATACTAACTTTTTGTGACTCATGTACTAGAACACCCAGATCCCTCTGCACCTCAGAATTATGCAGCCGTTCTCCATTTAAGTAATACTCTGCTTTTTTGTTCTTCCTGCCAAAGTGAACAACTTCACATTTTCCCACATTAAACTCCATTTGCCAGATCTTTGCCCACTCACTCAACCTATCTATATCCATCTGCAACCGCCTCATGTCCTCTTCATAACATACTTTCCTACTTATCTTTGTGTCATCTGCAAATTTAGCTACCATGTCCTCGCTTCCCTCATCCAAGTCATTGTTGTAAATTGTAAAAGGTTGAGGCTCCAGTACAGACCCCTCTGGGACTCTACTCGTCACATCCTGTCAATCAGAAAAAGACCCATTTAGGCACAATCTGTTTTCTGCCAGCCAGCCAATCTTCTACTGATGCCAGTATGTTACCCACTACACTATGCGCTTTTATTTTCCATAATAATCTTTGATGTAGCACCTTATCAAATTCCTTCTGGGAATCAAATACAGTATGTCTACAGGCTCCCCTTTATCCACTGCGCAAGTTATTCCTTCAAAAAACGTCAATAAATCGGTTAACCATGATTTTCCTTTCACAAAACCATGCTGACTCTTCCCTATTACCCAGAGCTCTTCTAAGTGCCCAGCTATAACCTCCTTAATGATCGATTCCCCATGACAGACGTGAAGCTAACTGGCCTATAGTTTGAAAGCAAAATACTGCGGATGCTAGAAATCTAGAACAAACACAAAAATACCTGGAAAAGCTCAGCAGGTCTGACAGCATCTGCGGAGAGGAACACAGTTAACGTTTCGAGTCTGTATGACTCTTCAACAGAACTAAGCAAAAATATAAGAGAGGTGAAATATAAGCTGGTTTGGGGGGGGTGGGACAAGTAGATCTGGATAGAGGTCCAGTGATAAGTGGAGATTGTCAAAAGATGTCACAGACAAAAGGACAAAGAGGTGTTGATGGTGGTGATATTATCTAAGGAATGTGCTAATGGTGACATTAAGGGTAGAAAGTAGGACAAGTAACAGATAGCTCTAGTGGGGGTGGGGCGGGGGAATAGAGATAAAACAATGGATGGAAATACATTTAAAAATAATGGAAATAGGTGGGAAAAGAAAAATATAAATACATTATTGGAAAAAGTGGGATTGGAAAGGGGGTGGGGATGGAGGAGAGAGTTCATGATCTGAAGTTGTTGAACTCAGTGTTGAGTCTGGAAGGCTGTAAAGTGCCCAGTTGGAAGATGAGGTGTTGTTCCTCCAGTTTGTGTTGGGCTTCACTGGAACAATGCAGCAAGCCAAGGATGGACATGTGGGCAAGAGAGCAGGGAGGTGGGCCTATAGTTTCCTGTTTTCTGTCTCCCTCCCTTTTTGAATAAACGGTTTATATTTGCTACTTTCCAATCTGATGGAACCTTTCCAGAATCTAGCAAATTTTGGAAAATTAACACCTCATTAGCCACCTCTTTTAAGACCCTAGGATGTAGCCCATCGGGACCCAGAGTCTTGCTCAACCTGCAGCTCCATCAATTTGCTCAGTACTGTTTCCCTAGTGATTTCAATTTCACCAAGTTCCTCTCTCCCGGGCACCTCCTGATTTGCAGCTATTACTGGAATATTTTTTGTATCGTCTATAGTGAAGACAGAAGCAAAATATTTGTTCATTTCTTCTGCCATTTCCTTATTATCTACTATTAACTCCCCACTGTCACTCTCTAGAGAACGAACACTCACTTCACTTAACCTTTTCCTTTTAAAGTACTTTTTTTTGAAAAAAATATGCTTTATTCATAAAATATCTGAAAGAACATTATGAAACATTTCGAAATGTCCATCACAAACAGTGCAATCATATTTAAGTTTTCCACATAGATCATGAGGTGCTTCAATACAATCAGTGAACATGACAGACATTTCTATATGGTCATTACAGACAGCCAGACAGTAGAATGGGATTTAAGCTGTCGACATAGATCATGTTTCACTCAGAGATTCTTCAATACAATTATGATACGTTTAGTATTCACTGGACACATTCAATGCGAGTCATACAGCCCGAGGGGTCTATGCAGTTCCCAGTCCCTCGGTGCCCTGTGGCTGAAAGGTCTTAGACAGCGACCTTTCCCCATTGAGCCTTTGCAGCGGCTGCCCCAAGCTTTAGTGTGTCCCTCAGCAAGTAGTCCTGGACCTTGGAATGTGCCAATCTGCAACACTCGGTCAGGGTCATTATGTCACAGAACTGCTCAGAATGAATCTCGACAGAAACCACTGCATCTCTCTCCAGACCTTCTTTGCAAAGACACAATCCACAAGGAGGTGAACAACAGTCTCTTCCCCACCACAGCCACCTCGAGGGCAATGTGCAGAGGGGGTGAGACTCCTGGTGTGTAGGAAGGATCTGACAGGGAGGGCCTTTCTCACCACCAGCCAAGCTACATCTTGGTGCTTGTTGGAAAGTTCTGGCGATGAGGCATTCTGCCAAATGACTTTGTCAGTCTGCTCAGGGAACCATCCCACAGGATCCACCCTCTCCTTTTCCCTCAGGGCCTCTAAGGCGTTATGTGCCGACCACTGCCTGATGGACTTGTGGTCAAAGGTGTTTCTCTGCATAAATTTTCCCACCAGGGACAGGTGGTACAGCACGGTCCAACTACTTGGAGCGTTCCATGGCAGCGTGGCCAGACCCATCCTTCACAACACCAGGGACAGGTAGAACCTCAGCACGTAGTGACACTTGGTGTTTGTGTACTAAGGGTCTACGCACAGCTTGATGCAGCCACACACAAAGGTGGCCATCAGTATGAGGGCGATGTTGGGCACGTTTTTTCCCCCTTTATCTAGAGGTTTGTACATCGCGTCCCTGCGGACACAATCCATTTTCAACCTCCAGATAAAGCGGAAGATGGCTCGGGTGATCGCCATCGCGCAGGAGTGTGGAATGGGCCAGACCTGCGCCACGTACAGCAACAGCGAGAGTGCCTCACACCTGATGACCAGGTTCTTACCCGCAATGGAGAGGGAGCGTCACTCCCACATGCCCAGTTTCCTTTTCACCATAGACACTCGCTCCTTCCAGTTTCTAAACACATGCCCTGGTCCCTCCGAACCATATCCCCAGCACCTTCAGGCCATCAGCCTTGACAATGAAGGGGACAAAGGATCGGTCAGCCCAGTTCCCAAAGAACATGGCCTCGCTCTTCCCACAATTTACCTTGGCTCCCGAGGCCAGTTTGAATTGGTCACAAATGTGGATCAGTCTGTGCACCGACTGCAGATCCGAGCAGAAGATGGTGACATCGTCCATGTACAGGGAGACTTTGATCTGAGTGTCTCCACTGCCTGGGATCGTCACTCCTCTTATACCCGGATCCTTCCTGATGGACTCAGCAAAGGGTTCTATGCAACACACAAACAGGACAGGGGAGAGAGGGCAGCCCTGCCTGACTCCAGATTTAATAGGAAAGCTTTCTGATTCCCACTCATTGATTGAGACTGCGCTACTGATGTTAGTGTAGAGCAGTTGGATCCAATTGCGAATTGCCTCCCCAAACCCCATTTTGGAGAGCACATCCACCATGTAGGTGTGCGATATTCTGTCAAAGGCCTTCTCCTGATCCAGGCTGATGAGGCAGGTATCCACACCCCTGTCCTGTACATAGGCAATCGTATCCCTGAGCAGCGCGAGGCTGTCAGAGATCTTCCTGCCCGGCACAGTGCAGGTCTGGTCAGGGTGGCTCACCAATTCCAGAGCGGATTTGACCCAATTGGCGATGACCTTGGACAGAATCTTATAGTCCACATTCAACAGTGAGACAGGTCACCAATTTCTAGTTTTGTCCTGTAGAAACTCTTGCAATCCGTTTTTACATTTCTCGCTAACTTCCTCTCAAACTCTAATTTCTTTCTCCTGATTAACCTTTCAGTCATTCTCTACCGTTCTTTATATTCTGTCCAATCATCTGTTGTGCCACTCATCTTTGCGGAGTTGTGTGCTTTTTCCTTTAGTTTGGCGCTTTCCTTAAATTCTTTAGTTAACTACGTATGTTGGGTCCTCCCCTTAGAATTTTTCTTTAGAGTAGGAATGTACTTATTCTGAATACCCTGAAATATCCTCTTAAAAGTCTGCCGCTCCTCTCTTTCAAACTGGATGTCAAATTCAATCATATTTTACTCGCTTCTCCCTCCGGGTGCCTTTACTCTGAGGTCATTAATTAATCCTGTCACGTTACACAATACCAAATCTAATATAACCTGGTCTCTGGCTGGTTCCAGAATGTGCTGCTCCAAGAAACTATCTCAAAAGCATTCTATGAACTCCTCCTCCAGGCTACTATTGCCAATCTGATTTTTCCATTTCATGTATCGGTTAAAATCGACCATGATTATTGTCGTCCCTTTATCACAAGCACACAGTATTTTCTCTTGAATACTTATTATTACTATTCTCTTAAATAGTCAAGGACTCAAAGTGGGGTTTCATGGTTCTCCAACCTTTGTAATCCCTCTTGAGCTCCTCAATGTTCTCTGGGGTCAGCAGTTGCACGTTTAGCTTCCATGCCCCCCTGCCAACCCTCTGGTCTTCCTCTAAGTGACAGTCAGCCAGTAGGAGGCAGTGGTCAGAGAAGAACACCGGCTTGACGTCGGTGAATCTGACTGTGAACACACGGGACACAAACAGGAAATCTATCCTGGAACAGACGGACACGTCAGGCCGTGACCAGGTGTATCTACGCTGCGCTCCGTCTGCAGTGTTGCTGAAGACGTCATGCAGCTTGGCATCCTTTACTGTTTCCATCAGGGATCTGGATGTAGCGTCCAATCTGCTGTCGGCCCTGCCGGATCGTCCAGCCGCATCGATGATGCAGTTGAAGTCACCGCCCAGAATGACCGGCCTGGAGGTCGACAGCAGCAGTGGGAGCTGCTGAATAACCTCCAGCCGCTCAGCCCCCTGTGACGGGGCGTAGACGTTAATAACCAGAGTGGAGCATTCCAAACACTATTGCAAACAGTATGGCTGTGCAGGAGCAAAGCAAAGGACTGGAACTGACAAAGATAACAGAGCTGATAAGGGACAAAAGGCCTTAAAATGGGGATAAAGATTGTATTCATTAACGTATCCACCGACTCGTCCTTTCCATTTGACTGAGGACGATGTGGAGATGATGTGTGGGGCTGACACTCCCAATCATTCACACAGAGGCTGAATTCTTCACTTGTGAACTCAGGGCCATTGTCACTCACCACAATGTCATAGATGCTCCTCACTGAGGTCCAGGGTGCAATAAAGTCTGTAGCATTCTTTCCCCAGCATTGATAACAGAGTTTCCTGTTGGCTGGTTGCTTATCAGACTCGTGTCTGTTCAGATTCCTGTTGAACTCTGTGACAAATTTCATTGTTCTCCCACTGAGACTGAAGAGTTTCCAATTTATTTTCAAATCTCCCTTCCTCTCCATAAGAACCGGTTCTGGAATATTGAAAGCCATACTGACTCACCCAGCAGTCGATGCCTGTACAACGTTGCAGGCTGAATTTTTAATTATTCTTGCTCTCTTACAGCAATCAAAATCCACTCATAACCAGCCGCACGCTCCTGACACCATGTTTCATGTGGTCGGTAAGAATGGCTTCTGCACTAAGCCTTTGTTTTACCCAAGATGACCTCAGTGATCACATGACTGCAACAGGACACAGTACACACGAGGCAGAAGTCCTCAAAGACATTTTTCCAAACACACTGATTTAGATCCAAAATGTGATCAGCTCTTTATTTATTCTGAGGATGTTAGCACCCGGGCAAGGGCAGCATTTATTGTCCATCCCTATTTGCCCTTGAGAATTGGAGATGCATCATTTTCTTGAACTGCTGCAGTCCGTGTTATTAGATTGGGAGCTCCAGGATTTTAACCCAGTGATGATGAAGGAATGGCGATATTTGTATAAGCAGCTGTAATATTTCAGACTGACTTAATTGCCCTTTTAATCAAAATTTGTGATTGGGATTAATGGAAGCTCACCACCACCTTTACAAGGGCAACTAGGGATGGGCAATAAATGCTGGCCCAGCCAGCGACGCCCACACCCTGTGAATGAATAAAAACAAAGTTATTCAACTCATGGAGGAGCATTGGTAATTTAAATAAAATACAGAATGCAGTTGGCTTTATACAACTGTAGGTTGGTGTTGTCCATTAGATTACAAAGTCACCTAAACCCATCTGAGGCTGTTTTCCATTTGTCCCCTGAGTGATCCCACCTATAACTGAGCTATTCTTTACTCTAATGCTGCTCGTGACTCTGGTGTCACCTCTCTGATACTTCATCCTGGTGCCCATCTCCCTGTTAAATTAATTTAAACCCTTGCTCACAGCAAGAGTGAATCTTCCTACGAGAATACTGGTCCCAGCTCTTCTGAGGTTCAACCCAAACACTGGGTTGACCAGGTCCCTCCTTCCCCTGACCTGGTCCCAATGCCCCAGCAATCTGAATTTCTCCCTCCTGAACCAATTTTTCTGAAACTTGCTAACATGTTTTATCCTATTATTTTTTCTAAAAATATGCTTTGATCATATTTATAAAAGAAAACATTACAAAACATTACAACTTGAAATTTATAGCAAGTACAATGAAATTCAACTAGTCTCCGTCCAATATGTTCCTCTCTTTAATGCCTCTAGACAATTGTAATACTCTTGATATTTACACTATTATTACACTATTATTCACACAGTCAATAACGTGACACTGGGAGTAATTTAGAAATTACTATCTTTGAAGTTATGCTCTTTAATTTCCACCCTAGTTCCTGAAACACTGGCTGCAAAACCTCAACTTTTAACGTACATTGGGAGAGAGCACAGAGAGTTGAAAAACAGCTACTTCTCTGGCAGCACCAGAGCCATAAAGTCCAATGGCAGAACCCATATTCAGAAAGAGGAAAGTCAAGGTGTGATATCGCAGTCATGCAGGTAAGCAATTGGCTGGTGAGCATTTTCTCTTAAAGTGCATTACAGACCAGTTGGTTAAATACAGCAGGGGTTCTGAACCAGAGATCTTATGTCCACTAGGGGTATGACAGGGGGGGCATGGAAGCTAAACGTACAACTGCTGACCCCAGAGAACATTAAGGAGCTCAAGAGGGATTACAAAGGTTGGAGAACCATGAAACCCCTCTTTGAGTCCCTGACACACTGGTGGGAAGCGATCAAGGGAAACATCAAGAGGTTTTCCATCCTCAAAGGCACCCAGAAAGCTAGAAAGGAACAGAGGGAAATGTCCCGACTCCAGAAAAACATGCAGAACCTGCTCCAGCTGCAGTCGATGGGGGTCGATGTCAAGGAGGAACTCCAAGAGGTGAAGAGCCAGCAAGCCTCGCTCTTTGCCTCGGAGGCCTCCAAGATCATCTTCCGTTCCAGAGTCCGCTCCGTGGAGCAGGATGAGACGTGCTCACGTTTCTTCTTCCAAAAGGTGCACAGAGAGAGCTCTGTGATCAGCAGCCTGAAGGAAGAAGACGGCTCAGTAACGTCATCACAGTCCCACATTTTGAGGATCAGCAAATCCTTTTATGCCGGATTGTATGACGTGAAGCCCACAGACAGCACGGCCTCCCAGTCCTTCCTGTCCTCTATCACGGAGGTCTTAGACGACAGTACACAGGAGAGTCTGGACAAATCACTAACTCCTGACGAACTGACTAAGGCCCTTGAGTCCTTCGAGAAGAGTAAAACTCCCGGAAGCGACGGCTTGCTGGCGGAGTTGTATTCGGCTCTGTGGGACTGGATGGGCCCAGACCTGCTAGAAGTGTATGAGAGTATGCTCCTGGCCAGCAGTATGTCAGAATCCATGAGGAAAGGCATCATCACTCTCATCTACAAGCACAAGGGGGAAAGGGAGGAAATTAGAAATTGGCGACCCATCTCACTGTTGAATGTGGACTATAAGATTCTGTCCAAGGTCATCGCCAATCGGGTCAAATCCGCTCTGGAATTGGTGATCCACCCTGACCAGACCTGCACTGTGCCGGGCAGGAAGATCTCTGACAGCCTCACGCTGCTCAGGGATACGATTGCCTATGTACAGGACAGGGGTGTGGACACCTGCCTCATCAGCCTGGATCAGGAGAAGGTCTTTGACAGAATATCGCACACCTACATGGTGGATGTGCTCTCCAAAATGGGGTTTGGGGAGGGAATTCACAATTGGATCCAACTGCTCTACACTAACATCAGTAGTGCAGTCTCTATCAATGGGTGGGAATCAGAAAGCTTTCCTATTAAATCTGGAGTCAGGCAGGGCTGCCCTCTCTCCCCATCCTGTTTGTGTGTTGTATAGAACCCTTTGCTGAGTCCATCAGGAAGGATCCGGGTATAAGAGGAGTGACGATCCCAGGCAGTGGAGACACTCAGATCAAAGCCTCCCTGTACATGGACGATGTCACCGTCTTCTGCTCGGATCCGCTGTCGGTGCGCAGACTGATCCATATCTGCGACCAGTTCGAACTGGCCTCGGGAGCCAAGCTAAATCGTGGGAAGAGTGAGGCCATGTTCTTTGGGAACTGGGCTGACCGATCCTTTGTCCCCTTCACTGTCAGGGCTGACGGCCTGAAGGTGCTGGGGATATGGTTCAGAGGGACCAGGGCATGTGTTAGAAACTGGAAGGAGCGAGTGTCTATGGTGGAAAGGAAACTGGGCACGTGGGAGCGACACTCCCTCTCCATTGCGGGTAAGAACCTGGTCATCAGGTGTGAGGCACTCTCGCTGTTGCTGTACGTGGCGCAGGTCTGGCCCTTTCCACACTCCTGTGTGGTGGCGATCACCTGAGCCATCTTCCGCTTTATCTGGAGGTCGAAAATGGATCGTGTTCACAGGGACACGATGTACAAGCCTCTAGATAAAGGGGGAAAAAATGTGCCCAACATCGCCCTCATACTGATGGCTACCTTTGTGTGTGGCTGCATCAAGCTGTGTGTAGACCCTTGGTACACAAACACCAAGTGTCACTACGTGCTGAGGTTCTACCTGTCCCCGGTGTTGTGAAGGATGGGTCTGGCCATGCTGCCGTGGAACGCTCCAAGTAGTTGGACTGTGCCATACCACCTGTCCCTCGTGGGAAAATTTATACAGAGAAACACCTTTGACCACAAGTCCATCAGGCAGTGGTCGGCACATAACGTCTTAGAGGCCCTGCAGGAAATTTCTACCAAACACCAAGACTTGGCTGGTGGTGAGAAACGCTCTCCCTGTAAGATCCTTCCTACACGCCAGGAGTCTCACCCCCTCTGCACGTTGCCCTCGAGGTGGCTGTGGTGGGGAAGAGACCATTGTTCACCTCCTTGTGGATTGTGCCTTTGCAAAGAAGGTCTGGAGAGAGATGCAGTGGTTTCTGTCGAGGTTCATCCCGAGCAGTTCTGTGACACAGGACTCTGTGCTCTACGGGCTGTTCCCAGGGACACACACCGAGACAAACATCAACTGCGGCTGGAGGATCATCAACTCGGTGAAAGACGCTCTTTGGTCTGCCGAAACCTGTTGGTCTTCCAGCGCAAAGAGTTGTTCCCGACCGAGTGTTGCACACTGGCACATTCCAAGGTCCAGGACTACGTGCTGAGGGACGCACTAAAGCTTGGGGCAGCCGCTGCAAAGGCTCAATGGGGAAAGGTCACTGTCTAACACCTTTCAGCCACAGGGCACCGAGGGGCTGGTAACTGTATAGACCCCTCGGGCTGTACAGCTCAAAATGAATGTCTGCAGTGAATACTAATTGTATTGTAATTGTATTGAAGCACCTCAGAGTGCAACATGATGTATGTTGATAACTCCAATCCCATTGTCTGATTGTCTGCATTGACCATATTGAAATGACTGTAATATTCATTGATTGTATTGATGCACCTCGTGATCCATGTGTAAAAGTTGAATCTGATTGTGCTTTTGTGATGGTGATTTTGAAATGGTTTGGAATGTTCTTCCAGATATTTTATGAATAAAGTATATTTTTCCAAAAAAATGTACAAAGGGACCTTGGTGTCCTTGTCAATAGGTCACTGAAAGTTAACATGCAGGTGCAGCAAGCTATAAGGAAAGCTAATGGAATGTTAGCCTTTATTGCAAAAGGATTTGAATACAGGAGTTGTGAAGTCTTGCTTCAATTAAATCGAAACTTGGTAAGGCTGCTCCTGGAGTACTGTGTGCAGTGTCAATCCTCTTACCTTAGGAAGGATATTATTGTCACAGAGGGAGTACAACAAAGGTTCACCGGACTTGTTCCCGGATGGCGGAACTCTACTATGGTGAGAGATTGGAGAAACCGGGCCTGTATTCTCTAGAGTTTCGGAGAATGAGAGGTGATTTGAAACCTACAAAATACTCAAAAGAATAGACAGGGTAGATGCAGGTAAGTTGTCCTCCTTGGTTTGGGAGTCTAGAATCGGAACACAATTTCAAAATAAAGGGGAAGCCACTTAGGACTGAAATGAGGGGAATTTTTTTTATGAAGAGGGTTGTGAATCTTTGGAAATCTCTACCCCAGAGGGCTGTGGAAGTTCAGTCATTGAGTATGTTAAATTAGAGATTGACAGATTTCTAAATGCCAGTGTCACAAAGGGATATGGGGATAGTGTGGACAAAAAGGCATTGAAGTGGATGATCAGTCATGATTGTATTGAATGGCGGAGCAGGATCGATGGGCTGAATGGCCTACTCCTGATCCTATGTTTATGTTCCTACTCTGCCCCAGAGTGATGTTGAAAAGCCATTCGAGATTTGAATAACAACAAGGCCTCTGGAGCAGATGGAATCCTGGATGAAATTCTGGAACATGTTGGAGATACACTCCTCACACGGCTGCAGAACCTCATATCCCTCACCTGGGAGGAAGAGCTGGTGCCGGGGAATCTCAGGGAGGCTGTGATCATGACTGTATCCGAGGAGAGAGAGAAGTCCGACCATATTTACAGGGGAGTCTCCCTGTGTCTGCCACAGGGAAGATCATTCCAAGGATCCTCCTGAACCACCTCCACCCAGTGGCTGAGCAACTCTGTCCAGCGTCGCAGTGCAGGTTTCACCCATCGAGAGGCAGCACAGACGTGATCTTCACTGAGCGGCAAATTCAGGAAAAGTACAAGGAACAGCACCAACCACTGTACACGGCCCTTTTCACCATCACAAAAACCTGTGACTCTCAACCACAAAGGCCTCTGGAGTATCCTCCTCAAATTTGTCAGCACTCAGAAATTTAACACCATCCTCCACCTCCTCCATGATGAGATCAAGCCGTGACCCTCACCAACGGAACCACCACAAACCCTATCTCATTGAAAACTGGGGTCAAACAAGACGGTCTCCAACAGCGTCCTCCCCCAAGGCAACTTGCCCAGCATCGAGGTGCCAATCACTCAAAACCAGCTCCACTGGGTGGGACATGTTGTCCGTATGCCTGATGCCAGACTCCCAAAGCAACTGCTCTTACTACTCGCCCCTTACACCTCAGCCCCCTCCCACGGCACCTTCCCATGCAATCGTAGAAGGTGCAACACCTGCCCCTTTACTTCCCCCCTCCTCACCGTCCAAGAGCCCAAACACTCCTTTCAAGTGAAGCAGCATTTCACTTGCACGTCCCTCAACTTAGTCTACTGCATTCGCTGTTCCCAATGCAGTTTCCTCTACATTGGAGAGACCAAACGCAGACTGGGCGACCGCTTTGCGGAACACCTTCGGTCTGTCCGCAAGCATGACCCAGACCTCGCTGTCGCTTGCCATTTCAACACTCCACCCTGCTCTCTTGCCCACATATCCGTCTTTGGCTTACTGCATTGTTCCAGTGAAGCTCAACACAAACTGGAGGAACAACACCTCATCTTCCAACTAGGCACTTTACAACCTTCCGGACTGAATATTGAGTTCAACAACTTTAGATCATGAACTCTCTCCTCCATCTCCACCCCCTTTCCGATCTCCCTTTTTCCAGTAATTTATATTTTTAAAATATATTTCTCTTTTCCCACTTATTTCCATTATTTTTAAATGTATTTCCCTCCATTGTTTCATCTCCACCTTTTAGCCCATTTCAATCCCTTCCCCACACCCCACCCCCACTAGGGCTATCTGTTTCTTGCTCATCCTGCTTTCTACCCTCAGTGTCACTATTAGCACATTTCTTAGCTAATATCACCACCGTTAACACCCCTTTGTCCTTTTGTCTGTGACATCTTTGGCAATCTCTTCTTTGCCTCCACCTATCACTGTCCCTCCATCCAGCTCTACCTGTCCCATCTCCCTCAAACAGCTTATATTTCACCTCATTTCTACATTCCCTCAGTTCTGATGAAGTGTCATATGGACTTGAAATGTTAACTGTATTCCTCTGTTGGTCCTGTTCCCACCTCTCTACTCCTATAACCCAGAAAATTGATTCCCCTCAAGTAACCTATGCAACTGCATTTTCAAATCACTGATATCTCCACTTCCACCATCCTGGTGAACAGTACGTTCAAGGTCATTACTACTGGCTGTGTAAAATGTTCTCCCTCACATCCTCCCTGCATCTCTTGAACAGAATCAGTTTCCCACAGTTCTTGCATCATCAGCTAACAGGAACAACTCCATGTGTTCTGATGAAGAGTCATTCAGACCCGAAAGGTTAACTGTGTCCCTCTCCGCAGATGCTGCCAGACCTGCTGAGTTTTTCCAGCTATTTTTGTTTTTGTTTTGGGGTTTCCAGCATCCGCAGTTTTTTGCTTTTATTTTTGCTCCACTCGGAACTCGGCCACAACAGCAGATTCCCTGGAAGACACTGGAAACGCTTTAGCGATGCCCCCAGAACATCCCTGAAGAGGTCAGACAGACCCACAGAGACATGGGAGACCCTGGCTTGTGACCCAGTGAAATGGAGAACGCTCATTCGGGACGGCACCGAACACATCCAGAGACTTCATCGGGAATGTGCAGAGGTCAAGTCGAGGCATCGGAGGGAGAGCAGGAAACTCCAAACAAACCCGTGTGGCCGACCCTCCCAACACCACCTGCCCCACAGGGGGGCAGAACCTGCGGGTGGTGCATCGGATTTATCAGCCCCCCTGAAAACCCAGGGGTATCTGAGTGGGAACAAATCAGAAACAGAAATACCTGGAAAAACTCAGCAGGTCTGGCAGCATCGGTGCAGAAGAACACAGCTGATGTTTCGAGTCCTCTTGACCCTTCAACAGAACTAAGTAAAAATAGGAGAAATAAACCAGCTTATATTTCACCCCTTTCCTATTTCCTATTGTTTTGGATTTCCAGCATCTGCAGTTTTTTTTATTTTTATGGAAACAAATCATCCCAGATACTGGGGATCTGCCTGAACCCAAGCAGCAAACCCACCCCTTAACCAGCTATGGTGACAATTAGAGTGAGGGACATTCATCTTAACCAATAGAAAAGAAGGAAGGGCGGGGCTTTAATCTGATTGCCATGTCCTGAGCCAATGAGCGGCTTCTTGCAGGGTGAAGTCAGTCGCTGTCTAACTAGCGAATGGGTGTTGATATGCAAACTAGAAAGTGAATAAATGAGAAAGCTTACACTGAGACCAGAAACATATTCTCATTTATTTTAATTCTATTCGCATGTATTTAGCTTTTGGAACAGTTTCTATCAAAAGTTTAGTTGGAATCCCATGGTCAATATACAGTCACTCTAATGAAAATGTGATCAGCTCTGGCGGACATGAGAGCGAAATTTTTTTTAACTCGCCGCCACCAGTCGCTCATTGGCGCGTTATGTGCACCCTTTTAAAGGGAATTTTTGGGTTGGGGAGGTGGTCGGGGCTCCCTCTTCGTGTAAGGGGGATGCCACATGTTGGATTCCTCCTCCGCCTCCCTTTCCGCTTTGAGATCAATTGTTTTCCGCTGAAATAACGGTGGGTTAGTATGAGTCGTTCTCCGGTGAAATAGGAAATATTGTACTCAACTCAATCCTAACGAAGTGAAAATAAATGAAATCTTGCAGCAGTAAGTTTTTACAGCACAGGGTCAGCCCCTTTGGCCCATCGTGTCCATTATAGCCATCAAGCCCCTACCTATTCTAGCCCCATTTTCCAGCACTCGGCCCATAACCCTCTATGCTCTGGTGTTTCAAGTGCTCATCTAAATACTTCATAAATGGTGTGAGGGTTCCTGCCTCTACCACCCCCTCGGGCAGTGTGTTCCAGATTCCAACCACCCTCTGGGTGAAAACATTTTCCTGAAATCTCCTCTAAACTTTCCCCTGATCTTAAATCTATGCCTCCTGGTTATTGACACCTCCGCTAAGGGGAAAAGTTCCTTCCTATCCACACTATCTATGCCCCTCATAATTTTGTACACCTCTATCAGGTCCCCCCCCGCCCCCAGCCTTCTCTGCTCTAAGGAAAGCAACCCTAGTCTATCCATTTCAACTCATTTCTCTATTTCCTTATTCTGATGAAGGGTCATACAGACTCGAAACGTTAACTGTGTTCCTCTCCGCAGATGCTGTCAGACCTGCTGAGTTTTTCCAGGTATTTTTGTTTTTGTCCTAGCCTATCCAGTCTCTCTTCATAGCTGAAACGCTCCAGCCCAGGCAATATCCTGGGGAATCTCCTCTGCACCCTCTCCAATGCAATCACATCCTTCCTATAGTGTGGCGACCAGAACTGCACACAGTACTCCAGCTGCAGCCTGACTAGCATTTTATACAACTCCAACATAACCTCCCAGCTCTTATATACTACGCCTCGGCTAATAAAGGCGTATCCCGTATGTCTTCCTAACCACCTTAACTACCTGTGCTGCTGCCTTCAGGGATCTATGGACATGTACACTAAGGTCCCTCTGATCCTCTGTACTTCCTAGGATCCTACATTCATTGTGTATTCCCTTGCTGTGTTAGTCCTCCCAAAATGCATCACCTCACACTTCTCAGGATTAAATTCCATTTGCCACTGCTCTGCCCATTTTATCAGCCCATCTATATCGTCCTGTAATCTAAAGCTTTCCTCCTCACTATTTACAACACCACCAGTTTTCATGTCATCTGTGAACTTACTGATCATACCTCCTATAGTCACATCTAAATCATTAATGTACACTACAAACAGCAAGGGTCCCAACACCGATCCCTGTGGTACACCAATCAGCACAGGCTTCCAATCTCAGAAACAACCTTTGACCATCACCCTCTGCCTCCTGCCACTAAGCCAATTTTGGATCCAATTTGTCAAATTGCCCTGGATCCCATGGGATCTTACCTTCCTGACCATTATCCCATGTGGGACCTTGTCAAAAGCCTTACTGAAGCGCATGTAGACTATATTAACAACACTACTCTCATCTCCCCCTGACAAAGCCATGCTGACTGTCCCTGATTAATCCCTGCCTCTCCAAATGGAGATTACTCCTGTCCCTCAGAATTTTTTCCAATAGTTTCCCACCACTGATGTTATATTCACTGGCCTGTAATTACCTGGTTTATCCCTACTACCCTTCTTGAATAATGGTACCACATTCACTGTCCTCCAGTCCTCTGACACCTCTCCTGTGGTTAGAGACGATTTGAAAATTAGTGTCAGAGCCCCTGCAATCTCCTCCCCTGCCTCACATAGCAGCCTGGGATACATCTCATCTGGGCCTGGGGATTTATCAAAGACTCCCCTGCAGCTTCTGCCCTGCTTGCAGCGCAACCTGGTGCAGATGTGATAGGCCTAGTGGTCTCTTTCTGTGCCATAAACTTTCTATGATTCTAACATTGTGGATGCAGGTCAGCCTAAGTCGCCTACTTACCCACCAGAACCTTCCATTCAATACAGATACTGAAGATGGTCAGCAGATTAACAAGCAGAAGGATTGATTTCTCAAATTGGCTATTGACCTACAAGAGTAATAGAATTATTAGAGCACAGGATGAGGTTATTCCTTGAGAACAGGCACCATTGCTGATGGCAAAGCTCTGGCTGGGGGTGACATGTTCCAGATGTTCATCAGTTCCTGCTAAAAGATAGACAGCTCCCACAAGGATACATGGGGACCTCCAGGTTCATAAATAAGATCTGCAGGTTGTAACTGAGACTTAGCAGCCAGCAGGTCTGGCCCATTCCTCAATCCTGCACTGTGGTGATTACACAAACCATTTTCCACTTTATGGAGCGTGTTCGCAGGGACACGGTGTACAAACCTCAAGATAAAGGGGGAAAAACATACCCAACGTTGTCCTCATTCTGATGGTCATCTCTGTGTACAGCCGTATCATTACACAGACACTAAAGGTCACTATTTGCTGAGGTTCTACCTGTCCCCGATGTTGTGAAGGATGGGTCTGGCCACACTGGGGAACACTCCAAGTAATTGGACCATGCCATAATACCTGCCTCTTGTGGAAAGGTTTATGGAGAAAAACACCTTTGACCACAAGTCCATCAGGCAGTGGTCGACACATAATATCCTAGAGGCCCTGCAGGAAATAAATTGGTGGATCCTGTGGGATGGTTCCATGAGCAGACTGTCAAAGTCATTTGGCAGAAAGCCTCATCACCAGAACTTTCCAACAAGCACCAAAACTGGTGGTGAGGAAGGCCCTCCCCATCAGTACCTTCATCCATGCCCGAAGTCTCTGCACCACCACATTCTGCCCTTTAAGCAGCTGCAGTGGGGAAGGGACAATCTCACATCTCCTTGGTGAATGTGCCTCCACAAAGAAGGACTGGAGAACGATGCATCCCGAGCAGATCCATGCCACAGGACTCTGTGCTCTACGGGCTGTTCCCAGGGACACACACCGAGACAAACATCAACTGCAGCTGGAGGATCATCAACTCGGTGAAAGACGCTCTTTGGTCTGCCCGAAACTTGTTGGTCTTCCAGCGCAAAGAGTTGTCCTGAGGTGTCCCACACAGGTGACATTCGGGGATTCGTGCAAGGAGCAAGGTTTGAATTGTTCTCTGTTGGAGAAGCCTGTCTGATCCATTCCTCTCCGATCCATTCCCCCTCTGGGGCATTGCTGCTCCCGGCTTCCTGGGGCTGGGGTGCACTGGCCTCTTCAAGCTGAGAGTGAAGTTGGGGTCTTTTCATTGTCTCCAATGTTCTAGATTTCTAGTGTTTCCTCCCTCAGCTCCCTAGAGTTTTGCCGCTTCTTCTGTAGGTGCCACTCTTGCCCTTCTTTGTCCGAAGAGCAGCTGCCCTTGTCATCCATGTCGGATGGGAGACGCCTCTTGCTATTAGTCTGGGAAGTGGCTTGGTCCCTTCTTCTTTTTGATCTTCTTCACCAGCTGACACCCCATTGGTTGATCCTCTACTGGTGCCTCCTCCATTGATTGACACAAAGACCTTTCTGCCACTGGGCACCGAGGGACTGGGGATTGTATAGACCCCTCAGGCTGTCCAGCTCACATTTGATTTTTGAAAAATATACTTTATTCATAAAATATCTGGAAGAACATTACAAAACATTTCAAAATCACCATCACAAAAAGTACAATCAGATTCAACTTTTACACATGGATCACAAGGTGCATCAATACAATCAATGAACATTACAATATGGTCATTACAGACATTCTGACAGTGCAATGGGATTGGAGTTATCAACATAAATCATGTTGCACTCTGAGATGCTTCAATACAATTATAATATAATTAGTATTTAATGTATACATTCATTTTGAGCTGTACAGCCCGAGGGGCTCTCAACAGTTCCCAGCCCCTCGGTGCCCTGTGGCAGAAAGGTCTTAGACAGCGACCTTTCCCCATTGAGCCTTTGCAGCGGCTGCCCCAAGCTTTAGTGCGTCCCTCAGCACGTAGTCCTAGACCTTGGATTGTGCCAGTCTGCAACACTCAGTCAGGGACAACTCTTTGCGCTGGAAGACCAACAAGTTTCGGGCAGGCCAAAGAGCGTCTTTCACCGAGTTGATGATCCTCCAGCTGCAGTTGATGTTTGTCTCGGTGTGTGTCCCTGGGAACAGCCCGTAGAGCACAGAGTCCTGTGTCACAGAACTGCTCGGGATGAACCTCGACAGAAACCACTGCATCTCTCTCCAGACCTTCTTTGCAAAAGCACAATCCACAAGGAGGTGAACAATGGTCTCTTCCCCACCACAACCACCTCGAGGGCAACGTGCAGAGGGGGTGAGACTCCTGGCGTGTAGGAAGGATCTTACAGGGAGGGCCTTTCTCACCACCAGCCAAGCTACGTCTTGGTGCTTGTTGGAAAGTTCTGGCGATGAGGCATTCTGCCAAATGATTTTGTCAGTCTGCTCAGGGAGCCATCCCACAGGATCCACCCTCTTCTTTTCCCTCAGGTCCTCTAAGACGTTATGTGCCGACCACTGCCTGATGGACTTGTGGTCAAAGGTGTTTCTCTGCATAAATTTTCCCACCAGGGACAGGTGGTACGGCACGGTCCAACTACTTGGAGCGTTCCACGGCAGTGTGGCCAGACCCATCCTTCACAACACCAGGGACAGGTAGAACCTCAGCACGTAGTGACACTTGGTGTTTGTGTACCGAGAGTCTACGCACAGCTTGATACAGCCGCACACAAAGGTGGCCATCAGTATGAGGGCGATGTTGGGCACGTTTTTTCCCCCTTTATCTAGAGGCTTGTACATCGCGTCCCTGCGGACACGATCCATTTTCAACCTCCAGATAAAGCGGAAGATGGCTCGGGTGATCGCCACCACACAGGAGTGTGGAATGGGCCAGACCTGCGCCACGTACAGCAACAGCGAGAGTGCCTCACACCTGATGACCAGGTTCTTACCCGCAATGGAGAGGGAGCGTCACTCCCACATGCCCAGTTTCCTTTTCACCATAGACACTCTCTCCTTCCAGTTTCTAACACATGACCTGGTCCCTCCCAACCATATCCCCAGCACCTTCAGGCCATCAGCCCTGACAGTGAAGGGGACAAAGGATCGGTCAGCCCAGTTCCCAAAGAACATGGCCTCGCTCTTCCCACGATTTACCTTGGCTCCCGAGGCCAGTTCGAACTGGTCGCAGATGTGGATCAGTCTGTGCACCGACAGCGGATCCGAGCAGAAGACGGCGACATCATCCATGTACAGGGAGACTTTGATCTGAGTGCCTCCACTGCCTGGGATCGTCACTCCTCTTATACCCAGATCCTTCCTGATGGACTCAGCAAAGGGTTCTATGCAACACACAAACAGGACAGGGGAGAGAGGGCAGCCCTGCCTGACTCCAGATTTAATAGGAAAGCTTTCTGATTCCCATCCATTGATTGAGACTGCGCTACTGATGTTAGTGTAGAGCAGTTGGATCCAGTTCTCTATCCCCTCCCCAAACCCCAGCTCACAATGAATGTATACATTGAATACTAATTATATCATAATTGTATTGAAGCCCCTCAGAGAGCAACATGATGTATGTTGATAACTCCAATCCCATTGCACTGTCTGATTGTCTGTAATGACCATATTGAAATGATTGTAATATTCATTGATTGTATTGAGGCACCTTGTGATCCATGTGTAAAAGTTGTACTTTTTGTGATGGTAATTTAGAAATGCTTTGTAATGTGCTTTCAGATATATTGTGAATAAAGTATATTTTTCAAAAAAAAAATCTGAGATCCTCCCTTATTAATGTACTGATCCCATCCCTTATTATCAGCGCAAAGCTGCCTCCTTTTCCTTTTTGCCTGTCCTTCCGAAGTGTTGAATATCCTTGCATATCCAGTTTCCCTGTAGCCATTTTTCCATAATGGCAATTAGATCATACCCATTTATCTCTGTTTGTGCCATTAAATCATCTACCTTGTTGTGAATGCTGCATTCAGGTAGCGTACCCTTAACTTTGTCTTTTTGACGTTATTCCACATTCTAGCACCGATGCCAAGCCGGACGGGGTAGTGAGGAATGGAGTTGAGCATATTTAAGTTGAAGACAGGGTTTTGGTTGAGGATTTCTTCCGAGTATTCTCTCCAGTGAGCACCGACTGCTTCCCTGTCCTGGATGAGCTCCCTTCCATGCTGGGCTCTCAGCAGGATGGGGCCTTGAGTGCTTGGGCTGTGAATCACCTTGACAACGCTGAAGAAACCAGATCTTTAACAGTTGAAAACAAAGAAAACTGCGGATGCTGGAAATCCAAAACAAAAACAGAATTACCTGGAAAAACTCAGCAGGTCTGGCAGCATCGGCGGAGAAGAAAAGAGTTGACGTTTCGAGTCCTCATGACCGGGTCAGTCGGGGGATGGGCTTCAGAGACAGGCTGTTTAAACCCAACAGTTAACTTGAAGCTTGGGTTAAAATGCAGCCACTGTCAGAATCAGGGGATCTTAATCAGCAGCAGTGAGGACTTAGAGGGGAGACAGAGCAATGGATGGCAGCAGATGACCATGGATAGACGGGCAGAGTGAGGAACTCCCTAGGGAGCTCTCTGCACAGCAGCCATCTTGCCTAATACATGCAGCCGCCCACTGTTGGAGACTCAGGTGAGAAACTGAAAGAAAGCCATGCATTTTTATAGCACCTTTCACCGCCACTTGACTTTCTAGTCTTGCTGCAGCCAAGCTCTGCACAGTAAGCTCCCATAAATCAGCTGATAAACCTGCTCTTAGTGATCTTGGTTGAGGGATAAGTATTGGCCAGGACACCGGGGATAACTCCCCTGAGATGGTACCATGGAAGCTGAAAGGGCGGATGGGGCCTCATCTTAACGCCTTATCTAAAGGATAGTGAGAGTAATTGTCCCGGGTTTGCACAAAGTGCAGTAATGGGCGGGGAAAAAGATGCTTTACCAGCCGGCCGCAATGGCGGGTTTTCACTCTGTATCGTCCCATTCCCACCTCATTAATCCTGCAGCCACAGGAAACGCGCCGTCTCGCTGGCAGGCTGCCTCCTATTTGCCTGCCACACTGTTACCTCACCACTTCCTCACGCAGGGCAGCCACGTGCACACTTCTCAATGATCGCAGCCCAGGTCTGCTCCACTGAAGACATGGCCCCAAAAGCCAAGAAGCATACAGCACCCCCCGATTGAGTGGTACATCTCTTGGATGCGTTTTGGACGCCATGGACACCCGCTGCTGTGTCCTCTATCCCACTCTGGCCTGGGAGGCGGTGGCAGAGCTGGTCAGTGCTAATGCTGCACACACGAAGTTGACCATCCAGTGCAGAAAGAGGATGAATGATCTCATCTGTGCCCCCAGGGTAAGGCAATCATCTCCTCACTCTAAACTCACACACTCACAAGCCCATCACACATTCACTGGCATCTCACTCACTGCCAGCTCAAGGGACATCACCACCCACTCTCTCTCACACACCCTCACATCTCCATCTGGCCTCATCTCCTCTGGAGACTGCCTCCTCAGCCCTCACCCTCTTGAGGCCACTTGCACAGATCAATATGTATCCCGCCTCCCCACACACACACACACCCTGGGATACCCCTCCCTTCCCCAGTACATCCCTTGCCCTGCAGCCTCTTCCCTTGCCCGAGGCCACTTCTCCCCCTTCCCCAAGCAAGCCCTTGCCCTGCAGCTGTTGAAAAGCCTCCCCCCACCCTACAGCTGGACTGTTAGGCAGAGACCTGCCAGTGAGCTCCCCTAATAGTGACGTGGTGCTGCCTGCGAAGCCTGGCGCTGATGCCCGCTAGTGCTGCCCAAAGCAAGGTGGGCAAACAAACCTCAAAGTCCCAAGTGAAGTGCAGCTCGATAGGTGCACGTCGCTTATGTACAGTTGTGAACCACATCAGCCTGGTGCCCGGATTGTCCCGTGTGGGGGGGGGGGGGATTGATTCCAGAGAGCAAGACTTATAATGAGATGCTAAAATATTGAATTTAGATTCCCAACATGCAGCGGTGGGAAACGCCATTGACGGGTGGAGCAGAAGATGGCAAACTGATTTCACAACAGCGTGAAACCCATTTTTGGCCTTCTCACCATTTTGGCGAAGTTCTGGCCAGTGTCTCTGACAGTGCAGCACTCCCTCAGTAATCTCCTTTACTCAGCCAGTATTTTTGTGGGATTTGAACCCACAGCTTCCTGGCTCAGAGGCAAGAATGGCACCAACTGAACCACAACAGCAACGCTCAGAAGTGGGAAAGAACCTGAACCTTTCCATCCTCCGTTCCAATTACTCCAATTGTCAACTTTCAATCCTCTGGAGCTCCCTTCTCTCTGTTTGTGGTTGGCTCGTACACATCGGTGCTGGACCTGCTCGATTTTTTGATGACCCCTTTGACAATTTTCACCACTGCCTCGGCCTTTCCATTTGACTGAGGATGATGTGGAGATGATGTGTGGGGCTGACACTCCCAATCATTCACACAGAGGCTGAATTCTTCACTTGTGAACTCAGGGCCATTGTCACTCACCCCAATGTCAGAGATGCTCCTCACTGAGGTCCAGGGTGCAATAAAGTCTGTAGCATTCTTTCCCCAGCATTGATAACAGAGTTTCCTGTTGGCTGGTTGCTTAACAGACTTGTGTCTGTTCAGATTCCTGTTGAACTCTGTGACAAATTTCATTGTTCTCCCACTGAGACTGAAGAGTTTCCAATTTATTTTCAAATCTCCCTTCCTCTCCATAGGAACAGATTCTGGAATATTGAAAGCCATACTGACTCACCCAGCAGTCGATGCCTGTACAACGTTGCAGGCTGAATTTTTAATTATTCTTGCTCTCTTACAGCAATCAAAATCCACTCATAACCAGCCGCACGCTCCTGACACCATGTTTCATGTGGTCGGTAAGAATGGCTTCTGCGCTAAGCCTTTGTTTCACCCAAGTTGGCCTCAGTGATCACATGACTGCAACAGGACACAGTACACACGAGGCAGAAGTCCTCAAAGACATTTTTCCAAACACACTGATTTAGATCCAAAATGTGATCAGCTCTTTATTTATTCTGAGGATGTTAGCACCCAGGCAAGGGCAGCATTTATTGTCCATCCCTATTTGCCCTTGAGAATTGGAGATGCATCATTTTCTTGAACTGCTGCAGTCCGTGTTATTAGATTGGGAGCTCCAGGATTTTAACCCAGTGATGATGAAGGAATGGCGATATTTGTATAAGCAGGTGTAATATTTCAGACTGACTTAATTGCCCTTTTAATCAAAATTTGTGATTGGGATTAATGGAAGCTCACCACCACCTTTACAAGGGCAGCTAGGGATGGGCAATAAATGCTGGCCCAGCCAGCGACGCCCACACCCTGTGAATGAATAAAAACAAAGTTATTCAACTCATGGAGGAGCATTGGTAATTTAAATAAAATACAGAATGCAGTTGGCTTTATACAGCTGTAGGTTGGTGTTGTCCATTAGATTACAAAGTCGCCTAAACCCATCTGAGGCTGTTTTCCATTTGTCCCCTGAGTGATCCCACCTATAACTGAGCTATTCTTTACTCTAATGCTGTCCGTGACTCTGGTGTCGCCTCTCTGATACTTCATCCTGGTGCCCATCTCCCTGTTAAATTAATTTAAACCCTCGCTCACAGCAAGAGTGAATCTTCCTACGAGAATACTGGTCCCAGCTCTTCTGAGGTTCAACCCAAACACTGGGTTGACCAGGTCCCTCCTTCCCCTGACCTGGTCCCAATGCCCCAGCAATCTGAATTTCTCCCTCCTGAACCAATTTTTCAGAAACACGTTAACCACAGAATCACAGAATCACTGTGCAGAAGAGGCCCTTCAGCCCATTGAGTCTGCACCGACATGTGAGAAACATCTGACCTACCTACCTAATCCCATGTACCAGCACATGGCCCATAGCCTTGAATGTTATGACCAGCCAAGTGCTCATCCAGGTACTTTTTAAAGGATGTGAGGCAACCCGCCTCCACCACCCTCCCAGGCAGCGCATTCCAGACCATCACCACCCTCTGGGTAAAAAAGTTTTCCTCACATCCCCCCTAAACCTCCTTCCCCTCCTGCCTTCCAGTCACTAAAGCATCCTTCTGCCATCACCCTCTGCCTCCTACAACTAAGCCAATTTTGAATCCACCTTATCACATTACCCTGTATCCCATGTGCATTTGCTGCCTTTATAAGTCTCCCATATGGGACCTTGTCAAAGGCTTTGCTGAAATCCATATAAACTACATCAACTGCACTACCCTCATCTACACACCTGGTCATCTCCTCAAAAAATTCAATCAAATTTGTCCCTCTGACAAAGTCGTGCTGACTATCCCTGATCAAACATTGCCCCTCCAAGTGGAGATAGATTCTCTCCTTCAGAATTTTCTCCAACAGTTTCCCTGCCACTGACGTGAGACTCACTGGCCTGTAGTTCCCTGGCTTATCTCTACAACCCTTCTTAAATAGCAGAACCACATTAGCTGTTCTCCAATCCTCTGGCACCTCCCCCTTGGCCAGAGAGGAATTAAAAATTTGGGTCAGAGCCCCTGTAATCTCCTCCCTGCCTCCCTCAGCAGTCTGGGACACAAATCATCTGGACCTGAAGATTTGTCCATTTTTAAGCTTGCCAACATCTCCAATGCCTTGTCATTCCCGATATCAATTTGCTTAAGAACCTCGCAGTCTCTCTCCCAGAGTTCGAAAACTTCATCCTCATTCTCTTGGGTGAAGACGGAATTGAAGTATTCATTCAACACTCTAGCGATGTCCTCTGGCTCCACACCATAGATTTCCCCCTTGGTCTCTAATGGGCCCTACTCTTTCCCTGGTTATCCTCTTCCCATTGATACACTTATAGAATATCTTGAGATTTTCTCTACTTTTACCAGCCATAGCTTTCTCATATCCCCTCTTTGCTCTCCTAATTGCTTTCTTAAGCTCCACTCTGCACTTTCTGTACTCCACTAATGCCTCTGCTGATTTTCTTCCCTTGTACCTGCTAAAAGCATCTCTTTTCCTTCTCATCGTAACCTGAATATCTCTGGACATCCATGGTTCTCTGGGATAAAGACAAAAAAACTGCAGATGCTGGAAATCCAAAACAAAAACAGAATTACCTGGAAAAACTCAGCAGGTCTGGCAGCATCGGCGGAGAAGAAAAGAGTTGACGTTTCGAGTCCTCATGACCCTTCGACAGAACTTGATTTCGAGTCCAAGAAAGAGTTGAAATATAAGCTGGTTTAAGGTGTGTGTGTGGGGGGCGGAGAGATAGAGAGAGAGGTGGGGGGTGTGGTTGTGTGGACAAACAAGCAGTGATAGAAGCAGATCATCAAAAGATGTCAGTGACAATGGTACAATAGAACACATAGGTGTTAAAGTTAAAGTTGGTGATATTATCTAAACGAATGTGCTAATTAAGAATGGATGGTAGGGCACTCAAGGTACAGCTCTAGTGGGGGTGGAGGGAGCATAAAAGATTTTAAAATATTTAAAAATAATGGAAATAGGTGGGAAAAGAAAAATCTATATAATTTATTGGGAAAAAAAGGGGGGAAAACAGAAAGGGGGTGGGGATGGGGGAGGGAGCTCATGACCTAAAGTTGTTGAATTCAATATTCAGTCCGGAAGGTTGTAAGGTGCCTAGTCGGAAGATGAGGTGTTGTTCCTCCAGTTTGCTTCGGGCTTCACTGGAACAATGCAGCAAGCCAAGGACAGACATGTGGGCAAGAGAGCAGGGTGGAGTGTTAAAATGGCAAGCGACAGGGAGGTTTGGGTCATTCTTGCGGACAGACCGCAGGTGTTCTGCAAAGCGGTCGCCCAGCTCCCTCCGGGACACCCTGTTCCACTCCTCCATCACCCCCTACTCCTCAACCCCCTCCTATGGCACCACCCCATGCCCACGCAAAAGATGTAACACCTGCCCCTTCACCTCCTCTCTCCTCACCGTCCAAGGGCCCAAACACTCCTTTCAAGTGAAGCAGCATTTCACTTGCATTTCCCCCAACTTAGTCTACTGCATTCGTTGCTCCCAATGTGGTCTCCTCTACATTGGAGAGACCAAACGTAAACTGGGCGACCGCTTTGCAGAACACCTGCGGTCTGTCCGCAAGAATGACCCAAACCTCCCTGTTGCTTGCCATTTTAACACTCCACCCTGCTCTCTTGCCCACATGTCTGTCCTTGGCTTGCTGCATTGTTCCAGTGAAGCCCAACGCAAACTGGAGGGACAACACCTCATCTTCCGACTAGGCACCTTACAACCTTCCGGATTGAATATTGAATTCAACAACTTTAGGTCGTGAGCTCCCTCCCCCATCCCCACCCCCTTTCTGTTTTCCCCCCTTTTTTTTCCCAATAAATTATATAGATTTTTCTTTTCCCACCTATTTCCATTATTTTTAAATATTTTAAAATCTTTTATGCTCCCTCCACCCCCACTAGAGCTGTACCTTGAGTGCCCTACCATCCATTCTTAATTAGCACATTCGTTTAGATAATATCACCAACTTTAACTTTAACACCTATGTGTTCTTTTGTACCATTGTCGCTGACATCTTTTGATGATCTGCTTCTATCACTGCTTGTTTGTCCACACAACCACACCCCCCACCTCTCTCTCTCTATCTCTCCGCCCCCCACACACACACACCTTAAACCAGCTTATATTTCAACTCTTTCTTGGACTCGAAATCAAGTTCTGTCGAAGGGTCATGAGGACTCGAAACGTCAACTCTTTTCTTCTCCGCCGATGCTGCCAGACCTGCTGAGTTTTTCCAGGTAATTCTGTTTTTGTCATGGTTCTCTGGGCTTGTTACTCCTTCCTATCACCCTAGAGGGAACATGTTGAGCCTGTACCCTCCCCATTTCCTTTTTGAACGCCCCCCACTGCTCCTCTGTAGATTTCCCCACAAGTAGCTGTTCCCAGTCTACCTTGGCCAGATCCTGCCTTATTTTACTGAAATCCACTCTCCCCCAATCCAAAACATTTTTTTGCAACTTGTCTATTTCTTTGTCCATAACAAACTTAAACTATACCATGTTGTGGTCGTTATCACTAAAATGCTCCCCCACCACCACCTCAGCCACCTGTCTGGCTTCATTCCCCAGAATTAGGTCCAGCAACGCACCGTCTCTTGTTGGACCCTCTACATATTGTCCTAAAAAGTTCTCCTGTGCACATTTCAAGAAATCCACTCCATCCAAGCCCTTAACACTATGTCTATCCCAATTAATGTTGGAAACGTTGAAATCACCTAATATAATTACCCTATTGTTATTGTTTTTACACACCTCCACAAATTGTGCACATATTTGCTCCTCAATTTCCCAGTGACTATCTGGGGATCTATAGTAAACACTTTTTGCCCCTTTTTTATTCCTAAGCTCTACCCACAAAGATTCATTTGATGCCCCCTCCAAGATGTCATCTCTCCTTACTGCAGTAACTGACTCCTTAACTAATAATGCAACGCCTCCTCCTCTTTTACCCCCTCCCCTGTCTTGCCTGAAGATTCTATAGCCTGGAATGTTGAGCTGCTAATCCTGCCCCTCCCTCAACCACGTCTCAGTGATGGTTACTATATCACAATTCCACATGTCAATTCTCACCCTTAACTCATCTCTTTTACCTTTAATACTCCTGGCATTAAAGTAGAAGCCATCCAGCCTTGCCTTACTCCCTTGAAACTTATTGCAGCTGTACTCCCTCTGACTTGATTGTTTTACTGTATTATGATGTGTCCCTATTCTGCTAACATTCTGTATTCCCTCCCCCTACCGAATTAGTTTTGTTTTATCCTATTATATTTTCACAGGACACAAACAAGAAGTCTATCCTGGAACAGACGGACCCGTCTGGCTGTGACCAGGTGTATCTACGCTGCGCTCCGTCTGCAGGGTTGCTGAAGATGTCGTGCAGCTTGGCATCCTTAACTGTTTCCATCAGGGATCTGGACGTAGTGTCCAATCTGCTGTCGGCCCTGCCGGATCATCCAGCCGGATCGATGATGCAGTTGAAGTCACCGCCCAGAATGACCGGCCTGGAGGTCGCCAGCAGCAGTGGGAGCTGCTGAAAAACCTCCAGCCGCTCGGCCCCTTGTGACGGGGCGTAGACGTTAATAACCGGAGTGGAGCATTCTTGTACGTTACGTCTGCTACGAGGAGGTGCCCGCCCACCACCTCCTTAACCTGGGAGACGGTGAAGCTGCCTCCCCGCAGCAGAATCCCCAGGCCGGAGGAACGAGAGTCGTTTCCTCCCGACCAGATCGATGGCCCATGGGACCCACCATGGTGACCATTGCCTGTAGGAGCTGAGGTGCGGTATCGCACACTCCTGCAGAAACAACAGGTCAGCTTTGACCTTGGCAAGGTAATCCAAGGTCGCAACACATCGCGTAGTAAATTTAATGCTACGCACATTTATGGATACAATCTTTACACCCATTTTAAAGCATTTAGTCGCTTACCAAACCTGTTGTCTCTGAGAGTTCCAGACCTTTGGTCTGCTCCTTCATGCCCGTAGTGTTCACAAATTGTCTCACTTTGGATGGTCTGAGGAAAGCGTCCTGAACCTCCCCATTGGAGATGTTCTGCTCAGGTGGCATCTGGGGGTCCGTGCAGAGAGCGGGGTTTGAAATGTCCTCTGTTGGAGAAGCTTCTCCAATCCTCTCCCCCTCTGGGGCATTGCTGCTCCCGGCTTCCCGGAGCTGGGGTGCGCTGAGCGCCTCACTGTTCCCAGATTCCTGGGGCTGGGGTACACTGGCCTCTTCGGGTTGTGGGCAAAGTTGGGGTGCGCTGGTCTCCTCATTGTGTCCAATGTTCTGGAGCTCGGGTGTTTCATCCTCCAACTCCCTAGAGCTTTGCCACTTCTTCTGTAGATGCCGCCCTTTCCCTTCTTCGTCCGAAGAGCTGCTGCTCTTGTCATCCATGTCGGATGGGAGACGCCTCTTGCCACTTGTCTGGGAAGTGGCTTGGTCCCTTCTTAGCCCCTTCTTCCTTTTGGCTCTCTTCACCAGCTGCCACTCCCCCTGCTGCTTTCCCACTGCTGCCTCCTCCTCCTCCATTGATTCGCTCTCCTGAGGAGTGGGAGGTTCAGGGGGCAGTGCTGTTGATTGGCCGTCTGTTGCCCCAATCTTTTCCTCCACCTTGTCTCTCTGTGTGTCCCCCTTTGTCCCGTTGTTCTCCCTGGGGGCCTTGGTGGTTGGAGTGACACGAGGCATTTCCTCTGCTTCCCCCTCGTTGGCTTTGGCTGCCTGTGTATAAGTGAGGCAGCGTTTGGGGCAGGTCCTGTAGAGGTGACCTGCCTCGCCACACAGGTCGCAGCACTTAGTCTGTTTGCAGTCCTTTGTCTGGTGCCCTTCCTGTTTGCAGTTCTTGCAGAGGGCGGAGCTGCAGTTGGCCGCCACATGACCAGACTTGCAGCATGAGCGACAAAGTTTGGGCTGCCCAGCGTAGACAAGGTAGCCACGGCTTCCCCCGATAGCGAATCTGGAAGGAGGGTGGAAGACGGCTCCCTTACCGTCGGTCTTGAGCGTGACCTTAACCTGGCATTTACATGTCCAAATCCCGAAGGTGTCTCTAACCTTGGTGCAGCTTCCAACCTTGTCGATGTACCTGGTGAGGAAGGTGAACACGTCAGTGACAGGGACGTGGGGGTTGTAGAGATGTACAGTCACCACCTGGTCCCATTGCAACGGCAGAGCAAGAGCGGCTCCACCGTCAGGATCTTCATCTCCGACTGGTCTCTCTTCTCCTCGAACACCTTCAGGAACTTGACGCAAGCTGCCACACTCCTGAAGGTCACATCGAAACATCCAGCGCTGGGAAAGTCTTGCAGGGAGTAGATCTCCTCCACTTCAAATCCACACGCCTTCAACAGGATCCGCTTGATGAAGAAGGCCCGATCCATGGGTGCTCCTCCTTCACTGTCCTTCACCATCACCCAGTTCCCAAAGAACATGGCCTCGCTCTTCCCATGATTTACCTTGGCTCCCGAGGCCAGCTCGAACTGGTCGCAGATGTGGATCAGTCTGTGCACCGACAGCGGATCCGAGCAGAAGATGGTGACATCGTCCATGTACAGGGAGGCTTTGATCTGAGTGTCTCCACTACCTGGGATCGTCACTCCTCTTATACCCGGATCCTTCCTGATGGACTCAGCAAAGGGTTCTATGCAACACACAAACAGGACAGGGGAGAGAGGGCAGCCCTGCCTGACTCCAGATTTAATAGGAAAGCTATCTGATTCCCACCCATTGATTGAGACTGTGCTACTGATGTTAGTGTAGAGCAGTTGGATCCAATTGCGAATTCCGTCTCCAAACCCCATTTTGGAGAGCACATCCACCATGTAGGTGTGCGATATTCTGTCAAAGGCCTTCTCTAGATCCAGGCTGATGAGGCAGGTGTCCACACCCCTGTCCTGTACATAGGCAATCGTATCCCTGAGCAGCGCGAGGCTGTCAGAGATCTTCCTGCCCGGCACAGTGCAGGTCTGGTCAGGGTGAATCACCAACTCCAGAGCAGACTTGACCCGATTGGCGATGACCTTGGACAGAATCTTATAGTCCACATTCAACAGTGAAATGGTTCGCGAATTTCTAATTTCCTTCTGCATAAACTCTTGCAATCCGTTTTTACATTTCTCGCTAACTTCCTCTCAAACTCTAATTTCTTTCTCCTGATTAACCTTTCAGTCATTCTCCACCGTTCTTTATATTCTGTCCAATCATCTGTTCTGCCACTCATCTTTGCGGAGTTGTGTGCTTTTTCCTTAAGTTTAGTGCTTTCCTTAAATTCTTTAGTTAAGTACGTATGTTGGGTCCTCCCCTTAGAATTTTTCTTTATAATAGAAAGGTATTTATTCTGAATACTCTGAAATATCCTCTTAAAAGTCTGCCACTCCTCTCTTTCAAACTGGATGTCAAATTCAATCATATTGTACTCGCTTCTCCCTCAGGGTGCCTTTACTCTGAGGTCATTAATTAATCCTGTCACGTTACACAATACCAAATCTAATATAACCTGGTCTCTGGCTGGTTCCAGAATGTGCTGCTCCAAGAAACTATCTCAAAAGCATTCTAAGAACTCCTCATCCAGGCTACTATTGCCAATCTGATTTTTCCATTTCATGTATCGGTTAAAATCGACCATGATTATTGTCGTCCCTTTATCACAAGCACACGGTATTTTCTCTTGAATACTTATTATTATTATTCTCTTGAAGGGGGACGGTGAACACATTGGTACAAACGACTTAGGTTAAAAAAGGGATGAGGTCTTAAGAGCAGAATTAAGGGAGTTAGGAAGTAAGCTGAAAAGCAGGACCTCAAAGTTAGTGATCTCAGGATTACTACCAGTGCCACGTGCTAGTCAGAGTAGAAATAGCAGGATATATCGGATGAATACATGGCTGAAGAGATGGTGTGAGGGGGAGGGTTTTGGATTCCTGGGGCATTGGGACTGGTTCTGGGGGAAGTGGGAACCAAACAAACTGGACGGGTTACACCGGGCAGGACTGGGACTGATGTCCTGGGGGGAACATTTGCTAGAGTGGTTGCTGAGGGTTTAAATTAAAATGGCAGAGGGATGGGAACATATGCAAGGAGTCAGAGGAGGGGGAATCAAAGACAAGAGCAAAAGACAGAAAAAGGAATAAGAAAAGTGAAAGGCAGAGAAATCAAGGGCAAGAATCAAACAGGGCCTCTGTGAAAAATAATGGGAATGGGACAAGTAATGTTAAAAAGACAAACCTTAAGGCTTTTTGCCTTAACGCGAGGAGCATTCACAATAAAATGGATGAATTAACCACGTAAATAGATGTAAACAGGGATGATATAGTTGGGATTACGGAGACATGGCTGCAGGGTGACCAGGGCTGGGAACTGAACATCCAGGGGTGTTCAGTATTTAGGAAGGACAGACAAAAAGAAAAGGCAGTGGAGTCGCATTGCTGGTTAAAGAGGAAATTAACGCAATAGTGAGAAAAGATATTAGCTCTGAGGATGTGGAATCTGTATGGGTAGAGCTGAGAAACACTAAGGGGCAAAAAAACGTTAGTGGGGGTTGTAAAAAGACCCCCAAACTGATGTGGTGATGTTGGGAATGGCATTAAACAGGAAATTAGAGATGCATGCAATAAAGGAACATCTGTAATTATGGGTGACTTTAATCTGCATATAGTTTGGGCAAATCAAATTAGTAACAATACCGTAGAGGAGGAATTCCTGGAGTGTATACGGGGTGGTTTTCTGGACCAATACATTGAGGAACCAGCGAGAGAACAAGCTGTCCTCGACTGGGTATTGTGTAATTAGAAAGGAATAATTGGCAATCTAGTTGTGTGAGGCCCCTTGGGGATAGGCAACCATAATATGATAGAATTCTTCATCAAGATGGAGAGTGACGTAGTTGATTCTGAGACTTGGGTCCTGAATCTTAATAAAGGAAACTACAATGGTATGAGGCGCGAGTTGGCTATGATGGAATGGGAAACATTACTTAAAGGGATGACGGTGGATAGGCAATGTCAAACATTCAAAGAGCGCATAGGTAAACTGCAACAATTGTCTATTCCTGTCTGGTGCAAAAGTAAAACAGGAAAGGTGGCCAAACTTTGGCTTACAAGGGAAATTATAGATAGTATTAGATGCAAGGAAGAGGCATACAGATTGGCCAGAAAAAACAACAGGCCTGAGGATTGGGAGCAGTTTAGAATTCAGCAAAGGAGGATCAAAGGATTGATTATGAAGGGGAAAGTAGAGTACGAGAGTAAGCTCGCAGGAAACAAAAAACTGACTAAAGGTTTCTATATGTAAAGAGAAAAAGATTGGTGAAGACAAATGTTGGTCCCTTACAGTCAGAAACAGGGAAATTTATAATGGGGAAAAAGAAATGACTGACCAACTAAATACATACTTTGGTTCTGTCTTCACAAAGGAGAACACTAATAACATAGCAGAAATGTTGGGGGACACAGGGTTTAGTGAGAGGGAGGAACTGAAAGAAATCAGTATTAGTAGGGAAATGGTGTTGGGGAAATTGATGGGATTGAAGGCTGATAAATCCCTGGGGCCTGATAATCTACATCACAGAGTACTTCAGGAAGAGGCCCTAGAAATAGTGGGTGAATTGGTGGTCATCTTCCGAGATTCTATAGACTCTGGAACAGTTCCTACAGATTGAAGGGTAGCTAATGTAACCCCGCTATTTAAAAAGGGAGGCTATTTAAAACATTCAGGTAAGGTCACTGCAACTTCCCCCAATAGTGAAGCTGGAAGGAGGGTGGGGGATTGCTCCCTTACCGTCCATCTTGAGAGTCACCTTGACCGGCCGTTTGCTGGTCCAAATCCCAAAGGCGTCCTTGACCTCGGTGCAGTTCCCAACCTTGTCGAGGTACCTGCTGAGGAAGGTGAGCACATCGGCCACAGGAACATGGGGGCTGTAGAGATGCACAATCACCACGTGATCCCTTTGCGACAGCAGAGCAAACAGCGGCTCCGCCGTGAGGATTCTCAGCTGTGGCTGGTCTCTCTTCTCCTTGAACACCTTCAGGAACTTCATGCCGGCAGCAACATTCTTGAAGGTCACGTCGGAGTATCCAGCACTGGGGAAGTTCTGCAGACAGTAGATGTCTGCAACCTAAAATCTACAAGATTCCAAAAGGATTTTCTTAATGAAGAAGGCATGGTCAATGGGTGTATCTCCTTCACTGTCTTTCACCACCTCCCTAACGGTGTCACCTACCCCCTGGTTTGGGGCTTGACTGGTTGAAGTCATCATCTCTTTAAGTTCCTGACGTTAGGCACTGACGCCCCTTCAAAGGAGAACAAAGAACCACAGGAAAGCCTCCAATAGCAAAGGGCAAAGGTCCAAAGCCTTCGCTGACACCGCGCCCCCCCCACCAACCACCCCGCCTGCTCTCCCCCCCTCCCCCACAGTAAAAGAAATTAAACCAACAAAAGCAACGCTCAAACACATGCAGAACCAACCATGATTATAGCCTTTCCCCTCCCTGGTAAGTATCATTGCAGCCAGCGCAGAGGCACAATGGGGAAAGGTCACTATCGAAAAAGTTTCAGCCATAGTGAACCAACAGGCTGGGAAATGTGGAGACCCCCTCGGGCAGTATGACTCACATTGAATGTATACAGTAAATATCACATGCACCACAATGGAACTGAAGAAAGTCACGGTGCAACATGACCTATGTAGATAATTTGAATATTGTTACACTTTGTGATGGCCATTTTCAAATGTTTTGTAATGTTCCTTTAGATATTTTATGAATAAAATATAATTTTACAACAAAAACCCAAGCTACATAAGGCCTTCAGTAACCTTGCAGACACAGCGCTGTGCAGATACACCTGGAGGAAGCCAGACAGTTCTGTCTGTTCCATGCAAGCATCCTGAGCTTTCATGGTCAGATCCACCAGCGTCAAACCGGTGTTCTTATCTGATCATCAAATGTCACCTACAAGGAGATCAGAGGGTTGGCAGGGTGACATGGAAACTGAACGTGAAACTGTTGATCCCAGAAAGCATTGAGCAACTGAAAAGGGAATTACAGAAATTGGAGAACTGTGAAATCCCACTGTGAACCCCAGTGCACGGGAGGGAGGCGATCAAGGCCAACATCAAGAAGTTCTTCAGACTCAAAGGTATGCCTGACACCAGATTCCCGAAGCAACTGCTCCACTCGGAACTCGGCCGCAACAGCAGATTCCCTGGAAGACACTGGAAACGCTTTAGCGATGCCCCCAGAACGTCCCTGAAGAGGTCAGACAGACCCACAGAGACATGGGAGACCCTGGCTTGTGACCCAGTGAAATGGAGAACGCTCATTCGGGACGGCACCGAACACATCCAGAGACTTCCTCGGGAATGTGCAGAGGTCAAGTCGAGGCATCGGAGGGAGAGCAGGAAACTCCAAACAAACCCGTGTGGCCGACCCTCCCAACACCACCTGCCCCACAGGGGGGGGCAGAACCTGCGGGTGGTGCATCGGATTTATCAGCCCCCCCTGAAAACCCAGGGGTATCTGAGTGGGAACAAATCCTGAAGAACTGCCTGAACCCAAGCAGCAAACCCACCCCCTAACCAGCTACCAATCCTATGGTGACAATTGGAGTGAGGGACATTAATCTTAACCAATAGAAGAGAAGGAAGGGCGGGGCTCTAATCTGATTGCGATCTCCTGAGCCAATGAGCGGCTTCTTGCAGGATGAAGTCAGTCGCTGTCTAACTAGCGAATGGGTGTTGATATGCAAACTAGAAAGTGAATTAACGGGAAAGCTTACACTGAGACCAGAAATATGTTCTCATTTATTTTAATTCTATTCGCATGTATTTAGCTTTTGAAACAGTTTTTGTCATAAGTTTAGATGGAATCCCAGGATTAACATACAGTCATTCTAATGTAAACGTGATCAGCTCTGCAGGGCACGGGAGTGAAGTGCCATATTCCCTACCGCCTCCAGTCCGTTCACCGGCGCATTGTGTGCACCCTTTTAAAGGGAATTTTTGGGTTGGGGAGGTGGTCGGGGCTCCCTCTTCAAGTAAGGGGGATGCCACATGTTGGATTCCTCCTCCATCTCCCTTTTGGTTTTGTTAAATGCGTTGCTTTTTGGTGCTCTGGTGTTGAAATGAATGATAGTACCAAGGACTCCATTGCAAGCTGTGAAATATAATCTGTATCTCAATCCTAACCAAATTAGAACAGATTAAGTTTTGCACCAGTCACAGAATTTTATAGCACAGAATCAAGTGAAGAATGATCCTGTCCCTCAGAATTTTTTCCAATAGTTTCCCTACCACTGATGTTATACCCACTGGCCTGTAATTACCTGGTTTATCCCTACTACCCTTCTTGAATAATGGTACCACATTGATATAGAGATAGCAGAATAATGGTACCACATTCACTGTCCTCCAGTCCTCTGACACCTCTCCTGTGGTCAGAGACGATTTGAAATTTAGTGTCAGAACCCCTGCAATCTCCTCCCTTGCCTCACATAGCAGCCTGGGATACATCTCATCTGGGCCTGGGGATTTATCAAAAATGATTTATCAAAGACTCCCCTGCAGCTTCTGCCCTGTTTGCAGCGCAACCTGGTGCAGATGTGATGGGCCTAGTGGTCTCTTTCTGTGCCATAAACTTTCTATGCTTCTAACATTGTGGATGCAGGTCAGCCTAAGTCACCTACTTACCCACCAGAATCCTCCATTCAATGCAGGTGATGAAGATGGTCATGATTGCTTTGATTAACAAGCAGAAGGATTGATATCTCAAATTAACTATTGACCTACAAGAGTAATAGAATTATTAGAGCACAGGATGAGGTTATTCCTTGAGAACAGGCACCATTGCTGATGGCAAAGCTCTGGCTGGAGGTGACATGTTCCAGATGTTCATCAGTTCCTGCTAAAAGATAGACAGCTCCCACAAGGATATATGGGGACCTCCAGGTTTATAAACAAGATCTGCAGGTTGTAACTGAGACTTAGCAGCCAGCAGGTCTGGTCCATTCCTCAATCCTGCACTGTGGTGATTACACAAGGTTCAATCTGCCCCTGGAGTTGTGAAGGATGGGTCTGGCCACATTGTGGAACACTCCAAGTAATTGGACCATGCCATAATACCTGCCTCTTGTGGAAAGGTTTATGGAGAAAAACACCTTTGACCACAAGTGGTTGGCACGTAACTTCCTAGAGGCCCTGCAGGAAAATAAGTTGGTGGATCCTGTGGGATGGTTCCCTGAGCAGATTGACAAAGTCATTTGGCAGAATGCCTCATCGCCAGAAATTTCCAACAAGCAACAAGACTGGTGGTGAGGAAGGCCCTCCCCATCAGTACCTTCATCTATGGCCGAAGTCTCTGGACCACCACATTCTGCCCTTGAAGCGGGGAAGGGACCATCACACATCTCCTTGTTGAATGTGCCTCCACAAAGAAGGACTGGAGAAAGATGCATCCCGAACAGCAACATGGTGCAGGACTCTGTGCTCTACGGGCTGTTCCCAGGGACACACACCGAGACAAACATCAACTGCAGCTGGAGGATCTTTAGCTCAGTGAAAGACGCTCTTTGGTCTGCCTGAAACTTGTTGGTCTTCCAGTGCAAAGAGTTGTCCCCGACCGAGTGTTGCAGATTGGCACATTCTCTTTTGCAAAAATATACTTTTTGGAATCATATTCAAGTTTTCCACATAGATCACGAGGTGCTTCAATACAATCAATGAACATTACAAACATTTCAATATGGTCATTACAGACAGTCAGGCAGTGCAATGGCATTCAAGTTGTCTGCGTAAATCAAGTTGCACTCTGAGATGCTTCAATACAACTTTGATACACGTAATATTCACTGCATACATTCAATGTGAGTCTATACAATTCCCAGTCCCTCGGTGCCCTATGGCTGAAAGGTCTTAGACAGTGACCTTTCCCCATTGAGCCTTTGCGGTGGCTGCCCCAAGCTTTAGTGCGTCCCTCAGCACGTAGTCCTGGACCTTGGAATGTGCCAGTCTGTAACACTCGGTCGGGGACAACTCTTTGCGCTGGAAGACCAACAGGTTTCGGGCAGACCAAAGAGCGTCTTTCACCGAGTTGATGATCCTCCAGCCGCAGTTGATGTCTGTCCTGCGGGATTAGGGTGACTCCGATCAGCTCATTGTCCACTGCTTATAGCACATACTCAGAATGGGCTTAAGGCACCCAGTTTTGAATCTGAATAGTTCATAGACTACCTCAAATTACCATGGAAGGGTAGGTATCTCAAAACATTGAGCAACAGGTGAAACTAGATGTTTCACTCTGGTACTATACATTCGCAGTGGTATTTTCCACAAAGATGTTGCCATCAGGCCAAGAAGACACTTCGCCTACCACACAATTGAGTAATCTGATATATGAATTTCAGTGCTGGTGTGGTGCGAGGGTCATAAGCCTTACGTCCCAATGACTGTCTCAAACAGCAGGTCTATTCAGCTGTTTGCAATAGGCAGTGTACGGACTGTACTCAACCAGCCCATGTCGGCAAAATTTAGAACATAAGGTCTCATATTAGATGTAATTCTGTGGCTGGACAGCACATGCTGAACAATCCCGAGTGTGTTAAGAATTATAGTAACAACCAGTTTATCATTTGACTCACAATGTGGCTCACTTACATTGCTAGAAGTTACACAAATTCATACACAAGGACCTGTCGTCTGCAGACAAAAAGAAAATGTCCAGACTTTGTGCTTTTTTGAATTAAACAGAAGTGCGCAGGATAATAGTATCCTGGTGCACTCTCCATGGCAACCAATCAGAGTTGACTTGCCAGCTAATCAGCATTTTCTCTCAGGCTGTATAAATTGTTGCTCCTTCTGAAATTTGGCATTCTTGCATCTGTCCTGATAAGATGAAAAACTTTGATAGCATCTCCTTCTTCAGCAATAGTCTTCTTCCTACTTCTAGTGACGCCTAACGCAAACTGGAGGAACAGCACCTCATCTTCCGACTAGGCACTTTACAGCCTTCTGGACTGAATATTGAATTCAACAATTTTAGGTCTTGAACTCCCTCCTCCATCCCCACCCCCTTTCTGTTTCTTCCCCCTTCCTTTTGCTTTTTCCAATAATTTATATAGATTTTTCTTTTCCCACCTATTTCCATCATTTTTAAATCTTTTATGCCCCCCACCCCCACTAGAGCTATACCTTGAGTGCCCTACCATCCATTCTTAATTAGCACATTCGTTTAGATAATATCACCACCTTCAACACCTCTGTGTTCTTTTGTTCTTTTGTCTGTGACATCTTTTGATTATCTGCTCCTATCACTGCTTGCTTGTCCCTACAACCACACCACCCCCTCCACTTCTCTCCCCCCACCCAACCCCCCCACCTTAAACCAGCTTATATTTCACCCCTCTCCTTGGATTCACCCAGTTCTGCTGAAGGGTCATGAGGACTCGAAATGTCAACTTTCTTCTCCGCCGATGCTGCCAGACCTGCTGAGTTTTACCAGGTAATTCTGTTTTTATTTCAGTTCCAATGAGTTTGTTTGTGGTTGGTTAAACAATGTGAAAATCCTTGAAATGAACGATGCTGCTGCTCGATGGTCTTCTCTGTGTTTAGACCACTTGGCAGAGACTACTAAAATCAAGCAGGCTTTGAGGAGTTGAGACTGCTTACCCAGCCTGGCTACTGGAGTTCTGTCCGGGCAATGTCAATACAGCAGTCTGCCTTTGAGGCTGACAGATTCAATGTTAAAACTGCCCAAAAGGCTTGGGTTATATGACCTGGCTTATTATGGGTTAATTGCAGCTTAACAATTAGTTTCTTTGCTGCTGGCCAGAATTCCATTGTTCATTCCTAGGAGAAAGACGATTTGGTGTTTAACATCTCTTCCAGTAATGAATTTCAATCTTTCTCCTTTGTGATAGTTCAGGGTGAGGGAGCCAGTTCATCTGCACTTACTCTGCTTTCTTTGATTACAAGGGGTTTGTACAATAAATTTTGTACAATGAAATTCCAGAAGCTGAAAAGAGAAGTTCTTTAAACTGCTGGGGATAACTCCCAGGCAGAGGGCCAACCCTGTGATCAGGTGACTTCTGGCAGCCATTTTAATTTTCATTGTTCATCAGAAAAAGTCCAGTTTTTTTTTAACAAGCCATAAGGATAAAGTTTTGAATATACAATGTTGAGTTTCTTTTCAACACCTGACCTTCAATAACAGGGCAACTCCACTTCCTTTTCCATCCTTCCTTTCTTTTCCAAATGTTATGCATCCTGTAATATTTATTTCCCAACCTTGGTCACCCTGTAATTATGTCTCTGTATTGGCGATGATATCAGACCCACTTTTCTCGCTTTCTGCCATTATCTATCATGTTCCAAATGCTTTGTGCATTCCGATGAAGGAAAGGTGGGAAAGGAATGGGGGGTACAGAGGAAGAACTGATCAAATAAAGTATTATGGTATTGCAGATGGTTGATGTAATTGGGAGGCTAAAGACAGAATATACTTGATTCGAATTAGGGACCAATAGATGCCCTATTACACTGCTGGGTGTATACTATAGACCAGTAAATAGTGGGAAGGAGATAGAGGAGTGTATTTATAGACTATTCACAGAAAGATACATGATCTACAAAGCAGTGATAATGGAAGACTTCAATTATTGTCATATAGACTGGGATCATAACAAAGTAAATGGCAGAGAGGGGGAGGAATTCCTAAAATACGTACAAGGAGAGCATCCTTGATCAGTATGTTTCCAGCCCAATGAAGAAGGAAGCAGAGCTGAATCTAGCTCTGGGGAATGAAGTGGGGCAAACAGAGCACATTTCAGTGGGAGAGCATTTGGGAAACAGTGATCATAATATCAGGCTTATAACAATTATGGAAAAGAACAAGGAATAGTCATCTATAA
Source organism: Isurus oxyrinchus (assembly GCA_026770705.1). Lineage (NCBI taxonomy): Eukaryota > Metazoa > Chordata > Chondrichthyes > Lamniformes > Lamnidae > Isurus > Isurus oxyrinchus. The sequence continues at coordinate 9,350,784 of JANJGN010000030.1, read as the reverse complement.
TAATAATGACTGAAAGAGAGATAACTTCAGTGAGTTGAAATGGGATTCCACCCAGGTGGATTTGAATCGTGAATTGGTCAGCGAAATAGTCTTTAAACAGGAGGTGGCTTTCTGGGTACAGGGCAAACACATTCCCATGTGGGTGAAAGGAAGGACATCGAAAGCTCGAGACCTCCCAGGACGACTGAAGATGTGAAGGATAAAATGGGATAGAAAAAGTGAACTTTTGACAAATGTCAGATTCATAATAAAATTTAGAACCTAGCAGAATACAGAAGTACAGAGGAGACCTGAGCAAAGAACAGGGGCAAAGTGAGGATATGATAATAGTTTAGTGAGTAACATAAAGGGAATATTGCATTGTCTAGCTGGGTGGGACTGCACTCTCCTGGTACAATTAGTAGCTGTCCGGTCATAGCCACAGAATTACCTACAATGGCTTCTCTTCCTGCTCCTGCACCATTATGTCTGGAGCTCTCAAGGATTTATTCTTGGCCTCGCTCCTATTTCTCATCTACATGTTTCCCCTCTCCATCACCAAGACTGCCTACTTGCACCTCTGTAACATTATCTGTCTCCGCCCCTGCCTCAGCTCATTTCCTACCAAAACCCTCATCTGTGCTTGACATTTCAATGCTCTCCTGGTCAGCTTCCCATTTAATACCTTCTGTAAAATTCACCTCATTCAAAAACTTTGCCTGTATCCTAACTTACACCAAGTCCCATTCACCCATCAGCACTTGCCCGCCCATTCCCTTCCCCCTAACTCCTACACTCCCTGTGCTTGGTCCAACAACACCTCAATTTTAAAATTCTCTACCTTGTTTTCAAAACCTTCCAAAGTTTCACCCCTCTATATTTTTGTAACATCCTCCAGTCCTACCAGCCTTCAAGATCTCTCTAAGTAAATTAGCATGACGGTAGCAGCTCATCACTGAGTGCAGCTTGAAGCACAGTGTGAGCTTGGGCCTTTAGTGAGTGAGGGAATTCGGTGCTGAGATGAAAGAGATGAAAAAGAGTGGTCAGAGAGAAAGAGCTTTAGACTATCAGTGGTACATGAGAGCTGAAGCCAAGAAGCATTAATTAGGTGAGCAGATAGGTTAGTGGTTGATGAGTTTTAAGCTTTTTCTCTCCCTATAAATGGGGGCAGAAGTTTAAACTGGTACTGGGGAGATATAAGTATTGCAATAAATTTTATGGCTTAACTATTTAAACCACTTGATATAACTACAGATAATCATTGAGCGATAGTTCTGAACTCAATTGGTTGGATGAAACACTGTAAAGATGACAGGGCAGGTGATGTGTTGCAGCTGTAGCATATGAGAACTGAAGGCACTAGTGTGATCCATGACAACCACATCTGCAGTAAGTGTTTGCAGCTCAAGGAACTTCAGCTGTTGTTTGATGAGCTGGAGAATGAGCTTTGGACACTGCAACGCATCCAGGAGGGGCAGGTCACCTGGACACTTTGTTCCAGAAAGCAGTCACATCCCTTAGGGTAGGGTCTTCTCATTTTGTCTTTGGTCAGGGCCAGCAGGGTGTGACTGAGTGAGGCAGGCATGGGGATCAAGGGAGTTGAAATGGAGGAGCCACAGCTCTTGCAATTGTCCCACAGGTTCGAGGTTCTTGTAGCTGGTGTGGACGATAGCAGAGGCTGCAGGGTGAATGAGTAAACGAAACATGGCACCATGATGCTGGGAGACATTCAAGTGGGGAGAGTAACTAGGAATGTAGTGGTGGTAGGGGACAGTATAGGCAGGGGAATAGCACATTTCTCTGCAGCCAAGAGCAAGTCCAGAGGCTGTGTTGCCAGGGATTGGAACTTATGCTTGGGGCTAGAAAGGAACTTGTAATGAGGGAGAATCCAGTTGTTGTGGTCCACATGGGTACCAGTGACATAGATGGGACAAGGAAAGAGGTTCTGCTTAAGGGTTATGAGCAGCTAGGCACTAAACTGAAAAGCAGAATCACAAAGGTAATAATCTCTGAATTACTACCTAAGCCATGAGCAAATTGGCGTAGGGTAAATAAGATTAGAGAACTGAATGCATGGCTCAAGGATTAGAAAAATTAGTTTTGATTCATGGGGCACTGGAACTAGTCCTGGGGAAAGTGGGAGCTGTACCATTGGAGCAGCCTTCACCTGAGCCATGCTGGAATCAGCGTTCTGACCAGTTGTGTAGCCATAGCTGTAAAGAAGACTTTAAACTAAATAGTTGGGGGCGGGGGGTGTGGGGGGAGGGGGGGGGGGGGGGGGGGGGGCGCGAGGTGGGGGGGGGGGGGGCGAGGGGGGGGGTGATGGGGGGAGATGGATCACATGAGGGGAGATGTGCCAAATTAAAGAGTAATGACAAAGCAATAGAAGAGAATGGGTAATGATGAACAGAATGTGACAGGAAGGGACAGAGCATATAAATTTAAAGCGTGCACCAGTAAATAAGGCCAGGGTTTGCAAGAATGGTAAAAAGACAAAATTAAAGGTTCTATATCAGAATGCATGCATAATTCATAACAAAACTGATGAATTGATAGCACAGATAGAAATAAATATGCATGACCTGGCCATTTCAGAAGCATGGTTGCAAGGTGACGAAGGCCGGGACCTAAATATTCAAGGATATTTGACATTTTGGAAGGATAGGAAGCTAGGAAAAGATGCTGAGATAGCTCTGTTGATTAAGGAAGACAAAACAACAGTAGTGAGAGATTACCTTAGTCTAGGGGATCAAGATTAGAATCAGTATGGGTAGAGGTAAGAAATGGCAAAGGTAAGAAGTCATTTGTGGGAGAAGTTTCTAGACCCCTTAACAATAGCTACACTGTAGGACAGAGTACACAGGGAGGAATAATGTGGTATTGTGAGAAAGGTATTGCAATAATCATAGATTATTTTAATATCTACATAGTTTGGATGAATCAGATTGACAAAGTTAGTCTGGAAGATGAGTTCATAGACTATTCCAGGCAATTTCTTACAGTAGTAATTCTAGTGGCAACCAGAGAGGAGGCTATTTTAGATCTGACAATGTGCAATGAGATTAATTAATGACCTTCATAGTAAAGAAGCCTCTTGGCAACAGTGATCATAACATGATAGAATTTTACATTAGGCTTAAGGGTGAGAACTGTGGCTCTAAGACAAGTGTCTTAATCTTAAATAAAAGCAATGTAACGGTAAGAAGGCAGAATTGGCTAAGGTGAACTGGGAAAATGGGTTAAAGGTGGAAAAGAAGAGAAGCAATGGCATTGCAGGAGATATTTCATAACTTTCAGCAATCATATATTCCATTGAGAAAGAAAGAATCTATGAGAAGGATCTGCCATCTGTGACTAACTATGGAAGCTAAGGAAAGCACCAAATTGAAAGAAAATACTGCAAAGGTTAGTGCTAAGTCAGAAGATTGGACAGATTTTAGAAACCAGCGATAAATGTCTAAAAAAAAGAGTAGCTAGCCAGATATATAAAATCAGATAGTAAGAGTTTCTACAAGTATTTCAAAAGGAAAAGGGTAACTAATGTGAGAATTTGACCTAGGTACAGTGAAACTGAGAAATAAATAATGGGAGACAAGGAAACGGTGAAAGTGAAATAAAGTGACAGCAGTTCAAGTGATGAAGAAGCAGGTCATGACAATGAAACCTGGAACGACCTTTGTGTCATGAATTCGGAGGGTGCATCTAGCGCGAGGAGGCCTACTCCAGGACCTGAGGAAGATGCAGAATCTCCATGTAGTGAGACTGCAGCGAAAGTAGCAAGTGTTCCTGATCATCAAGTTCCTGAGGACTTGGACAACATAGACCCCAACATGATGACCCACTACTTAGCCCAGGCCCTATCGAGAAACAAGAAGTTAAAGACATTTCTAACATCTTGCATGCTCCCATAACATTTGTTGAAAATACCTGCTTGGTGATGGACTATGAAGGTCATTTCAAGGGATTGCTGGTTATCATCCTCATCCTCAGCATTTGCCCAGATCTGTGATGAATGTAGATAAAGCTGTCACTAAAGGTTGATTTGGATCTTTTAGCAATCATAGCTCAATTGATCTCATTAATTATGCAATTGCTTACTAAACGGCCAGTGTTTGCTATGTATTGTTGCTGGGACAGCAACTCATAAAAGCGGGATAGTGTGTAGTGGGCAATCGAGCTATTTCCCCAACTTCAGCCCTACCTCTGGGCGGTAGTCGTGGTGAGGTGGGGTTGCGGAGGTCGCCTCGGCACTGAGTCCCACAATTACTGTGGCGGCAGCCAGTCGTTGGCAGGTAGCGGTGGAAGGCCTGGACTTTCCTGCGTCCAGGGTTACTTGGGATTTTTTTGGGTGACTTTTGATGGGCCTGGGGAGGGGACGGAGATTAGTATCATCAGTGCAAAGCAGAAGGCAGGCCAACTGGCAACAGTTCAAGTCAGGAGGTGGGCTCTGAACATTTTTAAGTTTTTTGTAACCTTAAAATAACTGTTCTTCACTTAAACTGTTTGGCATCAGTGGAATAAAGAGTCACAGAACTGGAAACTTCATTTATTCAGTGTGCTTTCACCTGTTGTCCTCTGAACAGGCCAGAAGACAACCAATGGTCAATGTTCAAACCCACAGTCTAGCAATTTGACCCCCTCCCACTCTTCCCAAAGTCTAGACAGTTTTAGACTGTCTGGTGGGAGAAATGTCAAGGTGAGTGGAGACAGGAGGTCACATGATGACTCCTCCAGGATTGAGTTCATATTTTGCACTTGTGGCTTTGAATTTTGGCAGCAATGCAAGATGGCGACATCTGTTGGAAGAAGGCAACATTGCAGCTTTTCACAGACTCATGGTTCCTTCAGCTCTCCATCAGTGGTGGTTTCCTCTCCCTATGCCTGGGTCTGTTGCAGACACATTGATAGAGATTGATCAATGTGAGTAGTCAACAACCCCATTAACATTGAATCATGTAACTACCACAGAAAGTGAACTGGATGGATTGAAATCTTTTTTTCCACCCTTTAACTCCAATGTTCCTTTACCACCAGTGATTTGAAAGCTCATTGTGATTCTTTATGATATGAGAAATAAACTGTTAGATGATAAATTCAATATGTTCAAAGACAATGAACAATAATCTGAAATAAAAAAGCATAATTTGCAAATCTCTTATTGTCCATCAATGGGAACAGACTTGGCCTCTAGTTAACTTAAGCAGTTTGGTTATTAAAGACAATTATTCGTTCAATAAAGTGTCAATTTAACAGAAAGCCCAGTGTTGACTCAGCAAAGCCCCTCTCCTGTCCCCCCTGTGGCTCAACAGCATGATGTAACGCTCCTCCCCCCATCACGCTGCTCATTCACCTACATCCTTGTCATTTAAATGTGTCAAATCCAGTCCCAGTTGGGCAAAAGATCATAAACTGACATGGCGAGTGTATTTTTTTTTGAAAAATATACTTTATTCATAAAATATCTGGAAGAACATTCCAAACCATTTCAAAATCACCATCACATAAGCACAATCAGATTCAACTTTTACACATGGATCACGAGGTGCATCAATACAATCAATGAATATTACAATCATTTCAATATGGTCAATGCAGACAATCAGACAAAGGCATTGGAGTTATCAACATACATCATGTTGCACTTTGAACTGCTTCAATACAATTATAATAGACTTAGAATTCATTGCAGACATTCATTTTGAGCTGTACAGCCCGAGGGGCTCTCAACAACTCCCAGTCCCTCGGTGCCCTATGGCTGAAAGGTCTTAGACAGCGACCTTTCCCCATTGAGCCTTTGCGGTGGCTGCCCCAAGCTTTAGTGCGTCCCTCAGCACGTAGTCCTGGACCTTGGAATGTGCCAGTCTGCAACACTCGGTCGGGGACAACTCTTTGCGCTGGAAGACCAACAAGTTTCGGGCAGACCAAAGAGCGTCTTTCACCGAGTTGATGATCCTCCAGTTGCAGTTGATGTTTGTCTCGGTGTGTGTCCCTGGGAACAGCCCATAGAGCACAGAGTCCTGTGTCACAGAACTGCTCGGGATGAACCTCGACAGAAACCACGGCATCTCTCTCCAGACCTTCTTTGCAAAGGCACAATCCACAAGGAGGTGAACAACGGTCTCTTCCCCACCACAGTCACCTCGAGGGCAACGTGCAGAGGGGGTGAGAATGCTGGTGTGTAGGAAGGATCTTACAGGGAGGGCCTTTCTCACCACCAGCCAAGCTACGTCTTGGTGCTTATTGGAAAGTTCTGGCGATGAGGCATTCTGCCAAATGACTTTGGCAGTCTGCTCAGGGAACCATCCCACAGGATCCACCCTCTCCTTTTCCCTCAGGTCCTCTAAGACGTTACGTGCCGACCACTGCCTGATGGACTTGTGGTCAAAGGTGTTTCTCTGCATAAATTTTTCCACGAGGGACAGGTGGTACGGCACGGTCCAACTACTTGGAGCGTTCCACGGCAGCGTGGCCAGACCCATCCTTCGCAACACCGGAGACAGGTAGAACCTCAGCACGTAGTGACACTTGGTGTTTGTGTACCAAGGGTCTACACACAACTTGATGCAGCCGCACACAAAGGTGGCCATCAGTATGAGGGCGATGTTGGGCACGTTTTTTCCCCTTATTCTAGAGGTTTGTACATCCATTTTTGAACTCCAGACAAAGTGAAAGATGGCTCCGGTGATCGCCATCACGCAGGAGTGTGGAATGGGCCAGACCTGCGCCACGTACAGCAACAGCGAGAGTGCCTCACACCTGATGACCAGGTTCTTACCCGCAATGGAGAGGGAGCGTCGCTCCCACATGCCCAGTTTCCTTTTCACCATAGACACTCGCTCCTTCCAGTTTCTAACACATGGCCCGGTCCCTCCGAACCATATCTCCAGCTCCTTCAGGCCATCAGCCCTGACAGTGAAGGGGACAAAGGATCGGTCAGCCCAGTTCCCAAAGAACATGGCCTCGCTCTTCCCACGATTTACCTTGGCTCCCGAGGCCAGTTCGAACTGGTCGCAGATGTGGATCAGTCTGCGCACCGACAGCGGATCCGAGCAGAAGATGGCGACATCGTCCATGTACAGGGAGACTTTGAACTGAGAGCCTCTACTGCCTGGGATCGTCACTCCTCTTATGCCCGGATCCTTCCTGATGGACTCAGCAAAGGGTTCTATGCAACACACAAACAGGACAGGGAAGAGAGGGCAGCCCTGCCTGACTCCAGATTTAATAGGAAAGCTTTCTGATTCCCACCCATTGATTGAGACTGCGCTACTGATGTTAGTGTAGAGCAGTTGGATCCAATTGCGAATTCCCTCTCCAAACCCCATTTTGGAGAGCACATCCACCATATAGGTGTGCGATATTCTGTCAAAGGCCTTCTCCTGATCCAGGCTGATGAGGCAGGTATCCAAACCCCTGTCCTGTCCATAGGCAATCGTATCCCTCAGCAGCGCGAGGCTGTCAGAGATCTTCCTGCCCGGCACAGTGCAGGTCTGGTCAGGGTGGATCACCAACTCCAGAGCGGATTTGACCCGATTGGCGATGACCTTGGACAGAATCTTATAGTCCATGTTCAACAGTGAAATGGGTCGCCAATTTTTAATCTCCTCCCTTTCCCCCTTGTGCTTGTAGATGAGGGTGATGATGCCTTTCCTCATGGATTCTGACATACTGCTGGCCAGGAGCATACTCTCGTACACTTCTAGCAGGTCTGGGCCAATCCAGTCCCACAGAGCCGAATACAACTCCGCCGGCAAGCCGTCGCTTCCGGGAGTTTTACTCTTCGCGAAGGACTCAAGGGCCTCCGTCAGTTCGTCAGGAGTTAGCGCTTTGTCCAGACTCTCCCGTGTACTGTCATCTAAGACCTCCGTGATAGAGGACAGGAAGGACTGGGAGGCCGTGCTGTCTGTGGGCTTCACGTCATACAATCCGGCATAAAAGGATTTGCTGATCCTCAAAATGTCGGACTGTGATGACTTTACTGAGCTGTCTTCTTCCTTCAGGCTGCTGATCACAGAGCTCTCTCTGTGTACCTTTTGGAAGAAGAAACGTGAGCACGTCTCATCCTGCTCCATGGAGCGGACTCTGGAACGGAAGATGATCTTGGAGGCCTCCGAGGCAAAGAGCGAGGCTTGCTGGCTCTTCACCTCTTGGAGTTCCTCCTTGACATCGACCCCCATCGACTGCAGCCGGAGCAGGTTCTGCATGTTTTTCTGGAGTCGGGACATTTCCCTCTGTTCCTTTCTAGCTTTCTGGGTGCCTTTGAGGATGAAAAACCTCTTGATGTTTCCCTTGATCACTTCCCACCTGTGTGTCAGGGACTCAAAGAGGGGTTTCATGGTTCTCCAACCTTTGTAATCCCTCTTGAGCTCCTCAATGTTCTCTGGGGTCAGCAGTTGCACGTTTAGCTTCCATGCCCCCCTGCCAACCCTCTGGTCTTCCTCTAAGTGACAGTCAGCCAGTAGGAGGCAGTGGTCAGAGAAGAACACCGGCTTGACGTCGGTGGATCTGACTATGAATGCACGGAACACAAACAGGAAATCTATCCTGGAACGGATGGACCCGTCAGGCCGCGACCAGGTGTATCTACGCTGTGCTCCGTCTGCAGGGTTGCTGAAGACGTCGTGCAGCTTGGCATCCTTTACTGTTCCCATCAGGGATCTGGACGTAGCGTCCCATCTGCTGCCGATGGTTCTCCATCTGACTTTTTTTGCAGATATGTACTTTATTCATAAAATATCTGAAAGAGCATTACAAAACATGGTCTGATGAACCGAGGTCAAGCCGGTGTTCTTCTCTGACCACTGGCTGACTGTAGACGACAGTACACGGGAGAGTCTGCATAAACCACAAGCTCTGAATGAACTGATTAAGGGCCTTCAGTGTTTCAACAAGAGTAAAATTCCCAGAAGTGTCAGCTTACCGGCAGAGTTGCATTCGGCTCTGTGGGACTGGATGGGCCCAGACCTGCTAGAAGTGTACGAGAGTATGCTCCTGGCCAGCAGTATGTCAGAATCCATGAGGAAAGGCATTATCACCCTCATCTACAAGCACAAGGGGGAAAGGGAGGAAATTAGAAATTGGCGACCCATTTCACTGTTGAATGTGGATTATAAGATTCTGTCCAAGGTCATCGCCAATCGGGTCAAATCCGCTCTGGAATTGGTGATCCACCCTGACCAGACCTGCACTGTGCCGGGCAGGAAGATCTCTGACAGCCTCGCGCTGCTCAGGGATACGATTGCCTATGTACAGGACAGGGGTGTGGATACCTGCCTCATCAGCCTGGATCAGGAGAAGGCCTTTGACAGAATATCGCACACCTACATGGTGGATGTGCTCTCCAAAATGGGGTTTGGGGAGGGAATCTGTAACTAGATCCAACTGCTCTACACTAACATCAGTAGCGCAGTCTCAATCAATGGGTGGGAATCAGAAAGCTTACCTATTAAATCTGGAGTCAGGCAGGGCTGCCCTCTCTCCCCTGTCCTGTTTGTGTGTTGCATAGAACCCTTTGCTGAGTCCATCTGGAAGGATCCGGGCATAAGAGGAGTGATGATCCCAGTCAGTGGAGGCACTCAGGTCAAAGCCTCCCTGTACATGGACGATGCCACCATCTTCTGCTCGGATCCGCTGTCGGTGCACAGACTGATCCACATCTGTGACCAGTTCGAACTGGCTTTGGTAGCCAAGGTAAATCATGGGAAGAGCGAGGCCTGTTCTTTGGGAACTGGGCTGACCGATCCTTTGTCCCCTTCACTGTCAGGGCTGACGGCCTGAAGGTGCTGGGGATATGGTTCGGAGGGACCAGGTCATGTGTTAGAAACTGGAAGGAGCGAGTGTCTATGGTGCAAAGAAAACTGGGCATGTGGGAGCGACGCGCCCTCTCCATTGCGGGTAAGAACCTGGTCATCAGGTGTGAGGCACTCTCGCTGTTGCTGTACGTGGCGCAGGTCTGGCCCATTCCACACTCCTGCGCGATGGCGATCACCCAAGCCATCTTCCGCTTTATCTGGAGGTTGAAAATGGACCATGTTCGCAGGGACGCGATGGACAAGCCTCTAGATAAAGGGGAAAAAACGTGCCCAACATCGCCCTCATACTGATGGCCACCTTTGTGTGTGGCTGCATCAAGCTGTGCGTAGACCCTCGGTATGCAGACACCAAGTGTCACTACTTGCTGAGGTTCTACCTGTCCCCGGTGTTGTGAAGGATGGGTCTGGCCACGCTGCCGTGGAACGCTCCAAGTAGTTGGACCGTGCCGTACCACCTGTCCCTTGTGGGAAAATTGATGCAGAGAAACACCTTTGACCACAAGTCCATCAGGCAGTGGTTGGCACGTAACATCTTAGAGGCCCTGAGGGAAAAGGAGAGGGTGGATCCTGTGGGATGGTTCCCTGAGCAGACTGCCAAAGTCATTTGGCAGAATGCCTCATCGCCAGAACTTTCCAACAAGCACCAAGATGTAGCTTGGCTGGTGGTGAGAAAGGCCCTCCCTGTAAGATCCTTCCTACACACCAGAAGTCTCACCCCCTCTGCACGTTGCCCTCGAGCTGGCTGTGGTGGGGAAGACACCGTTGTTCACCTCCTTGTGGATTGTGCCTTTGCAAAGAAGGTCTGGAGGGAGATGCAGTGGTTTCTGTTGAGGTTCATCCCGAGCAGTTCTGTGACACAGGACTCTGTGCTCTACAGGCTGTTCCCAGGGACACACACCGAGACAAAGATTAGCTGCAGCTGGAGAATCATCAACTCGGTGAAAGACGCTCTTTGGTCTGCCCGAAACTTGTTGGTCTTCCAGCACAAAGAGTTGTCCCCGACTGAGTGTTGCAGACTGACACATTCCAAGGTCCAGGACTACGTGCTGAGGGACGCACTAAAGCTTGGGGCAACCACCACAAAGGCACAATGGGGAAAGGTGACTGTCACAGAGCAACATGATTCATGTGGGAAATTGAATATTATTACATTTTTTATGACAGCCTTTTTGAAATGTTTTGTCATGCTCATTCAGATATTTTTGAATGAAATAATGTGTTGTTTTTGTGGGTTTCACTTCTTTTACTTGGGGGTTTCAGTGAAAACTTCAGCCTCATGGTATCGGAATCCCCTCTAACTGTACTTTTTATATTTAATAAACCCCAAAGATCTCGCTTCATGGACATAAATGCTGCAAAACAAAACTGGCCAAACCTCAACACAGAGACAGGCTGTATCGCCAAGGGTTAATCTTCAAACATGTCAATACCGGAAACCAAATCGATACTGTGCAAAAATATTGGGACATTATCATCTCAAAGACACATAGCAGGTGCCATCAGACAATCCTGTTAAAGACAAAGACAAAAATAGCTGGAAAAACTCAGCAGGTCTGACAGCATCTGCGGAGAGGAACGCAGTCAACGTTTCGAGTCCGTATGACTCTTCATCAGAACGCAGACTCTTCCAGCATCCGCAGTATTTTGCTTTTAATCCTATTAAAGAACCTAGGAGACCATCATAGAAAATCACCCGAGACAACAGCCATCACACAAACAAACATCGGCAACAGCTAAGGAGAAATGGATCTTATCACGTGCACATTAACTTGAGATCCAGGGACATCACGCTGGGATGGGTCCCATTGTTTCATTCATGGAAACAACATCGCGATGAATGGGTCGCCTGAACCAAGGCAGGAACCAGACTGAGGACTCAGCACCGACCATCCAAACAGAATGTGCTCCAGGGAATGTACTTTGATACAATAAACAAGATTTGTAATAAAAAGGCCAAGGCCGTGGGGTCTGGCTCTGCAGTCACCAAGGAGGATCAGGAACGGTCAACCTGATTCACTGACCTACAGCTCGCACTGGAACATCCAATCCTGTGGGGAGTTGTAATTATCAGCCAGATCCACGGATTTTGGGGCTGAGAGTTAAGGATAGCTTTAAGGGTAGTAACTAAATCCTGAAAGGGGGTTTGAGTTGGACCGAGTAAGTTTTAAGGCAGAAACGTGGGGTTTGCCTGTGGTTCTACTTTTCAGTAGAATTTTATAAATGAGTTTGTGATTTAGAGTGTTATGCAATGTCATTACACTAGTTGAGTGCTCTTGTACTAGGGGGGAGTGGAGGTGTTCTGTCAGTAAATAAATTTGTGGTTGAGCCAAAACCCCTGTGTCCCTGTAAGTTTGTCCTTTATAAAATCCTAAAATCAAGCATAAATGAGCACTGATCAAACCCCTTACAGCCTTTTGTCCTTTGGTATTGGAAGCTTTTCTGTGATTGTTTGTTCTTCTTGATGGGGCCTCAGTACCTCACATCGGGAACATAAAGAGGTGATGGCTGCAACCAGTCTAGACCCAAACCGGGGGTATATAACACCGTTAGGGTGGCAGTGAAAGACAGAGAAGGAGGTACACCCATCGACCATGCCTTCTTCAATAAGAGAATCCCTTGGATTCAAAGTTGTGGACATCTACTACCTGCAGGTCTTCCCCAGCCCTGGATACTTTGATGTGACCTTCAAGAATGTTAATGCTTGCAAGAAGTTCCTGAAGGTGTTCGAGGAGAAGAGAGACCAGCCACTGCTGAGTATCCTCACGGCGGAGTTGCCGTTTACTCTGCTGTCTCAATGGGATCATGTGGTGACTGTGCACCTCTACAACCCCCATGTTCCTTTCATAGGTGTGCTCACCTTTCTCGGCAGGAACATCAACAAGGTTGGGAACTGCACCAAGGTCAAGGACGCTTTCGGGATTTGGATCAGCAAACGGCCGGTCAAGGTGATGCTCAAGATGGACGGTAAGGGAGCAATCCTCCACCCTCCCTCCAGCTTTGCTATTGGGGCAGCCCAAAGTTTGTCAATCCTGCGGTAAATCTGGCCAACTTCAGCACCGTCCTCTGCAGGAATCGCAAACAGGAAGGGCACCAGACAAAGCACTGCAGACAGATTAAATGCTGCAACCTGTGTGGCCAGGTCTACAGGACCTGCCCCAAGCGCTGCCTCACTTATGCACAGGCAGCGGAAACCAAGGAGGGGCAAGCAGATGAAATGGTGAGAGTGAGTAACACCAAGGAGACTTGCAAACCTCCACCCACCAAAGCCTCCAGCGAGCAGGATGGGTCAAAGGAGGACAGAGAGAGACAGACAAGAGGTAGGAAAAGAGTGAGGCAGCAGATGGCCAAACACTACCACTGTCCCCCTGTAATGGTCGTAAGCTAAACCATTTCTTACTGTCATGGGGCTCATGTATAGACCAATCAGCCCTAAGCATGGGGAATCTTAGCGACGGAGATTTTTAGCGTTGGTCTTGGAACAAGAATGTAGTCGCCTCTGAAGTCTATTAATAAAGTTTACTATTTCTTACAAGAAACTGTCCTGCAATCTCCAAGTTTATTATGACTGGTAACAAGGATAAATAGCGGCGATGCAGCACCTCGCCTCGCAACTGTGAGTATTCCGATATTTTAAGGGAAGTAACTGAGTTTACTCACCAGTAATGCCTCACTTTGGTAGAATTGACCTGTGTGACTCATCCGTCAAGGGTTGGAGTCAATACATTGAGCAATTAGCTTTCTACTTTGTAGCTAATGAAATAACAGTGGAGGAGAAACAGAAGGCAATTCTCCTAAGTGTCTGTGGGAGCAAAACCTATAATCTAATCCATGGCTTGACAGCGCCAAACTAGCCAAATTCCAGATCCTCCACCCAGCTAGTCAACCTCGTGAAAGAACATTTTCAGTCTAAACCTCGGTGATCATGCAAAGATTCAAGTTTAAGTCTCGAGTAAGGGCCCCGGTGAGTCCATCGCAATGTACATTGCGAAGTTAAAACAGTTAGCGAAGCCCTGTGACTTCAGTGATACTTTAAATGACGTGTTGCGAGATCATTTAGTTTGTGACATAACCGACAACACCGTTCAGCACCGTTTGCTTGCAGAAGTTGAGATAGACCTGGAGCGCGCCAGTGAGATAGCGCTAGCAATGGAGAGTGCCGAGAGGGACTCGCAGGCTCTGCAGAGTGTGCAACATGGCGCCAGTTTACAGTTAGGGTGGGAACCTGCCGCCGGATGTGGCACGAAGATCTGGGAGGCTACAGTGAAGAGGGACACTGTCCCCACAGCTGGAAAAACCAAAAAGAAATACTGGAAGCAGCTCACCAGTAATCCAGAGGTTAAAGTGTTACTGTTGTGGGGGAAATCATGCACCCGGAGTCTGTAGATTTAAAGAGGCAGAATGCCACCACTGTCACAGAAAAGGGTATGTGGTTGAACAATGTAGGACAAGATCAAGGCAGCCATTCAGGCAGCAGGTCAAGTTAAATGAAGGGCGCAATGTAGAAGAGCCAGAAGTTACTGAGACTGATGTTTGTTCCTTACACAACCTGGAGGCCAGGAAAACTGAACCAATCGCGGTTACACTTCATGTAAGTGGAAAGCCTCTGCTCATGGGGATGGACATGGGAGCATCGACCACAGTGGTGGGAGGATACATCTTTAAATACCTCAGAGAAGGTACCCAGCCATTGAGTTTGGAGAAAACCACAGCTCAGTTAAAAACATGGGGCAGAATTTGGCCCTCGATGGGCGGGCAGGCCCCACCGGCTCGGCGATGGGCAGGCAGCCAATCACCGCCACCGAAACAGGCCCCGCTGCCATTTTGAGTGGGCGGGCCAATTAAGGTCCACCCAGCGGGCCAGCCAATGGGAAGTGCTTTGCACTCCCTGTGCGGAGGCGGGGGGGAGGGATTCCCCAACTGTCAAAGTGCACTCTTTCACACATGCGCACGATAGAGTGCACACCTCCCTGAGACTAAGTGCTGCCTCAGGGAGAGCGCTGAAAGATTTATAAACTTAAAAAATAGAAAAATAAAAAAATTATTAACATGTCCCCCTCATGGGACAATGTCACACGAGATGGGACATGTTAATAAATATCACATAAAGTTTATTAAAGTTTTTTAAAACAGACGTGAAACCTCATCCCGCCGGTGGATGAAGTTTCATGTATTATCAGAAGCCACTGGGGCTCCTGGCCTGCCCGACAGCCTTAAGGTTGGACGAGCAGGGCCTTTAATTGGCTTAATCAGTTGGCCATTGACAGGTCGGCGGGCGGACAGCTGATTTCACTGTCCGCCCACCTTCCTGAATGGGGCAGGATGACATAGGTGGGGGTTCCTCCCAACATCATCCTGCATCGGAGAGAGGGCCCTGCCCCCAACTCGCCGACGGAAAAATTCTGGCCATAAACTGGAGAGGCAATAAAGGCGAAAGGCCTCTGTACTTGTATCATACAGACAACAGGCAGACAGGCTGCCAATAACTGTTGTAACAGGAGAAGGACCTAGCCTTCTGGGCTGTGATTGGTTGAAGGAAATGAAACTAAACTGGTCAGGAACTTTTCAGGTCAGGACAAGAAGAAATCATGAGTTGACGAGGGAATAAGATGGTGTCTTTTGGAATGAGATTGATGAACCAAAGGACCTTCACAGGAAGCAATGATCCCTCAGGCCAGAGTTGGTTCCATGGGAATATCATGAAAAGAGGCAAAACCGGATGCAGTGCTGCTCTGAACCAACTGAAGAAAAGGTTGGAAACAAAACAAACAATGTTCAATGTTCCAAGAAGAAGCCAAAAGATACAAGCAAGGGACAGAAGAACTGAAGAATCAGCTGATGGAGACAAAAGAGGCAATAGAAGGAAAAGTCATGGAACTTTCCAAGATGCGAATGGGTGGCTCAACCCCCCCCAAACTGAACCAAGTTAAGATTTCACCAGAGAGAAGTTTGGCCGACTTTGAAATTAAAATGAAGGATGAGATCAAAGCCTGTGGCAAACACAAAAAGGAGAAAACAGGAATCAAAGCTGAAAAGCCAGTAGCATTCACAACCAGAACCCTTTCTGCAGATGAGAAAGTGTACTTGCAAATTGAAAAAGATGTGTTTTAATTTTGTCGGCCTATGAGTCCCCTTTTATGCACCATCCGGGTGTGCATATGGCAAATGCTGACCCCCTCAGCCATCTCCCTTTGCCAGACAGTGTTACACGTATTCTAGTACCCCAAGAGATAGTGCATGTATTACATTTCCTGGACTCCTCGCTAGTCTGCGCGAGACAGATAAAGAATTGGGCGAATTGGGGTCCCATTTTAGCAAGTGTCCGCGAACAAGTATTACAGGGATGGTCAAATGTACAAGTTCCCGAAGAATTAAAAAGTGTTCTTTGTACATAGATTCAAACTGAGTTGTCAAGATGGTATTTATTACGGGGAGGAAGAATAGTTATTCCTGTGCAAGGAAGAGAACCATTATTAGAAAAACTTCCTGCGCATCCTGGTATTTCAAAAATGAAGATGCTCACACGACGTTATATCTGGTGGCCAGGTATAGGCAGTCATTTAGGAACAAATGGTGGAATGCTGTCTTCATTGTCAGAAACAGAAAAAGTTGCCCTTTGCCAGGCATTGTGGTATTGTCGCTGGACCAATAATCCAGAGACCCAAGGTTCGAATCCCGCCAGGCAGACGGTGAAATTTGATTCCAATAAAAATTTGGAATTTAAAGTCTAATAATGACCATGAAACCATTGTCAATGGTTGTAAAAGTCCATCTGGTCCACTAATGTCCTTTAGGGAAGGAAATCTGCTGTCCTTACCTGGTATGGCCTACACGTGACTCCAGACCCACAGCAACGTGGTTGATTCTTAAATACCCTCTGAAATGGCCTAGCAAGCCACTCAGTTATACCAAACCATGACAAAGTCTCAAAAAGGGAATGAAACCGGACAGGCCACCCGGCATCGGCCTAGGCACCAGAAATGACAACAATGAGCTCAGCCCTGTCGACCCTGCAAAGTCCTCCTTACTAACATCTGGGGGCTAGTGCCAACATTGGGAGAGCTGTCTCACAAGCAACAGCCCAACATAGTCATCCTCACGCAATCATATCTTACAGATAATGTCCCAGACACCACCATCACAATCCCTGGATAGGTCCTGTCCCACCAGCAGGACAGACCCAGCAGAGGTGGTGGCACAGTGGTATACAGTGGGGAGGGAGTTGTACTGGGAGTCCTCAACATCGCTCCGGACTCCATGAAGTCTCATGGCATCAGGTCAAACATGAGCAAGGAAACCTCCTGCTGATTACCATGTACCGCCCTCCCTCAGCTGATGAATCAGTGCTCCTCCATGTTGAACACCACTTGGAGGAAGCACTGAGGGTGGCAAGGGCGCAGAATGTACTCTGTGTCCAGATGGACTTAAATGTCCATCTCCAAGAGTGGCTCAGTAGCACCACTACAGATCAAGCTGGCCGAGTCCTAAAGGACTTGGCCAAGTGTCCCAGACAACTACATTTGCAGGAAGTGTACCCAATTGCAGCTCCTCACAGGCCGCATGGATCGGTTGGAGCAGCAGTTAGATGCACTTAGGAGCATTCAGGTGGCGGAAAGCGTCATGGACAGGAGTTTTGGAGACGTGGTCACACCCAAGGTACAGACAGATAGATGGGTGACCGCTAAAAGGGGCAGGCAATCAGTGCAGAAATCCCCTGTGGCTGTCCCCCTCTCTAACAGGTATACTATTTTGGATACTGTTGTGGGGAGGATGACCTATCAGGGGAAACCAACAGCAGTAGCCAGAGCAGTGGCACCACAGCTGTCTCTGTTGTTCAGCGGGGGTGGGGGGGGGATGTGTCAAAGCACAGAAGAGCAATTGTCATAGGGGATTCTATAGTCAGGGGCTCAGACAGGTGCTTCTGTGGTCGTGAAAGAGACACCAGGATGGTATGTGGCCTCCCTGGTGCTAGGGTCCAGGATGTCTCTAATCGGGTACGGGACATTCTGAAGGGGGAGGGAGAACAGAGGTTATGGTACACATTGGTACTAACGACATAGGCAGGAAGAGTGACGAGGTCCTGCAGCGGGAGTTCAGGGAGTTAGGCAGAAAGTTAAAAAACACGACCTCTAGGGTTATAATCTCAGGATTACTCCCTGTGCCACATGCCAATGAGGTTAGAAATAGGAAGATAGTGCAGCTAAACAAGTCCTGAACAGATGGTGTAGGAGGGAGGGTTTCCCATATCTGGATCATTGGGATCTCTTCCAGGGCAGGTGGGACCTGTACAAGAAGGACGGGTTGCATCGAAACTGGAGGGGCACCAATATCCTGGCTGCGAGGTTTGCTAGTGTCACTCAGGAGGGTTTAAACTAGTGTGGCAGGGGGGTGGGAACCAGAGCAATAGGTCAGCAGGTGAAATAAAGGACTGGGAACCAGTGAATATGGCCAGTAGGATTAAGAGGAAGGGCAGACAGGGAGAAATTACTGAACGCAGTGGGACTGGGGGTCTGAAATGCATTTGTTTCAACGCGAGAAGTATAACAGGTAAGGCAGATGAGCTTAGAGCTTGGATTAGTACTTGGGACTATGATGTTATTGCTATGACATAGACTTGGTTGAAGGATGGACAGGATTGGCAGATAAACGTTCCATTGTTTAAGGGTAGCAGGGATAATCCAGGGAATTACAGGTTGGTGAGCCTTAAGTCAGTGGTAGGGAAATTATTGGAGAAGATTCTTCGTGACAGGATTTACTACCATTTGGAAGCAAACGGGCACATTAGAGAGAGGCAGCATGGTTTTGTGAAGGGGAGGTCGTGTCTCACTAACTTGATCGAGTTTTTCGAGGAAGTGACAAAGATGATCGACGATGGAAGGGCAATGGATGTTATCTACATGGATTTCAGTAAGGCCTTTGACAAGGTCCCTCATGGCAGACTGGTACAGAAGGTAAAGTCACACGGGATCAGAGGTGAGCTGGCAAGATGGATACAGAATTGGCTTGGTCATAGAAGACAGAGGGTAGCAGTGGAAGGGTGCTTTTCTGAATGGAGAGCTGTGACTAGTGGAGTTCCGCAGGGATCAGTGCTGGGACCTTTGCTGTTTGTAGTATACATAAATGATTTGGAGGAAAATGGGGCTAATTAGTAAGTTTACAGACAACACTAATATTGGAGGACTTGCAGATAGTGAAGCGGATTGTCAAAGCATACAACGGGATATAGATCGGTTGGAGACTTGGGCAGAGAAATGGCAGATGGAGTTTAATCCGGACAAATGCGAGATAATGCATTTTGGAAGGTCTAATACAGGCAGGAGTTATACAGTAAATGGCAGAACCCTTAAGTGCATTGAGGGATCTGGGTGTACAGGTCCACAGGTCACTGAAAGTGGCAACACAGGTGGGTAAGGTAGTCAGGAAGGCATATGGCATGCTTGTCTTCAGTGGCAGGGGTATTGAGTATAAAAGCTGGGAAGTCATACTGCAGCTGTATAGAACCTTGGTTAGGCCACACTTGGAATATTGCGTGCAATTCTGGTCACCACATTTCCAGAAGGATATTGGAGAGGGTGCAGAGGAGGTTTACCAGGATGTTGCCTGGTCTGGAGGTTATTAGCTATGAGGAGAGGTTGGAGAAACTCGGATTGTTCTCACTAGAGCGACGGAGATTGAGGGGTGACTTGATAGAAGTTTACAAAATTATGAGTGGCATGGACAGAGTAGATGGTCAGAAGCTTTTTCCCAGGGTGGAAAAGTCAATTACTAGGGGACATAGATTTAAGGTGAGAGGAGAAAACTATAGAGGAGATGTGCGGGGCAAGTTTTTTACGCAGAGGGTAGTGAGTGTCTGGAATTCGCTGCCAGAGGAGGTGGTGGAAGCAGGTACGATAGTGATGTTTAAGAGGCAGCTTGACAAATACATGAATAGGATGGGAATAGAGGGATACGGACCCTGGAAGTGCAAAATGTATTAATTGACGGGCAATATGATTGGCGCAGGCTTGGAGGGCCGAAGGGCCTGTTCCTGTGCTGTACTTTTCTTTGTTCTTTGTTCTTTGACATAGCTGCTAGACTGGGTCTGTGGCAGGTGGTGTGAGGGAGAAACATTCTTGACCTCATCCTCATCAACCTGCCTGCCGCAGATGCATCTGTCCATGACAGTATCGGTAGGAGTGCCACCGCACAATCATTGTGGAGACAAAGTCCAGCCTTCATATTGAGGATACCCTCGATTGTGTTGTGTGGCATTACCACCGTGCTAAATGGGATAGGCTTTGAATAGATCTAACAACTCAAGATGAGCATCCATGAGGCACTGTGGGCCATCAGTAGCAGCAGAATTGTACTCGAGCACAATCTGTAACCTCATGGCCCAGCATATCCCCCACTCTACCATTACCACCAAGCCAGGAGATCAACCCTGGTTCAATGGAGAGTGCAGGAGTGCATGCCAGGAGCAGCACCAGGCATACCTAAAAATGAGGTGTCAACCTGGTGAAGCAATAACACAGGACTACTTGTGCACCAAACAGTATAAGCAGTAAGTAATAGACAGAGCTAAGCGATCCCATGACTAACAGATCAGATATAAGCTCTGCAGCCCTGCCACATCCAGTTGTGAATGGTGATGGACAATTAAACAACCTCACTGGAGGAGGAGGCTCCACAAATACACCCATTCTCAATGATGGGGGAGCCCAGCACATCAGCACAAAAGATAAGGCTGAAGCATTTGCTACAATCTTCAGCCAGAAGTGCCGAGTGGATGATCCATCTCGGCCTCCACCGGAGGTCCCCAGCATCACAGGTGCCAGTCTTTAGCCAATTTGAGTCACTCCACATGATATCAAGAAATGGTTGAAGGCACTGGATACTGCAAAGGCTACGGGCCCTTACAATATTCCGGCAATAGTACTGAAGACTTGTGCTCCAGAACTTGCCATGCCCCTAGCCAAGCTGTTCCAGTACAGCTCCAACACTGGCGTCAACCCAGCTATGTGGAAAATTTCCCAGGTGTGTCCTGTACACAAAAAGCAGGACAAATCCAACCCGGCCAATTACCGCCCCATCAGTCTACTCTCCATCATCAGTAAAGGACGAGGTCATCACCAGTGCTGTCAAGTGGCACTTGCTTAGCAATAACCTGCTCACTGACTCCCAGTTTGGGTTCCACCAGGGCCAATCAGCTCCTGATCTCATTACATCCTTGGTTCAAGCGTGGACAAAATAGCTGTTCTTGATATCAAGGCAGCATTTGACCCAGTGTGGCATGAAGGAGCCCTAGCAAAACTGGAATCAATGAGAATTGGTGGGAAACTCTCCACTGGTTGGAGTCATACATAGCACAAAGGAAGATGGTTGTGATTGTTGGAAGTCAGTCATCTCAACTCCAGGACAACACTGCAGGAGTTTCTCAGGTTAGTGTGCAGCCCAGCCATTTCAGCTGCTTCATCAAAGAGCTTCCTTCCATCATAAGGTCAGGATTGGGGATGTTCGTTGATGATTGCACAATGTTCAGCACCATTCACGATTCCACAGATACTGAAGCAGTCCATGTCCAAATGCAGCAAGACATGGACAATATCCAGGATTGGGCTGACAAGGGGCAAGTAACATTCATGCCACCCAAGTGCCAGGCAATGACCATCTCCAACAAGAGAGAATCTAACCATCACCCCTTGATGTTCAAAGGCATTACCATCGCTGAATCCCCCACTATCAACAGCCTGGAGGTTACCATTGACCAGAAACTGAACTGGACTAGCCATATAAATACTGTGGTTATAAGAACAGGGCTGAGGCTAGGACTCCTGCGGCAAATAACTCACCTCCTGACCCCCCAAAGCCTTTCTACCATCTACAAGGCACAAGTGATGGGATACTCTCCACTTGCTTGGATGAGTGCATTTTCTTAATACTTAAGAGCTTGACACAATCCAGGACAAAGCAGCCCACTTGATTGGCACTGCATCGACAAACATTCACTCCCTCCATCACTGGCGCACAGTTGCAGCAGTGTGTACCATCTACAAGATGCACAGCAGGAATTCACCAAGGCTCCTTAGACAGCATCTTCTAAATCCACGACCACTACCACCCAGAAGGATAAGGACAGCAGATAGATGGGAACACCACCACCTGGAAGTTCCCCTTCAAGTCACTCAAGTGACTTTGAAATATATCATTGTTCCGTGGCTGTCGCTGGGTCAAAACCCTGCAACTCCCTTCCTAACAGCACTGTGGGTGTACCTACACCACATGAACTACAGCGGTCCAAGAAGGCAGCTCATCACCACCTTCTCAAGGGCAACTAGGGATGGGCAATAAATACAGGCCTAGCCAGTGATACCCACATACCATGAATGAATAAAAAAAATTTCAGCTCCACTGCATGAGTGGGAGTGGCCTGGTCAAGCCTGGGTTTGACTACATATAGACTATGTACGTCCATTTCTAGGTACCATGTTTCTTGTGATTACCGATGCACATTCCAAATGGATGGATGTGTTTGAAGTGAGATCACCTACTTCACCTGTAACCATTGAAAAACTGCGCCAGAGTTTCAGTGTTCATGGTTTACCTGAAGTTATTGTGTGAGACAATGGTGCTGCTTTCATGAGCACTCAATTCCAAATATTCATGAACCTAAATGGGATTAAACACTTCAGATCAGCACTGTATCATCCCTCATTTAAGGGCTAGTTAGAAAGGGCAGCACAATCCTTTAAAACAGGCATGAAGAAACTATCAGAGGGAACATTAGAAACACAAATTTCAAGATTTCTGTTCAGCAATCACACAACTCCTCATGATGATAAAAACAAAATACTGCGGATGCTGGATATCTGAAACAAAAACAAAAATACCTGGAAAAACTCAGCAGGTCTGACAGCATCTGCGGAGAAGAACACAGTTAATGTTTCGAGTCCATATGACCCTTCATCAGAACTGAGGGAATGTAAAAATGGGGTGAAATATAAGCTGGTAGAGGGGGGTGGGACAGGTAGAGCTGGATAGAGGGCCAGTGATAGGTGGAGGCAAAGGAGAGATTGCCAAAGATGTCATAGACAAAAGGACAAAAGGGTGTTGAAGGTGGTGATATTAGCTAAGGAATGTGCTAATGGTGACATTAAGGGTAGAAAGCAGGATGAGCAAGTAACAGATGGCCCTAGTGCTTAAAGGTAGAGATAAAACAATGGATGGAAATACATTTAAAAATAATGGAAACAGGTGGGAAAAGAAAAATATATTTAAATTATTGGGAAAAGGGGAATCGGAAAGGGGGGGGATGGAGGAGAGAGTTCACGATCTGAAGTTGTTGAACTCAATATTCAGTCCAGAAGGCTGTAAAGTGCCTAGTCGGAAGATGAGGTGCTGTTCCTTCAGTTTGCATTGAGCTTCACTGGAACAATGCAGCAAGCCAAGGACGGACATGTGGGCAGGAGAGCAGGATGGTGTGTTGAAATGGCAAGCGACAGGGAGGTCTGGGTCACGCTTGCAGACAGACCGAAGGGTTCCGCAAAGCGGTCACCCAGTCTGCGTTTGGTCTCTCCCAATGTAGAGGAAACCGCATTGGGAACAGCGAATGCAGTAGACTAAATTGAGGGCAGTGCAAGTGAAATGCTGCTTCACTTGAAAGGAGTGTTTGGGCACTTGGACAGTAAGGAGAGGGAAAGTAAAGGGGCAGGTGTTGCACCTTCTACAGTTGCATTGGAAGGTGCCGTAGGAGGGGTTTGAGGTGTTGGGGGTGATGGAGGAGTGGACCAGGGTCTTCCGGAGGGAACGACCCCTACGGAATGTCGCCAAGGCGGGTGAAGGGAAGATGTGTTTGGTGGTGGCATCATGCTGGAGTTGGTGGAAATGGCGGAGGATGATCCTTTGAATGTGGAGGCTGGTGGGATGAAAAGTGAGGACAAGGGGGACCCTATCATGTTTCTGGGAGGAGAGGAAGGTGTGAGGGCGGATGCACAGGAGATGGGCCGGACACGGTTGAGGGCCCTGTCAACCACCGTGGGTGGAAAACCTCAGTCAAGGAAGAAGTTTACCGTTTCTTACAAGAGACCCGTCCTGCACTCTCCAAGATTATTATACCTCCGAACCTCCCACTCCTCATCAGAACGAATCAATGGAGGAGCAACAAGCAGGGGAGTGGCAGCTGGTGAATAAGACCATAAAGAAGAAGGGGCCAAGAAGAGACCGAGTCCCTTCCCAGACGAGTGGTAAGAGGTGACTCCCGTCCAGCATGGACAACAAAGGCTGCTACACTTTGGATGAAGAAGCACAAGAGCGGCACCTGCAGAGGAAGCGGCAAAGCTCCAGGGAGCTGGAGGAGGAGACACCCGAGCTCCAGAATATTGGAGACAATGAAGAGACCAACACACCCCCAACATCAACCTCAAAGTGAAGAGGTCAGCGCACCCCCAGCTCCAGGAAGCTGGGGATCAGGGAAGAGCTTGGTGCATGCCAGCTCCGGGAAGGTGGGGATCAGGGAAGAGCTTGGTGCATGCCAGCTCCGGGAAGGTGGGGATCAGGGAAGAGCTTGGTGCACCTCCAGCTCCGGGAAGCTGGGGATCAGGGAAGAGCTTGGTGCATGCCAGCTCCGGGAAGGTGGGGATCAGGGAAGAGCTTGGTGCATGCCAGCTCCGGGAAGGTGGGGATCAGGGAAGAGCTTGGTGCACGCCAGCTCCGGGAAGCTGGGAATCAGGGAAGAGCTTGGTGCACCTCCAGCTCCGGGAAGCTGGGGATCAGGGAAGAGCTTGGTGCATGCCAGCTCCGGGAAGGTGGGGATCAGGGAAGAGCTTGGTGCATGCCAGCTCCGGGAAGGTGGGGATCAGGGAAGAGCTTGGTGCACCTCCAGCTCCGGGAAGCTGGGAATCAGGGAAGAGCTTGGTGCACCTCCAGCTCCGGGAAGCTGGGGATCAGGGAAGAGCTTGGTGCGTGCCAGCTCCGGGAAGCTGGGGATCAGGGAAGAGCTTGGTGCATGCCAGCTCCGGGAAGCTGGGGATCAGGGAAGAGCTTGGTGCATGCCAGCTCTGGGAAGCTGGGGATCAGGGAAGAGCTTGGTGCATGCCAGCTCCGGGAAGGTGGGGATCAGGGAAGAGCTTGGTGCATGCCAGCTCCGGGAAGCTGGGAACAGCAGGGGGAATGAATCGGACAGAAACAGAGAACAATCCAAACCTCGCTCCTTGCACGAACCCCCCGGTGTCACCTGAGCAGAACATTTCCAACGGGGCAGTTCAGGACGGTTTCCTCAGCCCATCTCAAGTGAGACAATTTGCAAACATTATGGGTTTGCAGGAGCAAACCAAAGGACTGGAACTGTCAAAGACAACAGGTCCGATAAGCGACAAAATGCTTTAAAATGAGGATATAGATTGTGTCCATTAACGTACTTAGCATTAAATCTACTACACAATGAATTGCAACTTTGGATTACCTTGCCAAAGTCAAAGCTGACCTGCAGTTTCTGCTTGACCATACAATACCGCACCTCAGCTCCTACAGGTGATGGTGGTCCTATGGGCCATCGATCTGGCTGGGAGGAAGTTACTCACGTTCCTGGGTATTCTGCTGCAGGGAGGCAACTTCACCATCTGCAAAGTTAAGGAGGTGGTGGGCAGGCGCCTCTTCGTAGCAGACATATTATACAATAATGCTGCGTGCCGGTTAATTAATGAGTGTGCCCCCCGGTTCAAGAAGCGAACAGCTTCAGCAGCTCCCACTGCTGCTGGCAACTTTGTGAGATCGGAACCTCCTGCAACTGGACTGTATAAAATGTGATGGAAAAACCCGAAGCCTCCACAGACACAAGTATTGAGAATGAAAGCCCAGCCTCAAAACCAAACACACCGAGGCAGGGCTACACGGTGAGGCGGGGGTTAATCTCAGACATTCCAACATCACAACAGAGCTGATACTATTAAAAGAACTGGAATTCAAGACATCATCACAGCAGTGAACACAGGATAAGCACCATCATGTAATCTAATTAAAGAAATGAAGGAGGCCATTCACAGCCAAATGGTCCCAGACAACATCCAGTCACCGAAGGAGAGAAACCTTTCACATAAAGATCAGCTGCGGAGCCAGGGAAACCTCACCTTGATGGGATTCATTGTTTTCAGTTATGGAAGCGCTGAGTAGGTCTGTCTGGTGCAGACTTGAAGGATCAAAGAAGGTGCTAAGCACTAACCATCCAGCAGGATGGCCTCAGGAAACGTGTTCATGATATTTTGATAAGGATCATCATAAAAAGGACAAGGTTTGGTACTGCAGTCAAAGAGGAGGGTCAGGAAGGGTCAACCTGGCTGGCGGACCTACAGTTCTCACTGGACAAACCAGCCATGTTGGGGATCGTAAGTTTTTTCAGCCACATCGTGGTGATACTGCCCTGCCGGTTTTAGGCTGCAGTCGGAAGAAAGATCGAGTTTGGCCTACAGTCAACACCGGACAGACCAGCCGCGTTGGGGATGGGAAGTATTTTTTTTTGCAAAAATATACTTTATTCATAAATCTTCAAAAACATTTTGAACCATTTCAAAATCACCATCACAAAAATACAATCAGGTTCAACTTTTACAACAAGAATCACAAGGTGTATCAGTACAAACAATGAATATTACAATCATTGGCAGACATTCATTTTGAGCTGTACAGCCCGAGGGGTCTATACAATTCCCAGTCCCTCAGTGCCCTGTGGCTGAAAGGTCTTAGGCAGCGACCTTTCCCCATTGCGCCTTTGTGGCGGCTGCCCCAAGCTTAACTGTGTCCCTCAGAACGTAGTCCTGGACCTTGGAATGTGCCAGTCTGCAACACTTGGTCGGGGACAACTCTTTGCACTGGAAAACCAACAAGTTTCGGGCAGACCAAAGAGCGTCTTTCACCGAGTTGATGATCCTCCAGCTGCAGTTGATGTTTATCTCGGTGTGTGTCCCTGGGAACAGCCCGTAGAGCACAGAGTCCTGTGTCACAGAACTGCTCGGGATGAACTTCGACAGAAACCACTGCATCTCTCTCCAGACCTTCTTTGCAAAGACACAATCCACAAGGAGGTGAACAACGGTCTCTTCCCCACCACAGCCACCTCGAGGGCAACGTGCAGAGGGGGTGAGACTCCTGGCGTGTAGGAAGGATCTGACGGAGAGGGCCTTTCTTACCACCAGCCAAGCTACATCTTGGTGCTTGTTGGAAAGTTCTGGTGATGAGGCATTCTGCCAAATGACTTTGTCAGTCTGCTCAGGGAACCATCCCACAGGATCCACCCTCTCCTTTTCCCTCAGGGCCTCTAAGACGTTTCGTGCCGACCACTGCCTGATGGACTTGTGGTCAAAGGTGTTTCTCTGCATAAATTTTCCCACGAGGGACAGGTGGTATGGCATGGTCCAACTACTTGGAGTGTTCCACGGCAGCGTGGCCAGACCATCCTTCACAACACTGGGGACAGGTAGAACCTCAGCACGTAGTGACACTTGGTGTTTGCGTACCGAGGGTCTACACACAGCTTGATGCAGCCACACACAAAGATGGCCATCAGTATGAGGGCGATGTTGGGCACGTTTTTTCACCCTTTATCTAGAGGCTTGTACATCGTGTCCCTGCGGACACGATCCATTTTCGACCTCCAGATAAAGCGGAAGATGGCTCAGGTGATCGCCACCACACAGGAGTGTGGAATGGGCCAGACCTGCACCATGTACAGCAACAGCGAGAGTGCCTCACACCTGATGACCAGGTTCTTACCCGCAATGGAGAGGGAGCCTCGCTCCCACATGCCCAGTTTCCTTTTCACCATAGACACTCGCTCCTTCCAGTTTCTAACACATGCCCTGGTCCCTCCCAACCATATCCCCAGCACCTTCAGGCCGTCAGCCCTGACAGTGAAGGGGACAAAGGATCAGTCAGCCCAGTTCCCAAAGAACATGGCCTTGCTCTTCCCACGATTTACCTTGGCTCCTGAGGCCAGTTCGAACTGGTCACAGATGTGGATCAGTCTGCACACCGACAGTGGATCCGAGCAGAAAACGGCGACATCGTCCATGTACAGGGAGGCTTTGATCTGAGTGCCTCCACTGCCTGGGATCGTCACTCCTCTTATGCCCGGATCCTTCCTGATGGACTCAGCAAAGGGTTCTATGCAACACACAAACAGAGAGGGCAGCCCTGCCTGACTCCAGATTTAATAGGAATGCTTTCTGATTCCCACCCATTGATTGAGACTGCACTACTGATGTTAGTGTAGAGCAGTTGGATCCAATTGCGAATTCCCTCCCCAAACCCCATTTTGGAGAGCACATCCACCATGTAGGTGTGCGATATTCTGTCAAAGGCCTTCTCCTGATCCAGGCTGATGAGGCAGGTATCCACACCCCTGTCCTGTACATAGGCAATCGTATCCCTGAGCAGCGCGAGGCTGTCAGAGATCTTCCTGCCCGGCACAGTGCAGGTCTGGTCAGGGTGAATCACCAATTCCAAAGCAGACTTGACCCAATTGGTGATGACCTTGGACAGAATCTTATAGTCCACATTCAACAGTGAAATGGGTCTCCAATTTCTAATTTCCTCCCTTTCCCCCTTGTGCTTGTAGATGAGGGTGATGATGCCTTTCCTCATGGATTCTGACATACTGCCAGCCAGGAGCATACTCTCGTACACTTCTAGCAGGTCTGGGCCCATCCAGTCCCACAGAGCCGAATACAACTCCGCCGGCAAGCTGTCGCTTCCGGGAGTTTTACTCTTCGCAAAGGACTCAAGGGCCTTAGTCAGTTCGTCAGGAGTTAGCGCTTTGTCCAGACTCTCCCGTGTACTGTTGTCTAAGACCTACGTGATAGAGGACAGGAAGGACTGGGAGGCCGTGCTGTCTGTGGGCTTCACGTCATACAATCCAGCATAAAAGGATTTGCTGATCCTCAAAATGTCGAACTGTGATGACTTTACTGAGCCATCTTCTTCCTTCAGGCTGCTGATCACAGAGCTCTCTCTGTGTACCTTTTGGAAGAAGAAACGTGAGCACGTCTCATCCTGCTCCACGGAGCGGACTCTGGAACGGAAGATGATCTTGGAGGCCTCTGAGGCAAAGAGTGAGGCTTGCTGGCTCTTCACCTCTTGGAGTTCCTCCTTGACATCGACCCCCATCGACTGCAGCCGGAGCAGATTCTGCATGTTTTTCTGGAGTCGCGACATTTCCCTCTGTTCCTTTCTAGCTTTCTGGGTGCCTTTGAGGATGAAAAACCTCTTGATGTTTCCCTTGATCACTTCCCACCAGTGTGTCAGGGACTCAAAGTGGGGTTTCATGGTTCTCCAACCTTTGTAATCCCTCTTGAGCTCCTTAATGTTCTCTGGGGTCAGCAGTTTCACGTTTAGCTTCCATGCCCCCCTGCCAACCCTCTGGTCCTTCTCTAAGTGACAGTCAGCCAGTAGGAGGCAGTGGTCAGAGAAGAACACCGGCTTGATGTCGGTGGATCTGACTGTGAATGCACGGGACACAAACAGGAAATCTATCCTGGAACAGACGGACCCGTCAGGCCGCGACCAGGTGTATCTACGCTGTGCTCCATCTGCAGGGTTGCTGAAGACATCGTGCAGCTTGGCATCCTTAACTGTTTCCATCAGGGATCTGGACATAGCGTCCAATCAGCTGTCGGCCCTGCCGGATCGTCCAGCCGCATCGATGATGCAGTTGAAGTCACCGCCCAGAATGACCGGCCTGGAGGTCGCCAGTAGCAGTGGGAGCTGTTGAAAAACCTCCAGCCGCTCAGCCCCCTGTGACGGGGCGTAGACGTTAATAACCGGAGTGGAGCATTCTTGTACATTACATCTGTTACGAGGAGGCGCCCGCCCACCACCTCCTTAACCTGGGAGACAGTGAAGCTGCCTCCCCACAGCAGAATCCCCAGGCCGGAGGAACGAGAGTCGTTTCCTCCCAACCAGATCGATGGCCCATGGGACCCACCACGGTGACCATTGCCTGTAGGAGCTGAGGTGTGGTATCACACACTCCTGCAGAAACAACAGGTCAGCTTTGACCTTGGCAAGGTAGTCCAAGGTCACAACACATCGCGTAGTAGATTTAATGCTACGCACATTTATGGATACAATCTTTACACCCATTTTAAAGCAGTTAGTCGCTTACCAAACCTGTTGTCTCTGAGAGTTCCAGACCTTTGGTCTGCTCCTTCATGCCCGTAGTGTTCACAAATTGTCTCACTTTGGATGGGCTGAGGAAAGTGTCCTGAACCTCCCCATTGGAGATGTTCTGCTCGGGTGGCATCTGGGGGTCCGTGCAGAGAGCGGGGTTTGAAATGTCCTCTGTTGGAGAAGCTTCTCCAATCCTCTCCCCCTCTGGGGCGTTGCTGCTCCTGGCTTCCCGGAGCTGGGGTGCGCTGAGCGCCTCACTGTTCCCAGATTCCTGGGGCTGGGGTACACTGGCCTCTTCGGGTTGTGGGCAAAGTTGGGGTGCGCTGGTCTCCTCATTGTCTCCAATGTTCTGGAGCTCGGGTGTCTCGTCCTCCAACTCCCTAGAGCTTTGCCGCTTCTTCTGTAGTTGCCGCCCCGGCCCTTCTTCATCCGAAGAGCTGCTGCCCTTGTCATCCGTGTCGGATGGGAGACACCTCTTGCCTCTTGTCTGGGAAGTGGCTTGGTTTCTTTTTAGCCCCTTCTTCCTATTGGCTCTCTTCACCAGCTGCCACTCCCCCTGCTGCTTTCCCACTGCTGCCTCCTCCTCCATTGATTCGCTCTCCTGAGGAGTGGGAGGTTCAGGGGGCAGTGCTGTTGATTGGCCGTCTGTTGCCCCAATCTTTTCCTCCACCTTGTCTCTCTCTGTGTCCTCCTTTGTCCCGTTGTTCTCCCTGGGGGCCTTGGTGGTTGGAGTGACACGAGGCATTTCCTCTGCTTCCCCCTCGTTGGCTTTGGCTGCCTGTGTATAAGTGAGGCAGCGTTTGGGGCAGGTCCTGTAGAGGTGACCTGCCTCACCACACAGGTTGCAGCACTTAGCCTGTTTGCAGTCCTTTGTCTGGTGCCCTTCCTGTTTGCAGTTCTTGCAGAGGGCGGAGCTGCAGTTGGCCGCCACATGACCAGACTTGCAGCATGAGCGACAAAGTTTGGGTTGCCCAGCGTAGACAAGGTAGCCACGGCTTCCCCCGATAGCGAAACTGGAAGGGGGGTGGAAAACAGCTCCCTTACCGTCGGTCTTGAGCGTGACCTTAACCTGGCGTTTACATGTCCAGATCCCCAAATCATCTCTAACTGCGGTGCAGCTCCCAACCTTATCGAAGTACCTGGTAAGGAAGGTGAGCACGTCAGCGACGGGGACGAAGGGGTTGTACAGATGCACCGTCGCAACCCATTCTCGTTGCAACGGCAGAGCAAAGAGCGGCTCCGCCGTCAGGATCTTCATTTCTGGCAGGTCTTTTTTTTCCTCAAACACCTTCAGGAGTTTGACACAAGCTGCCACTTGCTTGAACGTCACATCAAAAAATCCAGCGCTGGGGAAATCCTGTAGGCAGTAGATTTTCGCAGCCTCGAAACCACACAGCTTGAATAGGATCCTCTTGGTGAAGAAGGTCCTGTCCATTCCTGTTCTTTGCTCGCTGCCCTTCACCATGACTCGGATGGTGTTAGGTACCCCATGGTAAGTTTCAGCCAAATTGTAGTGAGATTGGTCTGAGGGTTTTGGGGTGAAAACTCGGTGCTTTTTTGGCCGGTCCCTTGTAACTTGTTTCAGCCATATCTTGGTGATATTGGTCTGCGGGATTTTTTCTAAAGGTTTCGGCACACGATGTGGTGTTTTCCCTGTGTTTTTGTAAGTTTTAACCGAGTCGTGGTGACTTTGTGTCAGGTACTGGGAATAGGTTGTTTTAAATTTTGGGTTTTGTACTGTGGGGTTGTGGGTGATTCAATATCAGAAGAAACCTGTCTCACTGGTCATTCTGTTCAAGACATACACTTGTGAATCTGGTGTAACGGACTTTGAGTATGGGGAGGGCTCTGAGGGTAAAAGGGGAACCGCTACAGAATTGGCAACTGCGGCAGGACAGCAGTAGGTGAAACGGCTGAACAGGGGGCAAAGTGGACAAAGTGGGGCAGGAAAAGTGATCCTCCCATTGAGAATGGAAACGAGGTCACAGAAGTATATCCAGGAGAAGCTAAAGCCAAGTGAGACATGGTTAAGGGAAATAGCTAATTCAGAGGATCCATTAGGATGGGTCGAGGAGTGAACTGAGTCATCCCAATGGCGAAAGAAGATAGAAAAGACAGTGTGGTTGTATGGATACGACGAGCAACACCGTAAAGGTCAGTGTGAAAATATTAAACTCAGACAAGAAGTAGAGATCCTGAGGAAACAAGCCTCAGACAGGGAAGTGGTAGTTAACCGTTTGATGAAGGAACTTTAGGAGCTAGAGACAGAAATGGCCACAGAACAATCAGGGCATAAACAGGCCTTGAGCCTGGTCTGTAAGGTAGAGGAAGAGAGAAATGAGTTTCAGAGGTTAAATTATGAGGTCAAGGCACAGAGTCAGGACTGGAAGACGAAGTGTGAGGGTATAAAGGCAGCTTACCATTTGATAAAGGAACAGAAAAGGGGCAAGGTACCTTTTGAAGGCGAGAAGTTGTCTAAACAACAGGTCCAGACACTGCTCACTGAGTGCCTGGAGGACGGGGACAGACACTGCTCACTGAGCACCTGGAGGACGGGGACAGACACTGCTCACTGAGCACCTGGAGGACGGGGACAGACACTGCTCACTGAGTGCCTAGAGGACGGGGACAGACACTGCCCACTGATTGCCTAGAGGACGGGGACAGACACTGCTCACTGAGTGCCTAGAGGACGGGGACAGACACTGCTCACTGAGTGCCTAGAGGACAGGGACAGACACTGCTCACTGATTGCCTGGAGGACGGCGACAGAAGCTATGTTTATTCAAGAATGGATGGAGGAGAAAAAGCTAAGAGCTGAAAAGGTAACAGACATTTTGGTTAGAACAATTTATTGTCCTGAGAAGTGTGGCGAGGTTTTTCAGGGGTTAGGGAATGTAAGATGCAGGGCAAGCAAGGCAATTGGGAACTTAAAACGGTACTGGCCCCTGCTGAGATGAGAAGAGATGAGCTCCTCTGTCAGTGAGGCCATGATCCAGCTGTTTGCATAAGGTTGAGACATAAGAGACCCTTTGAGGTCATGGAAAATGGTTAGGGGAAAGTAAGACACTAAGTTGATTTGCCCGCAGTTAAAATGTTGTGTGAATGATAAAAAAAAACCTAGTGTGTATCTGAATGGATTCAGTTTCTCTCTGTGTGTTTCAATAGAGTGTCTTGTTTGAATTTCTGTGTTTGTGCTCCAGTGCCTGTCAATGAGTGGATGTGGGAAGTGTTAAATACATTTTGTGCTTGTGCTGAGTGAGAGAGAGAGTGAGTCTTTGTCCCTTTGATTTCTCTGTGTGGCTGCAAGCCAGTGTCTGAGTCACTTAGAACTTGCTTAACCCCTCCTGGTTTGTTTTTGTATGTGGTTTTCAAACAGTTAGTTGTTTAAGCTGTTTCAAAAGCTGGAATCGTTTGTGTGATAAAGATTTTACATGGGTGAGCACAAGTGTACGACACATTTGGATTTAACACTTCCAACATCCACTCACTGACAATTGAGGGGTGGAAAACTAAATTATTAATAGCCGGGAGCATCAATTTCTACCCTGCAGGCACTAGATTTCCCCAAGGTCCCCTTGTCAGGAAAAAGTATAAAAACTGTAAGTACGGAAAACCGCCCTCTGCCAAATCCATTGACAACAAGGTTACAAGTTGAGATAAGACCTTTTCAGGAAAAACATTCTTTTCTTGTGAGTACTACCTCACCAGTAAATTTATTAGGAAGGGACTTATTATGTAAGCTAGAGTGCAATATTTATTGTCGCCCTGTTGGTGTATTCTTGGCGGTCCCAGCCACACAAAATGAGGAGGTAGGGCAGGAGTTGTTACAGGAAGGACAAATCTGTTCAGAGTGCAGATACCCTAAAAATACTGGAACAAGTCCCAGACCATTTATGGGCTACCCACCCAAATGATGTAGGGAATCTGGAATCTGCACAGCCAGTGCAGATCCATGTTGGCCGTGTTAAGTCATTGCCAAGGATGGCCCGATACCCTCTGAGACCGGAGGTGGAAAAGGGAATCCTACTGGTTATGCAGTTATTATTAGAACAAGGTATTATTGTCCCTACTGCTAGTCCCTGCAACACCCCTATTCTACCTGTTAAGAAACCTGGAAGGGATACTTATCGATTTGTACAAGACTTAAGAGCTGTAAACCAAGTTGTGATCCCCTCTTTTCCTGTAGTACCCAACCCTGCTTTCCATGATCCCACCCGAAGCTACCTATTTCACTGTAATAGACTTATGTGTTCAGCATTTTTCAGTATTCCCACACACCCTGATAGCCAGTATCTGTTTGTTTTTACTTACCAAGACCAACAGTATACTTGGACAAGATTGCCCCAAGGTTATACTGATTCACCTTCCCAAGCTTTGAAAAAGGATTTACAGGATGTGGTTTTCCCGAATGGCTCCATTCTGATGCAGTATGTGGATGACCTACTGATTGCAGCCCCTGACCAGGTGGCTTGCCAAGAAGACTCCCTGTACCTACTTACAGCATTAGCTCGCAAAGGGCATAAAGTCTCGAAGGAAAAGGTTCAATGGTGCCGCCTGCAGGTTATTTACTTAGGACACGAAATCTCCCAAGAATCGAGACATCTTCTGTCCAAATGGACAGAAATAATTCTGCAAATTCCTAAGCCCTTGACCATTAAGCAAATATGATCCTTTCTAGGAATGACAGGGTACTGTAGACAATGGATTTTAGGGTGTGTCCAGATTACACAGCCTCTGCAAGAAAAGACAAAAGTTAATACTGAAGAATCCATCCAATGGTCCCCAGAAATGGAGGACGCATTTATAAAGATAAAGCAGATGTTAGTAGAAGCACCTGCTTTGGGTGTCCCTAATTACCCGCTTCCTTTTACCCTGCACTGCCATGAAAAGGACAGATTTGCAAAGGCGGTACTAGTACATAAAACATGGCGATACAATGCGACCAATAGCTTACTACAGCACCAAACTGGATGCTGTGGCTAAAGGCTTACCTTGCTGCCTAAAAGCAGTGGCAGCCGCTGCACTAGTAGTCGAGGCTTCCTCCAACATTGTTTTGGGAAGCCCTTTAACCTTAGCAGTACCGCATGCTGTAGCCGCCCTACTTAACCGTAACAATACTCAACACCTTTCAAATGCCCGCCTGACCAAATATGAAATAACTTTACTCTCAGCCTCGAACATTACCATTCAAAGGCTTTCACCCTTGAATCCTGCCTCCCTAATGCCTACACCTGTGGATGAAGAGCACCATGACTGCGGATCGGTAACTCAATGCTATGCCAAACCAAGACCAGACATCCTCGAGGCTCCCATCCCGAACCCTGATCAAGAGTATTTTGTGGACGGACCTTCGTACAGGGACCCACAGGGATCTTTGTTAGTAGGATATGCGGTGTGCCCTGCCCATATGACAGTTGAGAGTGGCCCGTTGCCAACCTCCTACTCTGCACAAAAGACTGAGCTGCATGCCCTAAACAGGGCATGCCACTTGGGCCAAGAACAATCTGTTAATATATATATTCGGATTCCCAGGATGCCTGTGGAGTAGTACACGACTATGGGGATTTTTGACTTCCGCGGGTACACCCATCCAGCTAGTACACGACTTGTTAGTCACCACTCAGCTGTTATAAAGTGTCAAGCCCATGCAAGTAATACTGATGATATACCTAGAGGATATGAGAGAGCTGATCTTGCTGCTAAAAATGCTGCTCCTGTCCCACTTCCCGAGCCATTGTGTCTCCCCAGTAGAGCGACAAACAGGACAGAGGATAAAATGCCCAGTCTGCTACTAGATCTTGCAAATTTGCAGGAGTCTGCGCCACAGAAAGAAACTGGATCCTTAAAGGATGTAAAAAGGATGGGACAGGTCTCTGGAGATCCACAGATGGCAGACCCATGGCCCCCAGACAGGTGTTGCTTTATCTAGCCAGAAACTGCTCACGGTGTGACACACACGTGAACAAAGGGGGGGATAATCGAGACCATCGGGGAAACCTGGTACTCCCCAGGATTTGCATCAACAGCAACTGACTGTTGCAAAAGATGTGTCATTTGCCAACAATTTAACCCTGGGAAAGGAGAGCCTACCCAACAAGCGGTTAAACAAAGTCCGGACGGACCTTTCATAAATGTACAAATTGATTTTATACAGTTACCTATGGGGTTAGGATATGAATATGTACTAGTCATAGTGGATACGTTTTCAAAACGGATTGATGCTTTCCCTGTGTGAAAGGCAGATGCTATGACTGTAGCGAAACTACTGATTAAGGAAATAATCTGCAGGTTTGGCCTACCAGAAAGTATAGATAGTAACAGAGGAACACACTTTACGGGAAAAATTATGCAGGAGATATGCAAGGCTTCGGGTATTAAGCAAAACTTGCATTGCTCTTACCATCTGCAATCATCTGGAATAGTAGAAAGAAATAATGGTACTCTGAAAAACAAACTAGCCAAGCTTTGTAGACAAACTGCTTTAAAATGGCCAGAAGTGTTACCCATTGCCCTTATGAGCATGAGGTCTACACCTAACTTAGAGGTTAAAGTAAGCCCGCATGAAATAATAATGGGAAGTCCTATGAGAGTAGGATTCAATCCCACTTGGCTAACCAAACTCTTGGATCTGCATGAGGCAGATGACAAATGGATACAATACTACCAAACACTGACTAAACAGTTAGAATCTATTCACTCACAGGTAAAAGCAACACAAAAGACGCCAGGAGAGTTCCAGTTCCATATGCTAGAACCAGGAGAGTGGGTCCTTGTGAAAGTACACAAAAGGAAAGATTCTCTTAAACCCAGATGGGAAGGACCCTATTGAGCACTACTGACAACCAGAACAGCGGTAAAGGAAAAGCTACTTGGATACACGCCTCTCACTGCAAGCGAGTAGCAGCTTCAGAGGAAAGCTAATTGAGTTTGAACACTGTTAAGTAAATCGTAAGAAACTGTACTTTTGCTACTTTTGTGTCTGTTTGTGGTGGGGTTAGTAAAGAATGGGCAGGGACAAGGGGTCAACCTAGTCGAACAATGTGGGGGGTGATAAAAACGATTGTACATGTAAGAATCAACAGTGCGGAGTACCATCAAATCATCACTCTATTGGCAAATTTACACGCACTAGCAACCACAATGGTAGTTGTTGGAATTGCACTATCCAACCTCCAGTCGGGGGAAAGACTGGTCTAACAAAGATTCAGTGCTGCCCAGATGGTAAAATCAAAATAATCAACGGAGAAAGTTGCCTTGACCCACCCTATGTGCCCCTGTCAACAACTTTGGCCCCCAACTGCATCTTTAACTACTTCACCCACCCCAATAGAAACAACTACTATGGCAGCCCCATAGTGCCTCAAGAATGGGTCAAAGGTAACACCACTAAACACAGGACTGGTAATAATCCCAGAGAAGGTGGAAGTTATCATCATACCAGGATATACCCATGTAAGGATAGTGGTAAACCTAACTAAACTCAACATGCCAGAATGGTGTCCCAATGGACTAAGAAACCTACACACCAAACTGTTAAGAGAAGTTAGCCAAATGGGGCTCACATTAGGAGCTGAGACAGTTGGTGAGTGCCACCACCATAGACACTACTCAAAAACGCCGCAAATGAAGAGGCATCTTAGAGGTAGCAGGAATCGGATATGTGGCAGGGACAGCCACAGTCAATACCTTAGACATAGGCACGTTACAAACAGAAATTGACAAACTAAAGGCTCACATGAAACAGATAATTCAGGAGCAATATGATGACCAGGGAGAAGCAGCCCAGACTAGTGAACAGTTGACCGTCCTTATCCAGGAAGGTTTGAAACGCCTGAACCCAGTAACCAACACAATAAGTGCCATGAGGACTCGAAACGTCAACTCTTTTCTTCTCCGCCGATGCTGCCAGACCTGCTGAGTTTTTCCAGGTAATTCTGTTTTTGTTTTGGATTTCCAGCATCCGCAGTTTTCTTTGTTTTTAACAATAAGTGCCCTGATTAACAGAGAAGAGGGTGAGGAAAGGAATGAAACAAGGGATGCTGTATGCACCTTATACGGCTCTTGAGTTCTGGCTCATGTAGACATAAGTTTGTTGCAACTAAAAATCATCAAGTGCCGGATTGGATAGGAGAAAGGACCCTACAAGAATGGGCAGGGTCCCCTCTGACGAGCGTTAACATCTGAGGTGTTTCGCTGGCCACCCGTATCCCTCACCTTGAGAGTGGTGACGAAAGGGAAGAAACAATAATCCTGGGAATGGTTCTGCATGTACCCAAAACTAAACATGATGCGCTGAGATCTCGACTATATCAACTCGAAAATATAGGCTGGGTGAAGAAAAGGACCCGGTTAGCAGTCCCAGAAACCCCAAAATGGGCAGTAGTAATGGAAAACACAGCAAAAGGATTGCAGAGGGATAGTTGCCATAAAATGGAAGGCATATGGCTGTGCCCAGATTATAAATGAGAAAGTGTGCAGTTTACACCACTGGAAAGACTGTAAAATACATGTTGATCCCACTAAACATAATGGTTCGCACTTTGTTAAAACACACAACGCAACTCACTATTATGTGGTGACCACAAATTTAACTTAAACTTGTACAAAACAAGACTTGTGCCTTACCAGATTATAATGTAATAATCAGGAACCCCAAAGAACAACTAACCTTTGGAAGCAATAGCGTAGACCCATTAACAAAGGACACAGAAGTAGAGGCAAGCATTGTGAGAATGGATAATGATACTGAAATACGTAAGATCGTATCAGATCTGTTGCCAACTATCCCACCAGTGAACACGGATTGGGAACAATTGATAAAGGAAGGAAAAGAAGGGAGCCACAAGTGGAGTGAAATTGAACAGAAGATTAAATCGGACAAAGACAAAGCTGAAGAACGACTCAAGAAGGATTCTCTCTTCTTGGAGATTTGGAACTGGGGAATGAATATAAATATACACCCTTGGTCAAGAATTCTCTCCCATGTCTTGGTCATCGTTCAGGTTTTGGTCATCATAATTTTAATATTCCTGGTGTGCATAAATAAAAGAAAGGACAAGGAGTCAGAAAGCCAAAGAGATCTGGAAAAGATGGCCCTAATAAGGAGAGAGTAAGTGGATTGTGTTACAAAGCACAAAAGGGGGAACTCAGAAAGAAAATATTACAGGATAGGAAATAGAGAGGTAAGAGGAAGTAAGCTAAGAAAATAACCAGTTGTCCCTTGGCTGCCGAAACCCACAATGGACAAAAAGGAGGAAGTCATGAAATGTTAACATCCTGACTATGTTTAACTTGTAGAAAAACAGAATTACCTGGAAAAACTCAGCAGGTCCGGCAGCATCGGCGGAGAACAAAAGAGTTGATGTTTCGAGTCCTCATGACCCTTCAACAGAACTCACGAGGACTCGAAACGTCAACTCTTTTCTTCTCCGCCGATGCTGCCAGAGCTGCTGAGTTTTTCCAGGTAATTCTGTTTTTGTTTTGGATTTCCAGCATCCGCAGTTTTTTGTTTTTATCTCTGTGTTTAACTTGTACTTTATGTGCCTTCAGATGAATGTTAAAATGAAATTGTAACCTTTGTGTGAAAACCAGGAAAGTATTCTTGGAGCATAGCCAGAATCAAATTAACTTTGTGTGCGATTAATTACATAAGTATAGAGGCCAGCTTGTTTTTTTAACTTCCCTGTTCTTTGTGACTTCTGTATTTCTATGTCTCGTAGGCTGTTGATTGTGTTCTAACTTGATGCAACATGTCTTGTAAATTGTCTGTCTTGCATCTGATGTAATTACTTAGTTAACTTACCGATTATCTGACCTACTGCGAGATATAACTGCGTGCACTGATAACGGTTGATGTATAACTACCTGATTGTTACATGATTATAATTCAGATAAAAAGGATCAGAGATAAAAACAAAAAAACTGCAGATGCTGGAAATCCAAAACAAAAACAAAAACAGAATTACCTGGAAAAACTCAGCAGGTCTGGCAGACCTGCTGAGTTTTTCCAGGTAATTCTGTTTTTGATTTTGTTTTAAAAAGGATCAGATGTTGTCTCATGGAATGAATAGTACACTGTTAGAAGAGATAAGGGACGATCAAGAAACTGTATGGGTAATCAAAATCAATTAGCTAACCTAATTATAAGACAATAAAGAAGGGCAAGTTAATAGGATCACTGCGTGAATATGCTGGAGCCACATAATTGTACTGTGAAATACTGCTTGTTGAATGCTGTAACAACGAGCAGATCCGTTGTGATCTGCTCCCAGTGGCCATTACGGTTCAGCACTTAATAAATTATATTCTTTCTTGAAATAACCTGCAGTTGCTCTATTTATTCTTTGACATTACAAAGGTTGGAGAACCGTGAAACCCCCTCTTTGAGTCCCTGACACACTGATGAGAAACGATCAAGGGAAATATCAAGAGTTTTTTCATCCTCAAAGGCACCCAGAAAGCTAGAAAGGAACAGAGGGAAATGTCCCGACTCCAGAAAAACATGCAGAACCTGCTCCGGCTGCAGTCGATGGGGGTCGATGTCAAGGAGGAACTCCAAGAGGTGAAGAGCCAGCAAGCCTCGCTCTTTGCCTCAGAGGCCTCCAAGATCATCTTCCGTTCCAGAGTCCGCTCCGTGGAGCAGGATGAGACGTGCTCACGTTTCTTCTTCCAAAAGGTGCACAGAGAGAGCTCTGTGATCAGCAACCTGAAGGAAGAAGACGGCTCAGTAAAGTCATCACAGTCCCACATTTTGAGGATCAGCAAATCCTTTTATGCTGGATTGTATGACGTGAAGCCTACACACAGCACGGCCTCCCAGTCCTTCCTGTCCTCTATCACGGAGGTCTTAGATGACAGTACACAGGAGAGTCTGGACAAAGCGCTGACTCCTGGCTAACCGACTAATGCCCTTGAGTCCTTCGAGAAGAGTAAAACTCCCGGAAGCGATGGCTTGCCGGTGGAGTTGTATTCGGCTCTGTGGGACTGGATGGGCCCAGACCTGCTAGAAGTGTACGAGAGTATGCTCCTGGCCAGCAGTATATCAGAATCCATGAGGAA
Organism: Isurus oxyrinchus; assembly: GCA_026770705.1. Lineage (NCBI taxonomy): Eukaryota > Metazoa > Chordata > Chondrichthyes > Lamniformes > Lamnidae > Isurus > Isurus oxyrinchus. The sequence continues at coordinate 9,309,799 of JANJGN010000030.1, read as the reverse complement.
AGGCATCATCACCCTCATTTACAAGCACAAGGGGGAAAGGGAGGAAATTAGAAATTGGCGACCCATTTCACTGTTGAATGTGGATAATAAGATACTGTCCAAAGTCATCGCCAATTGGGTCAAATCCGCTCTGGAATTGGTGATCCACCCTGACCAGACCTGCACTGTGCCGGGCAGGAAGATCTCTGACAGCCTCGCGCTGCTCAGGGATACGATTGCCTATGTACAGGACAGGGGTGTGGATACCTGCCTCATCAGCCTGGATCAGGAGAAGGTCTTTGACAGAATATCGCACACCTACATGGTGGATGTGCTCTCCAAAATGGGGTTTGAGGATGGAATCTGTAACTGGATCCAACTGCTCTACACTAACATCAGTAGCGCAGTCTCAATCAATGGGTGGGAATCAGAAAGCTTTCCTATTAAATCTGGAGTCAGGCAGGGCTGCCCTCTCTCCCCTGTCCTGTTTGTGTGTTGCATAGAACCCTTTGCTGAGTCCATCAGGAAGGATCTGGGCATAAGAGGAGTGATGATCCCAGGCAGTGGAGGCTCTCATGTCAAAGCCTCCCTGTACATGGACGATGTCACCGTCTTCTGCTCAGGTCCGCTGTCGGTGTGCAGACTGATCCACTTCTGCGACCAGTTCGAACTGGCCTCAGGAGCCAAGGTAAATCATGGGAAGAGCGAGGCCATGTTCTTTGGGAACTGGGCTGACCGATCCTTTGTCCCCTTCACTGTCAGGGCTGATGGCCTGAAGGAGCTGGAGATTTGGTTCGGAGGGATCGGGGCATGTGTTAGAAACTGGAAGGAGCGAGTGTCTATGGTGAAAAAGAAACTGGGCATGTGGGAGTGACATTCCCTCTCCATTGTGGGTAAGAACCTGGTCATCAGGTGTGAGGCTCTCTCGCTGTTGCTGTACGTGGCGCAGGTCTGGTTCATTCCAGACTCCTGCGCAATGGCGATCACACGAGCCATCTTCCGCTTTATCTGGAGGTTGAAAATGGATCGTGTTCACAGGGATGCGATGTACAAGCCTCTAGATAAAGCGGGAAAAAATGTGCCCAACATCGCCCTCATACTGATAGCCACCTTTGTGTGCGGCTGCATCAAGCTGATTGATGAGGGTAGTGCAGTGAATGTTGTCTACATTGATTTTAGTAAGGCATTTGAAAAGGTCCCACAGGGCAGACTGGTCAGGAAAATAAAAGGCCATGAGATACAGGAGAACGTAGCAAGTCAGCTTCAAAATTGGCTCAGTGACAAGAACCAAAGGGTAATGATCAATAGATGTTTTTGCCAATGATAAACCATTTCCAGTGGTGTTGCGGTCCTTGCTGTATGTTGTATATATCAATGAGTTGGACTTAAGTGTGGGTGTCATGATTATAAAATTTACAGATGACACATAAATTGGCCGTGTAGTTAATGGTGAAGAAGATAACTGTTGTCACCAGAATGATATCAATGGTTTGGTTGAGTGGCCAGAGAAGTGGCTGGTGGAATTCAATCCAGAAAAGTGTGAGGTAATGCATTTGGGGAGGGCAAACATAGCAAGGGACAACACAATAAATGAGAGAATATTTGGGGGGGTAGAGGAAGTGAGATGACATGATATGTGTCGATATGATATGATATACAATATGACGCATGACATGAAAATTGGTGGGGTGATAAATAGCCTTAGATTACAGGAGGATATAGACAGGCTGGTCAGATGGGCTGATCAGTGGCAAATGGAATTTAATCTGGATAAGTGTGAGGTGATGCACTTGGACAGGACAAACAAGGCACAGGAATACACGATGAATGGTAGGACCCTGGGAAGTACTGAGGATCAGAGGGACCTTGGTGTGCATGTCCACCGGTCCCTTAAGGTAGCGGGACAGGTAGATAAGGTGGTTAAGAAGGCGTATAGGATACTTGCCTTTATTAGCCGAGGCATAGAATATAAGAACAGTATAAATCTATTGCATGCAGTTCTGGAATCCGCATTATAGGAAGGATGTGATTGCACTAGAGAGAGTGCAGAGGAGATTTACCAGGATGTTGCCTGGGCTGGAGAGTTTTAGTTATGAGGAGAGATTGGATAGACTGGGGTTATTTTCCCTGGAGCAGAGGAGATTGAGGGGGGACATGACTGAGCTGTATAAAATTATGAGGGGCATAGATAGGGTAGACAGGGAGGAACTTTTCCCTTTGGTGGAGGGATCAATAACTAGGGGGCATAGATTTAAGGTAAGGGGCAGCAGGTTTAGAGGGGATGTGAGGAAGAAATTTTTCACCCAGAGGGTGGTGGGCATCTGGAACTCACTGCCTGAAAGGGTGGTAGAGGCAGAAACCCTCATAACATTTAAGAAGTATTTGGATGTGCACTTAAGATGCCATGGCTATGGGCCTAGTGCTGGAAACTGGGATTAGAATAGTTAGGTACTTGTTTGACCAGCGGAGACTCGATGGGCCGAAGGGCCTTTTTCTGTGCTGTAGAGCTCTATGACTCTATGAGACACATTGGTGTGCATGCCCACAGGTCCCTGAAAGTGGTAGGATAGGTGGATAAGGTGGTGAAGAAAGCAAATGGAATGCTTTCCTTTATTGGATGAGGTATAGAATACAAAAGAAGGGATGAAATGATAGAACAGTATAGAACACTGGTGAGGCCACAGCTAAGATTTTATGTACAGCTCTGGTTGCCACAGCACAGGGAGGACATATTTAACTCTGGAGAGTGTGCAGCGGAGATTTGCAAAAATGTTGCTTGAAAATTGCAGCTATGGGTCAGGATTTCACGGCGTTGGGGTTTTACATTCCTGCTGAAATCACTGAGGTTTATAATGGGCTCACCGCATTTTACAGCCCTGTCCCCACAGAAACAGGGCCGTAAAATTCTGCCTGTGAGGAAAGATCGGGTAGACTGGGGTTGTTTTCCTTGGAACTGAGGAGGCTGAGGGGTGACCTGATTGAGGTGTATAAGATTATGAGGGGAATAGACAGAGGTGCTCTGTTTCCCCTAGCAGAGAGGCCAATTACCAGGGGCACAGATTTAAGGTGATTGGTAGGAGGATTAGAGGGGACATGAGGAAACACTTCTTCACCCAGAGGGTGGTGGGTGTCTGGAATTCGCTGCCTAGTTTGGTGTTGGAGGCAGAAACCTTCAACTCATTTAAAAGGCACCTGGATCTGTACCTAAAGCGCTGTAACCTGTCCGACTACAGACTGGGTACTGGAAGGTAGGATCTCAATGGGCAGCTAGTTTTTAAAATTTTTTTCTTGTGCAGCCGGCTCAGACATGATGGGCTGAATGGTCTCTTTCTATGCTGTAACTTTTCTGTGGTTCTTTGGAGTGTTGCAGACTGGCACATTCCAAGGTCCAGGACTACGTGCTGAGGGACGCACTAAAGCTTGGGGCAGCCGCTGCAAAGTCTCAATGGGGAAAGGTCTCTGTCTAAGACCTTTCAGCCACAAGGCACCGAGGGGCTGGGAATTGTATAGACTCCTCAGGCTGTATGACACACAATGAATGTGTACAGTGAACACTACATGTATCACAATTGTATTGAAGCACCTCAGAGTTCAACAAGATCTATGTAGATAATTTGAATATTATCGCAACCATTTTGAAATGTATTGTAATGTTCTTTTAGATATTTTATGAATAAAGTATATTTTCTTTTTAAAAACACAGTTATGTGTTTTCATCAGACAGCGTATACCCAGGGGTGGACTCATGGGCCAGTGTGTACCCACTGGGTCGGATATACCCATGGAGTGAGTGTACCCATGGAATGAGTGTGCCCATGGGGCAAGGTGTACCTGTGGGGAAAGTGTGCGCATACGGCAAGGTGTACTCATGGGGCATGCTGTACCCATGCAAAGTGTGTTCTCATTGGAAAGGGTGTACCCATGGGGTTTGGGTACCCATAGGGGTGGGTTACCCATGGGTTTGGGGTATCATAGGGTGACATGTACCATTGGGGTGGCGGGTACCCATGCATGAAGCTAAGCATGAAAGGGAACTCATCAAGAACAGGGAGGCAGTCAGTGCCACTGCAGAGAATACTCTGAGGAAATTCTCAACCAAGGCTCTTGTCTCCAACTCCAGTGTCCTCAACTCCATTCCTCACTATCCCGTCAGGCTCAGTCTCGATGTTACTCCGGTCTGGAGCGAAGTTAAAAAAAGCCATTCGACATTTGAATAACAACAAGGCCTCTGGAGCAGATGGAATCCTGGATGAAATTCTGGAACATGTTGGAGATACACTCTTCACACGGCTGCAGACGCTAATATCCCTCACCTGGGAGGAAGAGCTGGTGCCGGGGAATCTCAGGGAGGCTGTGATCATGACTGTATCCGAGGAGAGACAGAAGTCCGAACATATTTACAGGGGAGTCTCCCTGTGTCCCCACAGGGAAGATCATTCCAAGGATCCTCCTGAACCACCTCCACCCAGTGACTGAGAAACTCTGTCCAGCGTCGCAGTGCAGGTTTCACCCATCGAGAGGCAGCACAGACGTGATCTTCACTGAGCGGCAAATTCAGGAAAAGTACAAGGAACAGCACCAACCACTGTACATGGCCCTTTTCACCATCACAAAAACCTGTGACCCTCAACCACAAAGGCCTCTGGAGTATCCTCCTCAAATTTGACAGCGCTCAGAAATTTGACACCATCCTCCACCTCCTCCATGATGAGATCAAGCCGTGACCCTCACCAACGGAACCACCACAAACCCTATCTCATTGAAAACTGGGGTCAAACAAGACGGTCTCCAACAGCGTCCTCCCCCAAGGCAACTTGCCCAGCATCGAGGTGCCAATCACTCAAAACCAGCTCCACTGGGTGGGACATGTTGTCCATATTTTTTTTGCAAAAATATACTTAATTCATAAAATATCTGAATGGACACTACGAAACATTTCAAAATGGCCATCACAAAAAGTGCAATCATATTCCAGTTTTCCACATAGATCATGTTGCACTCTGAGGTGCTCAATACAATAAGAGGAACATCACACACATTTCAAAAAAGTCATAACAGACAGTGCAATGGTATTTAAGTTGTCTACATAGATGATCTATGAGGCATTATGAGGGGCTTCAATATAATTGTGATACATGTAATATTCACTGCATAATTCAATGTGAGGGGGTCCATACAATTCTCAGCCCCTCGGTGCACTATGGCAGAAAGGTCTTACACAGCGACCCTTCCCCATTGTGCCTTTGTGGGGGCTGCAAAGTCCTTTCCCACTGGCTGTAAAGCGACATAGATGGGTTAAGTGAGTGGGCAAAGGTCTGGCAAATGAAGTATAATGTGGGCAAATATGAAATTACTCATTTTGGCAGGAAGAATAAAAAGGCATATTATCTAAATCTAAGTAAAGTGAGTCATTGCAGAGCTCTGAGTTTCACAGAGATTTGGGTGTCCCTAGTGCATGAATCATAAAAGGTTAGTATGCAGGTATAGCAGGTACTTAGGCAAGTTAATAGAATCTTATCATTTATTGTGAGGGGAGTTGATTACAAAAGTAGGGAGGTTATGCTTCAGTTATACAGGGCATTGGTGAGACCACATCTGGAGTATTGTATATCGTATTGGTCTCCTTATTTAAAGAAAGATGTAAATGCTTTAGTATCAGTTCAGAGAAGGTTTACTAGACTAATACCAGGAATGGGTGGGTTGTCTTATGAGGAAAGGCTGGACAGGTTAGGCTTGTATCCACTGGAATCTCGAAGAGTAAGAGGTAACTTAATTGAAACCTTTAAGATCCTGTGGGGTCTTGACAGGGTGGATGTGGAGAGAATCTAGAACTAGGGGCTCACTGTTTAAAAAAAAAGGATCACTCATTTAAGACAGAGATGAGGAGAATCTTTTTCTCTCTGAGGGTTGTGAGTCTTTGGAACTCTCTTTCTCAAAAGGCGTTGGAAGCAGGGTCTTCGAATATTTTAACGGCAGAACTAGTTAGATCCTGAGTAACAAGGTGGCGAAAGGTTATCGGGGGTTGGCAGGAATGTGGAGTGGAGCTTACAATCAGCTCAACCCTGATCTTATTGAATGGTGGAGCAGGCTCGAGGGGCCGAGTGGCCTACTCCTGCTCCTGATTGGTATGTATGCCTGACGCCGGATTCCAGAAGCAACTGCTCTGCTCGGAACTCGGCCGCAACAGCAGATTCCCTGGAAGACACTGGAAACGCTTTCGCGATGCCCCCAGAACGTCCCTGAAGAGGTCAGACAGACCCACAGAGACATGGGAGACCCTGGCTTGTGACCCAGCGAAATGGAGAACGCTCATTCGGGACGGCACCGAACACATCCAGAGACTTCATCGGGAATGTGCAGAGGTCAAGTCGAGGCATCGGAGGGAGAGCAGGAAACTCCAAACAAACCCGTGTGGCCGACCCTCCCAACACCACCTGCCCCACAGGGGGGCAGAACCTGCGGGTGGTGCATCGGATTTATCAGCCCCCCTGAAAACCCAGGGGTATCTGAGTGGGAACAAGGGAGTGGATCCTGAGGTTGGGGGGTGGGGGTGGAGGATTCTTTGAACTGCAAAATCTAAAGACAAAATTCAGGGGCAACTCACCAACATTAAACCAAAATGTGATCAAAAGGGTCCAGCAGCACAAGAAGCAACAGTCCCGCCCCCAAACCAGTTACCAATCCCGTGGCTGCGATCCGATTGAGTGACATTAAGACGAACCAATAGAAAGAAAGGAAGGCGGGGATCTGAGGTGATTGCCAATGATGGAACCAATCATCCGCTTAGGTGGGGAGAAGGTACCTCGCCGTCTAATTGGCGGATGGGTGCGGCTATGCAAATAAGGAAAACAAAGAGCTGGCTAACCTCACCCTGAAAGAAGAAATATCTTCTCATTTATTTTAAATACAGGCGGCAAATTGCGATAAATATTTGGTTTATGAAAACAATTTTCGTCAAAAAGTCAGATTCAGCCGCATGGGCCGGACATAGCCACTTTTATGTAAAAGTGCTTAGCTCCGAAGGACAGGGGAGTGAAACGGGATTCTTGTGGACCTTGGCATACCCCTCCTGTTGTGTGCTGCCTTTTCCTAAAAGGCAATTTTTGGATTGGGGAGGTGGTGGGGGCTCCCTCTACCCTGCGTAGGGGGATGCCATGTCTTGGTTTCCTCTGTTCCATCTCCCTAACAAATTTAATTAAAGTTAGTGTGTCGCCGTCTGCAGAGCCGTTCTTGGAGTTTCTTCACCAGCCAAGGACAAAGTTGCTCTCTTATGTACGGGAAGCAGTTAAGAACAAAACGAATAAAAACAAAGAAATTGCAGATGCTGGAAGTATCCTGTTCCAGCCAATTGTCGAACACCGACTCGCCTGTTGTTTTTGTTGTGGAATCTTCTTGGACACAGACAACCGCCACACAGTCACCTTGTGCGCACCCAGAATGCTCCGAACGTGCAGTTCATGAAAATTGTCATTTTTACCTCGATGAACAAAAAGGTTAATGTCTGAAACTGCTTTTTTTTTTGCAAAAAATATACTTTATTCATAAAATATCTTCAACCACATTCCAAACCATTTCAAAATCACCAACGCAAAAGTACAATCAGGTTCACCTTTTACAACCTGTACCACGAGGTGCATCGATACAATCGATGAATATCACAATCATTTGCAGACATTCGTTTTGAGCTGCACAGCCTGAGGGGACCTACATTAGTGATGAGTCACTCCAGCGCAGGATGATGTTATTCCAACCATTTGAGTCCTTTCAACTGAGCAATCCTAACAGTCCTGTTACCCACTCTCCACTCCCGTAACCCTGAAAGTTTATTATCCTCAAGTACCTATTCAACTTCCTTTTGAAGTCATTGATCGTCTCCATTTCCACCAACCTCGTAGGCAGCCAGTTCAAGATCATTACTATTTGCCCTCACAATCCCCCCACCCCCAGCCCCGATCACCTCTCTCGATCATTTCTTTGTCTGCCTTACCTAAAATGCTTAACTTTGCACAGTTTATGTAACCTTCCGTCAATCTGCTTCAATCAACGGGTTTCACGAGTTGTTGGTCCTACACCACAGTTGGTGTTTATTTCAGTGTGTTGCTGGGAACAGCCCGTAGAGCAGAGTCCTGTGTCATGTAGCTGCTTGCGTTAAACTCAGCAAAATCCACTGCATCTCTCTCCAGACCTTCTTTGCAAAGGCACAATCCACAAGGAGGTGAACAACGGTCTCTTCCCCACCACAGCCACCTCGAGGGCAACGTGCAGAGGGGGTGAGACTCCTGGCGTGTAGGAAGGATCTTACAGGGAGGGCCTTTCTCACCACCAGCCAAGCTACATCTTGGTGTTTGTTGGAAAGTTCTGGTGATGAGGCATTCTGCCAAATGACTTTGACAGTCTGCTCGGGGAACCATCTGACAAGATGTGAGTGTGGAGAATTGTTCTTGGAATTGCTCTGCCTACAGCAGCAAAGCTTCCACAAGGATGTTGAACCCATTCAGGTTCAGGTGCAACCTGTCCAACTTGTACAGGCCCCACCTTCACCAGAAACAGACCCAGTGATCCAGGAAACTAAAGCCCTCCCTCCTGCACCAACTCTTCAGCCGCGCATTCATCCTCTCTATCCTCCTATTCCTACACTCACTAGCACGTGGCACAGGGAGTGATCCAGAGATTACAACCTTTGAGGTCCTGCTTTTTAATCTGCTAACTCCCTAAATTCTTGTGCAGGACCTCACCCCTCTTTCTACCTATGTCGTTGGTACCAAGGTGAACCACGACCTCTGACTGTTTGCCCTCCCCCTTCAGAATGTCATGCAGCTGTTCTGTGACATCCTTAACCCTGGCACCTGGGAGGCAACAGACCATCCTGGAGTCACGTCTACGGCCACAGAAGTGCCTGTCTGCACCCCGCACTATTGAGTCTCCCACCACTATTGCTCTGGCACTCTTACCCCTCCTCCCTTATACAGTTGAGCCACTCCAGTGAACTTGGCTCTGGCTGCACTCTCCAGAGGAACCTTCACCCTCACCATTTTCCACATAGAAAAACAGTTCTTGAGGGAGATGCACTCTGGGGCTTTCCTGACCACCTGCCCCCCTCCCTTCTCCTGACTGGTGGTCACCCATTCCCTCTCTGACTGCACTTCCTTAAGCTGCGGAGTGACCACATCTAAAAACGTGCTCTCCATGTAACCCTCAGCCTCACGGATGAATCACTGTGTCTCCAGCTGACACTCAAGCTCCGAAACCTGTTGCTCAAGCTGGTCAAGCCGGTGGCTCTTCCAGCACATGTGGTCATCCAGACTGCAAGGTGTGTGTAAGAAACCCCACATGCTGCAGGTCGTACAACACACGGACTCAGCTCCCTTGCCAGAGGTTTTGTTTGTTTTTAATTTAAAGACTTTCCTTAAATTTAAGCCAAGTAGAAAACTATTTAGTTTTTCTTAAAAAAAACAAATGCTGAGACTCTGACCCTCTGTAATGTCGCTTTAAAGTGGAAATAAAAATTTACCCACTACCCACCAATCAGCTCTCTCCCTTGTGCTGACATCACTCCTTTCAAATTCCAACACTGCCAAGTGCCTGGGGCGAACCGACTCCCTCACAGGTAAACTCCCCTCCGCTCCCTCACAGGTAAACTCCACACCCTCACAGGTAAACTCCACTCCGCTCCCTCACAGGTAAACTTCACATCCTCACAGGTAAACTCCACTCCGCTCCCTCACACATAAACTCCACTCCCTCACAGGTAAACTCCCTTCCGCTCCCTCACAGGTAAACTTCACACCCTCACAGGTAAACTCCCCTCCGCTCCCTCACAGGTAAACTCCCCTCCGCTCCCTCACAGGTAAACTTCACATCCTCACAGGTAAACTCCACTCCGCTCCCTCACACATAAACTCCACTCACTCACAGGTAAACTCCCTTCCGCTCCCTCACAGGTAAACTTCACACCCTCACAGGTAAACTCCACACCCTCACAGGTAAACTCCCCTCCGCTCCCTCACAGGTAAACTTCACACCCTCACAGGTAAACTCCACACTCTCACAGGTAAACTCCCCTCCGCTCCCTCACAGGTAAACCCCACACCCTCACAGGTAAACTCCACACCCTCACAGGTAAACTTCACTCCTCACAGGTGAACTTCCCTCTGCTCCCTCACAGGTGAACTCCGCTCCCTCACAGGTAAACTCCACTCCCTCACAGGTAAACCCCGCATCACTCCCTCACAGGTAAACTCCCCTCCACTCCCTCACAGGTAAACTCCACTCCCTCACAGGTAAACTCCACACTGCTCCCTCACAGGTAAACTCCACTCCGCTCCCTCACAGGTAAACTCCACTCCCACACAGGTAAACTCCACTCCGCTCCCTCACAGGTAAACCCCGCACCACTCCATCACAGGTAAACACCACACCCTCACAGGTAAACTCCACACCCTCACAGGTAAACTCCACTCCACTCCCTCACAGGTAAACCCTGCACACTCACAGGTAAACTCCACTTCGCTCCCTCACAGGTAAACCCCGCACCGCTCCCTCACAGGTAAACTCCACACCCTCACAGGTAAACTCCACTCCCTCACAGGTAAACACCACACCCTCACAGGTAAACTCCCCTCCACTCCCTCACAGGTAAACTCCACTCCCTCACAGATAAACTCCACAACACTCCCTCACAGGTAAACTCCCCTCCGCTCCCTCACAGGTAAACTCCACTCCCTCACAGATAAACTCCACAACACTCCCTCACAGGTAAACTCCACTCTGCTCCCTCGCAGATAAACTCCACTCTGCTCCCTCACAGGTAAACTCCACTTCGCCCCCTCACAGGTAAACTCCACACCACTCCCTCACAGGTAAACTCCACACCCTCACAGGTAAACTCCACTCCCTCACAGGTAAACTCTACTCCCTCACAGGTAAACTCCACTTCACTCCCTCACAGGTAAACTCCGCACCGCTCCCTCACAGGTAAACTCCACACCACTCCCTCACAGGTAAACTCCACACCCTCACAGGTAAACTCCGCTACCTCACAGGTAAACTCCACACCCTCACAGGTAAACTCCACTCCCTCACAGGTAAACTCCACACCCTCACAGGTAAACTCCACTCCCTCGCAGGTAAACTCCACTCCCTCACAGGTAAACTCCGCACCGCTCCCTCACAGGTAAACTCCACACCACTCACTCACAGGTAAACTCCACGCCCTCACGGGTAAACGCCGCTACCTCACAGGTAAACTCTGCACTGCTCCTTCACAGGTGAACTCCACTCCGCTCCCTCACAGGTAAACTACGCACCCTCACAGGTAAACACCGGACCGCTCCCTCACAGATAAACTCAGCTCCGCTACCTCACAGGTAAACTCCACTCTGCACCCTCACAGGTAAACTCCTCACCACTCCCTCACAGGTAAACTCCACTCAGTTCTCTCACAGGTGAACTCTGCTCCACTCCCTCACAGGTAAAATCCGCACCGTTCCCTCACAGTTGAACTCCACTCCGCTCCCTCACAGGTAAATTCCGCTCCGTCACAGGTAAACTCTGCTCTGTCACAGGGAAACTCCGCACCACTCCCTCAGAGGTGTACCTCGCTCCGCTCCATCACAGGTAAATTCCAGTCCGCTCCCTCACAGTTAAACTACGCTCCGCTCCCTCACAGGCAAACTCCACTCCACTCCCTCACAGGTAAACTCTGCTCTGTCACAGGAAAACACCACTCCCTCACAGGTAAACACCACTCCGCTCCCTCACAGGTAAACTCTGCACCACTCCCTCACAGGTCAACCCCGCCCCGCTCCCACACAGGTAAACCCCGCCCCACTCCCTCACAGGTAAACCCCGCTCCGCTCCCTCACAGGTAAACTCCACACCGCTCCCTCACAGGTAAACCCCGCTCCGCTCCCTCACAGGTAAACCCCGCCCCGCTCCCTCACAGGTAAACCCCGCTCCGCTCCCTCACAGATAAACTCCACTAAGCTCCCTCAAAGGTAAATTCCGCTCCCTCACAGGTAAACTCCGCTCCCTCACAGGTAAACCCCGCTCCGCTCCCTCACAGGTAAACTCCACTCTGCTCCCTCACAGGTAAACTCCACACCGCTACCTCACAGGTGAACTGCGCACCCTCCCTCACAGGTAAACTCCACACCGCTCCCTCACAGGTAAACTCCGCACCCACGCAGGTGAACTACGCTCCGCTCCCTCACAGGTAAACTCCGCTCCCTCACAGGTAAACTCCGCACCACTCCCTTACAGGTAAACCCCGCTCCACTCTCTCACAGGTAAATTCCACTCCCTCACAGGTAAGCACCGCTCCGCTACCTCACAGCTAAACTCTGCTCCCTCGCAGGTAATTTCCGCTCCGCTCCCTCACAGGTAAACTCCGCTCCACTCCCTCACTGGTAAACCCCGCTCCGCTCCCTCACAGGTAAATTCCGGTCCACTCCCTCAGAGGTAAGCACCGCTCCGCTACCTCACAGGCAAACTCTGCTCCCTCGCAGCTAATTTCCGCTCCGCTCCCTCAGAGGTGAACCCCGCTCCGTTCCCTCACAGGTAAGCTCCAGTCTGCTCCCTCACAGGTAAACTCCGCTCCCTCACAGGTAAACTTCACTCTGCTCCCTCACAGATAAACTCCACTAAGCTCCCTCAAAGCTAAATTCCGGTCCGTCACAGGTAAACTCCGCTCCCTCACAGGTAAACTCTGCTCCCTTGCAAGTAATTTCTGCTCTGGTCCCTCACAGGTAAACTCCGCTCCGCTCCCTCACTGGTAAACCCCGCTCCGCTCCCTCACAGGTAAATTCCGGTCCACTCCCTCACAGGTAAGCACCGCTCCGCTACCTCACAGGTAAACTCTGCTCCCTCACAGGTAATTTCCGCTACGCTCCCTCACAGGTAAACTCCACTCTGCTCCCTCACAGATAAACTCCACTAAGCTCCCTCAAAGGTAAAATCCAGTCTGTCACAGGTAAACTCCGCTCCCTCACAGGTAAACTCTGCTCCCTTGAAGGTAATTTCTACTCTGGTCCCTCACAGGTAAACTCTGCTCCACTCCCTCACAGGTAAACGCCACTCCACTCCCTCACAGGTAAACTCCGCACCACTCCCTCACAGGTAAAATCCACACCGTTCCCTCACAGTTGATCTCCACTCCGCTCCCTCCCAGGTAAACTCTGGACCATTCCCTCACAGGTAAACTCTATTCCACTCCCTCACAGGTAAACTCAGCTCCATCACAGGTAAACTCATCTCCGCTACCGCACAGGTAAACTCCGCACTGCTCCCTCACAGGTGAACTCCACTTCACACCCTCACAGATAAACCCCTCTCCACTCCCTCACAGGTAAACTCTGCTCCCTTGCAGGTAAACTCCGCTCCGGTCCCTCACAGGTAAACCCCGCTCCGCTCCCTCACAGGTAAACTCTGCTCCGCACCCTCACAGGTAAATTCTGGTCCACTCCCTCACAGGTAAATTCCGGTCCACTCCCTCACAGGTAAGCACCGCTCCGCTACCTCACAGGTAAACTCTGCTCCCTTGCAGGTAATTTCCACTCCGCTCCCTCAGAGGTGAACCCCGCTCTGCTACCTCACAGGTAAACTCTGCTCCCTCGCAGATAATTTCCGCTCCACTCCCTCACAGGTAAACTCCACACCACTCCCTCACAGGTAAACCCCACACCACTCCCTCACAGGTAAACCCCACTCCACTCCCTCACAGGTAAACCCCGCCCCGCTCCCTCACAGGTAAACTCTGTTCCGCTCCCTCACAGGTAAATTCCGCTCCATCACAGGAAAACTCCACTCCCTCACAGGTAAATGCCACTCCACTCCCTCACAGGTAAACTCCGCTCCCTCACAGGTAAACTCCGCACCACTCCCTTACAGGTAAACCCCGCTCCACTCCCTCACAGGTAAGCACCGCTCCGCTACCTCACAGGTAAACTCTGCTCCCTCGCAGGTAATTTCCGCTCCGCTCCCTCACAGGTAAACTCCGCTCCACTCCCTCACTGGTAAATCCCGCTCCGCTCCCTCACAGGTAAATTCCGGTCCACTCCCTCACAGGTAAGCACCGCTCCGCTACCTCACATGTAAACTCTGCTCCCTCGCAGCTAATTTCCGCTCCGCTCCCTCAGAGGTGAACCCCGCTCCGCTCCCTCACAGGTAAACTCCAGTCTGCTCCCTCACAGGTAAACTCCGCTCCCTCACAGGTAAACTTCACTCTGCTCCCTCACAGATAAACTCCACTAAGCTCCCTCAAAGATAAATTCCGGTCCGTCACAGGTAAACTCTGCTCCCTTGAAGGTAATTTCTACTCTGGTCCCTCACAGGTAAACTCCGCTCCACTCCCTCACTGGTAAACCCCGCTCCGCTCCCTCACAGGTAAATTCCGGTCCACTCCCTCACAGGTAAGCACCGCTCTGCTACCACACAGGTAAACTCTGCTTCCTCGCAGGTAATTTCTGCTCCGCACCCTCACAGGTAGACTCCACACCACTCCCTCACAGGTAAACCCCGCCCCGCTCCCTCACAGGTAAACACTGTTCCGCTCCCTTAAGTAAATTCTGCTTCGTCACAGGAAAACTCCACTCCCTCACAGGTAAACGCCACTCCGTTCCCTCACAGGTAAACTCCGCACCACTCCCCCACAGGTAAAATCCACACCGTTCCCTCCCAGTTGATCTCCACTCCGCTCCCTCCCAGGTAAACTCTGGACCATTCCCTCACAGGTAAACTCTATTCCACTCCCTCACAGGCAAACTCCATTCCGCTCCCTCACAGGTAAACTCAGCTCCATCACAGGTAAACTCATCTCCGCTACCGCACAGGTAAACTCCGCACTGCTCCCTCACAGGTGAACTCCACTTCACACCCTCACAGATAAACCCTTCTCCACTCCCTCACAGGTAAACTCAGCTCCCTTGCAGGTAATTTCTGCACTGGTCCCTCACAGGTAAACTCCGCTCCACTCCCTCACTGGTAAACCCCGCTCCGCTCCCTCACAGGTAAATTCCGGTCCACTCCCTCACAGGTAAATTCCGGTCCACTCGCTCACAGGTAAATTCCGGTCCACTCCCTCACAGGTAAGCACCGCTCCGCTACCTCACAGGTAAACTCTGCTCCCTTGCAGGTAATTTCCGCTCCGCTCCCTCAGAGGTGAACCCCGCTCTGCTACCTCACAGGTAAACTCTGCTCCCTCGCAGATAATTTCCGCTCCACTCCCTCACAGGTAAACTCCACACCACTCCCTCACAGGTAAACCCCACACCACTCCCTCACAGGTAAACCCCGCTCCACTCCCTCACAGGTAAACCCCGCCCTGCTCCCTCACAGGTAAACTCTGTTCTGCTCCCTCACAGGTAAATTCCGCTCCATCACAGGAAAACTCCACTCCCTCACAGGTAAATGCCACTCCACTCCCTCACAGGTAAACTCCGCTCCCTCACAGGTAAACTCCGCACCACTCCCTTACAGGTAAACCCTGCTCCACTCCCTCACAGGTAAATTCCGGTCCACTCCCTCACAGGTAAATTCCGGTCCACTCCCTCACAGGTAAGCACCGCTCCGCTACCTCACAGGTAAACTCTGCTCCCTCGTAGGTAATTTCCGCTCTGCTCTCTCAGAGGTGAACCCCGGTCCGCTCCCTCACAGGTAAACTCCACTCCCTCACAGTTAAACTCCACTCTGCTCCCTCGCAGATAAACTCCACTAAGCTCCCTCAAAGGTAAATTCCGGTCCGTCACAGGTAAACTCCGCTCCCTCACAGGTAAACTCTGCTCCCTTGCAGGTAATTTCTGCTCTGGTCCCTCACAGGTAAACTCCGCTCCACTCCCTCACTGTTAAACCCCGCATCGCTCCCTCACAGGTTCATTCCAGTCCACTCCCTCACAGGTAAGCACCGATCTGCTACCTCACAGGTAAACTCCGCTCTGCTCCCACAAAGGTAAACTCAGTTCCCTCACAGGTAAATTCCACTCCGTCACTGGAAAACTCCACTCCCTCACAGGTAAATGCCACTCCACTCTCTCACTGGTAAACCCTGCTCTGCTCCCTCACAGGTAAACTCCGCTCCACTCCCTCACTGGTAAACCCCGCTCCGCTCCCTCACAGGTAAATTCCGGTCCACTCCCTCACAGGTAAGCACCGCTGGGCTACCTCACAGGTAAACTCTGCTCCCTCGCAGGTAATTTCCACTCCGCTCCCTCAGAGGTGAACCCCGCTCCACTCCCTCACAGGTAAACTCCAGTCCGCTCCCTCACAGGTAAACTCCGCTCCCTCACAGGTAAACTCCGCTCCCTCACAGGTAAACTTCACTCTGCTCCCTCACAGATAAACTCCACTAAGCTCCTTCAAAGGTAAATTCCAGTCCATCACAGGTAAACTCCGCTCCCCCACAGGTAAATTCCACACCGCTCCCTCAGAGGTGAACCCAGCTCTGCTCCCTGACAGATAAACCCCGCTCCACTCCCTCACAGGCAAACTCCACTCCACTCCCTCACAAGTAAATTCCGCTCCCTCACAGGTAAACTCTGCTCCCTCACAGGAAAACTCCGCACCACTCCCTCACACGTAAACCCCGCTCCGCTCCCTCACAAGAAAACTCCACTCCGCTCCCTCACAGGTAAACTCCACTCTGCTCCATTACAGGTAATCTCGGCTCCCTCACAGGTAAACTTCACACCGCTCCCTCACAGGTAAACCCCGCTCTGCTACCTGACAGGGAAATGCCGCTCTTCTCCCTCAAAGGTAAACTCAGCTCCCTCACAGGTAAACTCCGCACCCTCACAAGTAAACTCCGCTCCACTCCCTCACAGGTAAACTCCCCTCCGCTCCCTCAGAGGTAAACTCCGCACGCTCACAGGTAAAATCCGCTCCGTTCCCTCACAGGTAAACTCTGCTCCACTCCCTCACAGGTAAACTCCACTCCGCTCCCACAATGGTAAACTCAGCTCCCTCACAGGTAAACTCTGCACCCTCACAGGTAAACCCCGCTCGGATCCCTCACAGCTAATCTCCACTCCGCTCCCTCACAGGTAAACTCCAGACCGCTCCCTCACAGCTAAACCTCACACCTCTCCCTCAAAGGTAAACTCCGCTCCGCTCCCTCACAGGTAAACTCTACTCTGCTCCATTACAGGTAATCTCGGCTCCCTCACAGGTAAACTCCACTCCGCTCCCTCACAGGTAAACTCTGCTCCACTCCCTACAGGTAAACTCCGCTCCGCTCCCACAAAGGTAAACTCAGCTCCCTCACAGGTATACACTGCACCCTCACAGGTAAACCCCGCTCGGATCCCTCACAGGTAATCTCCACTCCGCTCCCTGACAGGTAAACTCCGCACCGCTACCTCACAGGTAAACTCCACTTCGCTCCCTCACAGGGAAATTCCGTTCGGATCCCTCAAGGCTAATCTCCACTCCGCTCCCTCACAGCTAAACCTCACACCTCTCCCTCAAAGGTAAACTCCGCTCCGCTCCCTCACAGGTAATCTCCGCTCCACTCCCAGACAGATAAACTCCGCTCACTGCGCTCACTCACACGAAAAATCCACTTAGGTCCCTCACAGGTAAACACCGCTCTTCTCCCTCACAGGTAATCTCCACTCCACTCCCAGACAGATAAAGTCCGCTCCGCTCCCTCACAGTAAAACTCCGGTCCGCTCACTCACTGGTAAACTCCGCACTGCTCCCTCACAGTTAAACTCCGGTGCACTCCCTCACAGTTAAACTCCACTCCCTCACAAGTAAATCCCACTCTGCTCCCTCACAGGTAAACTCCGCTCTGCTCCCTCACAGGCAAACTCAGCACCGGTCCCTCCCAGGTAAACTCCGCACACTCTCAGGTAATTTCCATACCGCTCCCTCACAGGTAAACTATGCACCCTCACACGTAAACTCTGCTCCGCTCCCTCACAGGTAAACTATGCACCCTCACAGGTAAACTCCGCTCTGCTCCCTCACAGGGAAATTCCAACCCGCTCCCTCACAGGTAAACTATGCACCCTCACAGGTAAACTCCACTCCGCCCTCTCAAAGGTAAACTCCACTCTGCTCCCTCACAGGGAAATTCCGCTCTGCTCCCTCACAGGTAATCGCCGCTCCACTCCCAGACAGATAAAATCCGCACCGCTCCCTCACAGGTAAACTTCACTCCTCTCCCTCACAGTTAAACTCTGCACTGCTCATTCACAGGTAAACTCCACTCCGGTCCCTCACAGGTAATCCGCACTGCACTCACTCACACGAAAAATCCACTTAGGTCCCTCGCAGGTAAACACCGCTCTTCTCCCTCACAGGTAATCTCCGCTCCGCTCCCTCACAGGTAATCTCCGCTCCACTCCCAGACAGATAAACTTCACTCCTCTCCCTCACAGTTAAACTCTGCACTGCTCATTCACAGGTAAACTCCACTCCGGTCCCTCACAGGTAAACTCCACTCCCTGACAGGTAAAACCCACACTCCTCCCTCACAGGTAAACCCTGCCCCCTCATAGGTGAGTTCCACACCACTCCCTCACAGGTAAATTGCGCACCCTCACAGGTAAACTCCGCTCCGCTCCCTCACATGTAAACTCCGCTCCCTCACAGATAAACCCCAGTCCACTCCCTCACAGGGAAACTCCACTCTGCTCCCTCACAGGTAAAACCCAGTCCACTCCCTCACAGTAAAACTATACACAGCTCCCTCACAGATAAACTCTGCTCCACTCCCTCACAGGTAAACTCCACTCTGCTCCCTCACAGGTAAACTCCACTCTGCTCCATCACAGGCAAACTCAGCACCACTCTCTCCCAGGTAAACTCCGCCCACCCTCAGGTAATCTCCTTACTGCTCTCTCACAGGTAAATTGTGCACCCTCACAGGTAAACTCCACTCCGCCCTCTCACAGATAAACTCCACTCTGCTCCCTCACAGGTAAACTCAGCACCGCTCTGTCCCAGGTAAACTCCACACACTCTCAGGTAATCTCCGTACCGTTCCCTCACAGGTAAACTCTGCTCCCTCACAGGGAAATTCCAAACTGCTCCCTCACAGGTAAATTCCACTCTGGTCCCTCACAGGGAAATTCCGCTCCACTCCCTCACAGGTACACTCCGCTCCGCTCCCTCACAGGTAAACTCCGCTCTGCTCCCTCACAGGTAAAGTCCACTCTGCTCCCTCACAGGTAAACTCCACACCGCTACCTCACAGGAAAACTCCACACCGCTACCTCAAAGGTAAACTGCACACCGCTACCTCACAGGTGAACTGCGCACCCTCCCTCACAGGTAAATACCGCTCCGCTCCCTCACAGGTAAACCCCGCTCCACTCCCTCACAGGAAATCTCTGTTCCGCTCCCTCACAGGTAAACTCCACACAGCTACCTCACAGGTAAACTCCACTCTGCTCCCTCACAGGTAAACTCCACACAGCTACCTCACAGGTAAACTCCACTCTGCTCCCTCACAGGTAAACTCCACACAGCTACCTCACAGGTAAACTCCACTCTGCTCCCTCACAGGTAAACTCCACACAGCTACCTCACAGGTAAACTCCACTCTGCTCCCTCACAGGTAAACTCCACACAGCTACCTCACAGGTAAACTCCACTCTGCTCCCTCACAGATAAACTCCACTACACTCCCTCAAAGGTAAATTCTGCTCTGTCACAGGTAAACTCCACTCCCTGACAGATAAACCCCGCTCCGCTCCCTCACAGGTAAAATCCACTTAGGTCCCTCGCAGGTAAACTACGCTCCACTCCCTCACAGGTAAACTCCACTCCGCTCCCTCACAGGTAAACTCCACTCTGCTCCATTACAGGTAATCTCGGCTCCCTCACAGGTAAACTTCACACCGCTCCCTCACAGGTAAACCCTGCTCTCCTACCTGACAGGGAAACCCTGCTCTTCTCCCTCAAAGGTAAACTCAGCTCCCTCACAGGTAAACTCCGCACCCTCACAGGTAAAACCCACTCCACTCCCTCACAGGTAAACTCCACTCCGCTCCCTCACAGGTAAACTCCACTCTGCTCCATTACAGGTAATCTTGGCTCCCTCACAGGTAAACTTCACACCACTCCCTCACAGGTAAACCCCGCTCTGCTACCTGACAGGGAAACCCTGCTCTTCTCCCTCAAAGGTAAACTCTGCACCCTCACAGGTAAACTCCACTCCGCTCCCTCACAGGTAAACCCCGCACGCTCACAGGTAAACTCTGCTCCGCTCCCTCACAGGCAAACTCAGCACCACTCCCGCCCCAGGTAAACTCTGCACACTCTCAGGTAATCTCCGTACTGCTCCCTCACAGGTAAATTATGCACCCTCACAGGTAAACTCCACTCCGCCCTCTCACAGGTAAACTCCACTCTGCTCCCTCTCAGGGAAATTCCGCTCCGCTCCCTCACAGGTAATCTCCACTCCACTCCCTCACAGGGAAACTCCACTCTGTTCCTCACAGGTAAACTCCGCGCTGCTCCCTCACAGGCAAACTCAGCACCGCTCCCTCCCAGGTAAACTCCGCACACTCTCAGGTAATCTCCATACCACACACTCACAGGTAAACTATGCTCCCTCACAGGTAAACCACGCACCCTCAAAGGTAGACTCCGCTCCGCTCCCTCACAGGTAAACTCCGCTCCGCTCCCAGACAGATAAACCCCACTCCACTCCCTCACAGGTAAACCCCACTCCGGTCCCTCACAGGTAAGATCCACTTAGGTCCCAGGCAGGTAGCACCGCTCGGCTCCCTCACAGGGAAACTCCACTCTGTTCCTCACAGGTAAACTCCGCGCTGCTCCCTCCCAGGTAAACTCCGCACACTCTCAGGTAATCTCCATACCACACCCTCACAGGTAAACTATGCTCCCTCACAGGTAAACCACGCACCCTCAAAGGTAGACTCCGCTCCGCTCCCTCACAGGTAAACTCCGGACCACTCCCTCAGAGGTAAATTCCACTCCGCTCCCTCACAGGGAAATTCCACTCCGCTCCCTCACAGGTAAACTCCGCTCCCTAACAGGTAAACTCTGCTCCACTCACTCACAGGTAAACTCCGCTCCCTCACATGTAAACTCCGCTCCCTCACAGCTAAACCCCACTCTGCTCCCTCACAGTAAAACTCCACACTGCTCCCTCACAGGTAAACTCCGCTCTGCTCCCTCACAGGCAAACTCAGCACCACTCCCTCCCAGGTAAACTCCGCCCACTGTCAGGTAATCTCCGTACCGCACCCTCACAGGTAAACTATGCACCCTCACAGGTAAACTCCGCTCCGCTCCCACACAGGGAAATTCCAAACCACTCCCTCACAGGTAAATTGCACACCCTCACAGGTAAAGTCCACTCTGCTCCCTCACAGGGAAATTCTGCTCCACTCCCTCACAGGTAAATTGCACACCCTCACAGGTAAAGTCCACTCTGCTCCCTCACAGGGAAATTCTGCTCCACTCCCTCACAGGTAAACCACACACCCTCAAAGGTAATCTCCGCTCCGCTCCCTCACAGATAAACTCCGCTCCACTCCCTCACAGGTAAACTCCACTCTGCTCCCTCACAGTTAAACTCCGCACTGCTCATTCACAGGTAAACTCCACTCCTGTCCCTCACAGGTAAACCGCACTCCGCCCACTCACAGGAGAAATCCACTTAGGTCCCTCGCAGGTAAACACCACTCTTCTCCCTCACATGTAATCTCCGCTCCACTCCCAGACAGATAAACTCCGCTCCGCTCCCTCACAGTTAAACTCCGGTCCACTCCCTCAGAGGTAAACTCTGCTCCGCTCCCTCAGAGGTAAACTCCGCACTGCTCCCAGACAGGTAAACTCCGCACCACTCCCTCACAGTTAAACTCCGCACCGCTCCCTCACAGGAAATCTCTGGACCGCTCCCTCACAGGTAAACTCCGCTCCGCTCCCTCAGAGGTAAACTCCGCACTGCTCCCTCACAGGTAAACTCCGTACCGCTCCCTCAGAGGTAAACTCCACACCGCTCCCTCACAGGTAAACTCCGCACTGCTCCCTCACAGGTAAACTCTGGAACACTCCCTCAGAGGTAAACTCTGCTCTGCTCCCTCACAGGGAAACTCCACTCCGCTCCCTCACAGTAAAACTCCACTCTGCTCCCTCACAGGTAAACTCCGCCCACTCTCAGGTAATCTCCGTACCGTACGCTCACAGGTAAACTATGCACCCTCACAGGTAAACTCCACTCTGCTCCCTCACAGTAAAACTCCACTCTGCTCCCTCACAGGCAAACTCAGCACCACTCCCTCCAAGGTAAACTCCGCCCACTCTCAGGTAATCTCCGTACCGCTCCCTCACGGGTAAACTATGCACCCTCACAGGTAAACTCCGCTCTGCTCCCTCACAGGTAAACTCCGCCCACTCTCAGGTAATCTCCGTACCGCTCCCTCACAGGTAAACTCCGTTCCGCTCCCGCACAGGGAAATTCTGCTCAGATCCCTCACAGGTAATGTCCACTCCGCTCCCAGACAGGTAAACTCCACACCACTTCCTCACAGGTAAACTCCGCTCCGATCCCTCACAGTTAAACTCCACTCTGCTCCCTCACAGGCAAACTCAGCACCGCTCCCTCCCAGGTAAACTCCGCAAACTCTCAGGTAATCTCCGTTCAGTTCCCTCACAGGGAAATTCCGCACCGCTCCCTCACAGGTAAATAGAGCACCCTCACAGGAAAACTCCACTCCGCTGCCTCACAGGTAACCTCCGCACCGCTCCCTCACAGGTAAACTCCGCACCACTCCCTCACAGGTAAACTCCACTCCGGTCCCTCACAGGTAAACTATGCACCCTGACAGGGAAAATCCGCTCTGCTCCCATACAGGGAAATTCCAAAGTGCTCCCTCACAGGTAAATTGCGCACCCTCACAGGTAATCTCCACTCCGCTCCCTCACAGGTAAACTCCACTCCGCTCCCTCACAGGGAAATTCGGCTCGGATCCCTCACAGGTAATGTCCTCTCCGCTCCCAGACAGGTAAACTCTGCACCACTCCCTCACAGGTAAACTCCGCACCGCTCCCTCACAGGTAAACTCCACTCCGCTCCCTCACAGAAAAATTCCACTCTGCTCCCTCACAGGTAAACTCCGCTCTGCTCCCTCACAGGCAAACTCAGCACCACACCTTACCAGGTAAATTCCGCACTCTCTCAGGTAATCTACGTACCGTTCCCTCACAGGTAAACTATGCACCCTCACAGGTAAACTCCACTCCGCTGACTCACAGGGAAATTCCGCTCCACTCCCTCACAGGGAAATTCTGCATCGCTCCCTCATAGGGAAATTCTGCATCGCTCCCTCACAGGTAAATTGCGCACCCTCACAAGTAAACTCCACTCCGCTCCCTCACAGGTAAACATCACATCGCTCCCTCATGGGTAAACTCCACACCGCTCCCTCACAGGTAAACTCTGCTCCGCTCCCTCACAGGTAAACTCCGCTCCCTGACAGGTAAAACCCACTCCACTCCCTCACAGGTAAACCCCACACCCTCACAGGTGAATTCCACTCCGCTACCTCACAGGTAAACTCCGCTCCCTCACAGGGAAATTCCGCTTGGATCCCTCACATGTAAACTCCACTCCGCTCCCTCATAGGGAAATTCCGCTCGGATCCCTCACAGGTAATGTCCACTCCGCTCCCAGACAGGTAAACTCTGCACCACTCCCTCACAGGTAAACTCCACTCCGCTCCCTCACAGTAAAACTCCACTCTGCTCCCTCACAGGTAAACTCCACTCTGCTCCCTCACAGGCAAACTCAGCACCGCTCCCTCCCAGGTAAACTCTGCACATTCTCAGGTAATCTCCGTACCGTTCCCTCACAGGTAAACTATGCACCCTCAAAGGTAAACTCCGCTCCACTCCCTCACAGGGAAATTCTGCATCGCTCCCTCACAGGTAAATTGCGCACCCTCACAGGTAAACTCCACTCCGCTCCCTCACAGGTAAACTCCGCTCTGCATCCTCACAGGTAAACTCCGCTCTGCACCCTCACAGGTAAACTCTGCTCTGTTCCCTCCCAGGTAAACTCCACCCACTCTCAGGTAATCTCCGTACCACTCCCTCACAGGTAAACTATGCACCCTCACAGGAAAACTCCACTCCACTCCCTCACAGGTAAACCGTGATCCGCTCCCTCACAGGTAAAATCCACTTAAGTCCCTCGCTGGTAAACACCGCTGTTCTCCCTCACAGGTAAACTCCGCTCCCTCACAGGGAAATTCTGCTCGGATCCCTCACAGGTAATCTACACTCCGTTCCCAGACAGGTAAACTCCGCTCCGCTCCCTCACAGGTAAACTCCGCACCCTCACAGCTAAACCTCACTCCACTCCCTCACAGGTAAACTCCGCTCCGCTCCCTCACAGGGAAAATCCACTCCGCTCCCTCACAGTAAAACTCCACACTGCTCCCTCACAGTAAAACTCCACTCTGCTCCCCCACAGGTAAACTCAGCACCGCTCCCTCACAGGTAAACTCCGCACATTCTCAGGTAATCTCCGTACCGTTCCCTCACAGGTAAACTATGCACCCTCACAGGTAAACTCCACTCTGCACCCTCAAAGGTAAACTCCGCTCCACTCCCTCACAGGGAAATTCTGCATCGCTCCCTCACAGGTCAATTGCGCACCCTCACAGGTAAACTCCACTCCGCTCTCTCACAGGTAAACAGCACATCGCTCCCTCATGGGTAAACTCCACAACCGCTCCCTCACAGGTAAACCCTGCTCCGCTCCCTCACAGGTAAACTCCGCTCCCTCACAGGTAAAACCCACTCCACTCCCTCACAGGTAAACCCCACTCCCCCACAGGTGAATTCCACTCCGCTCCCTCACAGGTAAACTCCGCTCCCTCACAGGGAAATTCCGCTCGGATCCCTCACAGGTAATGTCCACTCCGCTCCCAGACAGGTAAACTCTGCACCACTCCCTCACAGGTAAACTCCACTCTGCTCCCTCACAGTTAAACTCCACACTGCTCATTCACAGGTAAACTCCACTCTCGTCCCTCACAGGTAAACCGCACTCCGCCCACTCACAGGAAAAATCCACTTAGGTCCCTCGCAGGTAAACACCACTCTTCTCCCTCACAGGTAAACACCGCTCCGCTCCCTCACAGGTAATCTCCGCTCCACTCCCAGACAGATAAACTCCGCTCCGCTCCCTCACAGTTAAACTCCGGTCCACTCCCTCAGAGGTATACTCCGCACCGCTCCCTCACAGGTAAACTCTGTACGGCTCCCTCACAGGTAAACCCCACTCTTCTCCCTAACAGGTAAACTCTGCTCCACTCCCTCACAGGTAAATTCTGCTCCGCTCCCACACAGGGAAACTCCACTCCACTCCCTCACAGTAAAACTCCACTCAGCTCCCTCACAGGTAAACTCCGCCCACTCTCAGGTAATCTCCGTACCGTTCGCTCACAGGTAAACTATGCACCCTCACAGGTAAACTCCACTCCGCTCCCTCACAGTAAAACTCCACTCTGCTCCCTCACAGGCAAACTCAGCACCACTCCCTCCCAGGTAAACTCCCCCACTCTCAGGTAATCTCCGTACCGCTCCCTCACGGGTAAACTATGCACCGTCACAGGTAAACTCCGCTCCGCTCCCTCACAGGTAAACTGCACTCCGCCCACTCACAGGAAAAATCCACTTAGGTCCCTCGCAGGTAAACACCACTCTTCTCCCTCACAGGTAAACTCCGCTCCGCTCCCTCACAGGTAATCTCCGCTCCACTCCCAGACAGATAAACTCCGCTCCGCTCCCTCACAGTTAAACTCCAGTCCACTCCCTCAGAGGTAAATTCTGCACCACTCCCTCACAGGTAAACACCACTCTGCTCCCTCACAGTTAAACTCCGGTCCACTCCCTCACAGGTAAACTCCGCTCCGCTCCCACAAAGGGAAACTCCACTCCACTCCCTCACAGTAAAACTCCACTCAGCTCCCTCACAGGTAAACTCCGCCCACTCTCAGGTAATCTCCGTACCGTTCACTCACAGGTAAACTATGCACCCTCACAGGTAAACTCCACTCCGCTCCCTCACAGTAAAACTCCAGTCTGCTCCCTCACAGGCAAACTCAGCACCACTCCCTCCCATGTAAACTCCGCCCACTCTCAGGTAATCTCCGTACCGTTCCCTCACGGGTAAACTATGCACCCTCACAGGTAAACTCCGCACCTCTCATTCACAGGTAAACTCCACTCCCTCACAGGAAATCTCTGCACCACTCCCTCACAGGTAAAGTCCACTCCGGTCCCTCACAGGTAAACCCCACTCTCTCCCTCACAGCTAAAATCCACTTAGGTCCCTCACAGGTAAACCATGCTCTGCTCCCTCACAGGTAAACTCTGCATCA